>CM039598.1:35053058-35223642 GCA_022457205.1 Saccharum spontaneum | reverse complement strand
TTGGTGTCAGCTAGCCTCTTGTGTAAGCCTTGCATAATCCTTGGTGTCTACTTTATTCTGGTTTACGACGGGTAAGTCTAGCTGAGTACATTCCGTACTCAGGGTTTATTCCCTCCTATTGCAGATGATATGCTTTACCAAGGCTTCTGCAAGACTTGCCTTCACCCCGCTGGGGATGAGGACTAGATCACATGGGCATGATCATCTTTATGTACTTACCTCGTTCTTTTGTGGGATGTTGATCTAACCAAATGGCAGTATTTAAGTATCTTCAGTGTGTGTCAGACTTCCGCTACTTTCAAACTCAGTTTGTAATAATTGCTACTCCGTGTGTTAACTTATTTCTGAACTACTTGTGAAATGGTAACGTATGATGTGTATGTTGAGGTGATGCGATCCTGGTTGTAAGCAGTTTGGTTTGAAATCCTTCGTGATTTCGATTGACTACCGGGATTATATGGGCTCAAGTTTGAAAATTTGAGCGCTTCGGTGCTTGTTTTCGTACTTGGGCTCTTATAAATTGGTCGGTTCTGTTACAAGCTGGTATCGGAGCATAATTCAACATTAAGCACATCATTACGAGTAATTAAAAACAAAAGTATTTGTTTGCGGAAAAGGGTTTAAACTTTAAAAAAGTATTTTATAAGAATGCCAGTGATCACATCCCTTAGCCCAAATAGGACTCTTAGGTGGCTTATTATAAAGACTAACTTGGGGGCCTTGTTTGTTTTTGTTTCGTCGTCCATACGGCGTGATATTGTATGAATGCCATCCACTTGGGTGGTAATGTTATGGATCAATTACCTCGACGCTCTGGTAAGTGTGAGTTGTGAGAGCATGATCGTCCAACCGGCGGTCTAGGGGAGAGTATTTTTGGTGGTTTGCATATTTACATGTTACAAACCATGTAACTATGTAAAAGCACTTAATTGTGGGCATCTATCCATCGGGTAGCTTTGATACTGAAATATATACATCTGGGGATGTGTATATGGAAAGTATTTAGTTTACTGCTTCCTGTATGTTATTTTGGGAATTGTTGGGCTGCAATGGAAATTTTCTGCAGGTACACTAACAGCGCAACGTGTAGACCGATAGTTTCGCTTATATGAGAGAACGTATGTATGCCACCGTTTAGCGTTAGCATATTAGTTTTCTACTAAGGTGAGAGGACGTACGGATCGTGCATGCATCATGTTTAATTATATCATACATGTCATTTACTCCCTCCTTAAAATTTGAATAGTCCCGACTAAAGAAAAATTTCGTATCCCCTAAATGATTCTCACTTTAAGTCACATCTTGTTGATACAGATGGCTCGTACCCGGATGACAGCCCGTAAATCAACGGGTGGAAGGGTCCCTCGCCACAGTTAGCTCCACGGGAGCCCCGCCCTGAGCCCTCCGAGGTGGAACAGTTACGGGCTGAGCTGGCTGAGGTGACCGCTGCCAGGGATGCAGCACGGCAACAGTTGGAGCAAGTATTCATGATCGAGATCAAGAAACACTTGCAGTCCATAGGTTGACAGTGGCCAATCGCAACTGTCAGCGTATGTTGGTCCGTGTAATGGAACAGAGGGATGAAGCCTGGTACGAGGAGAACGTTCTGAGAGCTCGTCAGTTTGAGCTCGAACAACAGTTGGAAAATGCTGAAGAATACAATGACAATCTTCATGAAGAAGTGCACCGCCTGAACAACCAGCTAAATACCATCTGCTACCTAGGAACAACAATGTTGATGAGGAGATGGGTTCCGGAATCTTCATGGCAGATGATGATAATGATGAGATGAAGTAGAGGTCGATGGACCACAAGATGCTCCACCTGCGGAAGCACCAGAGGAAGAGCCAGAAGAAGAAGAAGAAGACGAAGAGTTAGAGCCTGTCAGTGATGAGGACGGCGGGGAGATCCTTGACACGGACTCGGAGGATGATGCTTTAGAGTAGTCATCACGTACCTTTAATGTTAGGATCGTCTTTTGCGCCTCCCTGTGTAGGAGTGAGGCCTTGTAATAATTTGACGTTGGGATGTAAGGTTGAACCGTATGTTTCCTGAATGTAGTTTGAACCTGATAATTTCGATCGCAATGGGATGTCTTATTGTGTTGTGTTCGATGATGGTGTCACGATTAGCTCCCTTCGGTGCCGCGACGAAACCGAGGGCCTCCTATGGCGCGCGACATAAGGTTGTGCTGCTTGGCACGCGCAGGTATCGAGGTGGCTAGTCCTGATCCAACATAGAACTCTCCATTGAGAAGTCTCTTTGTGGTCAGTTTGAAGTAGCCTTTCACAGTCACTAACAATCTTGAGATCAAATCAAAGTACCGGGCAAAAGGTCAAAATCACGTAGATAGCAACGTAAACGATCCGATAACCGTTGTGCTCCCTGTAAGTGAGCCCTTATCGAAGAACGTCTTGATGGATTACCAAGTACGAGTTCGGCAATTGATGCGCTTGAATGGATTGTGCGGTTGTGATGAATTATTGTGTCTTATTTATTATGAGAATTTTATTCTTGAAGACAGTTTGACATTTCGCAATAATTCATCTACAAATTTCCCACATCGTCAGTGCTCATTGGCTATGCATTTTGCAGATGTCGTACAATCTTCGTAGAGGTCGTGGAAATGAGGAGGAGGACCAGCCGCCCCCTCCGCCACCACCTACTCCGGCGGAGTTAATGCAAACAGTGGTTGAGGGGCAGCGTATGTTGGCCGACGCATTGCGCCAAATGGCCAATCGTGAGGCTCGGCATGGTCGTCAGGGCCCAGAGCCAAACCAATACAGTGACTTCAAGGACTTCCTGGATACAAAGCCCCCCGCTTTTTAAGGAAGCGGAAGAGCCCCTGCAGGCTGATGAATGGTTGAATACAATTGAGCAAAAGTTTCGTCTGTTACGCCTAACTGATGAGCTGAAAACGGAGTATGCCTCCCATCAATTGCATGGTCCAGCAGGCATCTGGTGGAGTCACTATCGCTCCACGCTCCCTGCTAATGTCCCGATCGCTTGGGATCAGTTTAAGGCGGCATTCCGGGGGAATTATATCCCTCCAGGTCTGATGGCAATCAAGCATACAGAGTTTATGAGGCTGTCACAGGGAAACAAGAGCTTAACTGAGTACTTGCAGTCCTTCAACAACTTGGCAAGGTACGCCACGGAGTTTGTGGATACTGATGCCAAAAAGATTGCCAGTTTCAAAAGGGGCCTCGGCCCAAAGCTAATGAAGACTATGGGTACTAGCAAGTGTACCACTTTCAATGATTTCATCAGTGATGCTTTGACACAAGAGAACAATAATACTATTTATTCTGCTTCTAAGAGCCGGAAAAGGGCCCTTGAGGCAAGCGCTTCTCAGTCAAGGGCCTCAGCAGCACCCAGGTCTTCTCCACGTCCGCCTGCTCAGAATGCAAGGTTCCGTCCGCCACAGAAAAAGACGGCTGCGAAAACTGGGTTCCGTAAGGCATATACTGTCGCTCTGCCAAAGGGGACTTCTGGTCAGAGTAGTTCTAGTGTTCCTCCTAGCAATATGCCTTGCTGGAATTGCAACAAGCCAGGTCATTGGGCCCGGAACTGTCCGTACCCTAAGAAAAATGTCAATCAAGGTGGTCGTCAGGGACATGCTCACTATAACAGCATTGAAGAAATTCCATCTGGTGAGGTAGTCACGGCTGGTAAGTTCCTAGTTGACCAACACCCCGCAGTGGTACTTTTTGATTCAGGTGCTTCACATTCCTTTATCAGTCCTAAGTTTGCATCCAAATTTGCACACAAGTTGCATACTGTTGAAGGTGTGGGTTATTGTATTAGTGCTGCAAGTGGGAATATTTCCACAAACAAAGTAGTGGGGAACCTTAAGTTTGAGATAGAAGGGCGAAGTTATTCGCTTGCTCTATTGGTGTTACCGGGGTTAGACATAGATGTTATCTTAGGAATGAATTGGATGAGTCAGAATGGGGTACTCATTGACACATCTGCTCGGGTAGTTATGCTCAGAGATCCTACCGATCAAAAGGGTTTCCTAGTTCAACTTCCCAGAAAAGTTGAATTGTCGGGGAAAAATTCATGCTGTGCAAGCAAAGGCGTTGGCTGAAATTCCCGTGGTAAATGAGTTTCCGGATGTTTTTCCCGATGATTTGCCGGGGCTTCCTCCGGATCGGGATGTGGAATTTAAAATCGAGTTGCTGCCTGGTACCGCACCCATCTCTAGGAGACCCTATAGAATGCCTCCAAATGAGTTAGCTGAGCTTAAGGTACAATTGAATGAACTTCTGAAGAAGGGGTTGATCCGTCCTAGCTCATCTCCGTGGGGTTGCCCTGCTATCTTTGTAAAGAAGAAGGATCAAACCTTGCGGATGTGCGTGGACTATAGACCTCTGAATGCAGTCACTGTCAAGAATAAGTATCCTCTGCCGCGTATCGACATCTTGTTCGATCAATTGTCCAAAGCCAAAGTCTTTTCCAAGATTGATCTAAGGTCTGGGTATCATCAGATTAAAATTCGTCCTGAAGATGTTCCAAAAACAGCCTTCTCGACGAGATACGGCCTTTATGAGTATCTTGTCATGTCCTTCGGTCTGACTAATGCCCCAGCACACTTCATGTGCTTGATGAACTCGGTGTTTATGCCCGAATTGGACAAGTTTGTGGTGGTGTTCATTGATGACATCTTAGTATATTCTGAAAATGAGGAAGACCACGCGGAACACTTGCGTATTGTCCTCAGCAGATTGCGTGAGCATAAACTGTATGTGAAGTTCAGTAAATGCGAATTCTGGCTTCGGGAAGTACCTTTTCTTGGGCATGTATTGTCCGATGGAGGTATTATGGTGGATCCCACCAAGGTAGAAGAAGTATTGAATTGGAAGGCTCCTACTTCGGTTCATGAGGTCCGGAGTTTTCTTGGGTTGGCTGGCTATTATCGTCGCTTCATCCCGGATTTCTCAAAAATAGCCAAACCCATGACTCGGTTGCTGCAAAAAGACACCAGGTTTGTCTGGACTCCTGAGTGTGATGCGGCTTTTCACCAACTGCGAACCCTCCTAACCTCGGCTCCGGTTTTGGCACAACCGGATATCGAGAAACCTTTTGATGTTTACTGTGATGCCTCAGGCATAGGTTTGGGAGGTGTTCTGATGCAGGAAGGCCGAGTAATTGCATATACTTCACGGCAACTTCGGAAACATGAGGTGAATTATCCAACGCATGACTTAGAACTGGCCGTAGTTGTTCATGCTTTGAAGGTGTGGCGGCATTATCTACTGGGCAATGTCTGCAATATCTATACAGACCACAAAAGCCTCAAATACATCTTCACCCAACCCGAGCTAAATATGCGTCAGAGAAGATGGCTCGAGTTGATTAAAGATTATAATCTTCAAGTGCACTATCACCCAGGCAAGGCAAACGTGGTTGCAGACGCTTTGAGCCGTAAATCTCATTGCCATTCCTTAGTTGAAACTGATTTTCACCGATCCCGCCTGTTACATCCGGCAGTCTTGTACAACATCACTGTCAGTGGTACTCTCAGAAATAAAATCATCGAGCTCCAAAAGACTGATCCGGGTATATTTCACATAAAACGGAAGATGAAAGAGGAAGAAACTAAGCATTTCAGGTTAGATGACGAAGGTGTGCTGTGGTTTAAGGATAGATTAGTGGTACCTAAGGATCGAGAGCTTAGAGATCAGATCCTGTCCGAAGCACATTCTTCCAAGTTGTCCATCCATCCTGGTAGTAATAAGATGTATTATGATTTGAAACCACTTTATTGGTGGACCAAGATGCGGAAAGAGATAGCTGCATATGTTGCTAGATGTGACACCTGTTGCAGAGTGAAAGCTGTGCATATGAAAGCTGGGTTGCTTCAGCCACTTTCCATTCTAGGCTGGAAATGGGAAGAAATAAGTATGGATTTCATTGTCGGACTTCCTCCCACAGTCAAAAATCATAACTCTATCTGGGTAATTGTTGACCGTTTGACCAAATCCGCTCATTTCATCCCCGTGAGAGTGGACTATCGTCCTACTGACTATGCTGAGTTGTACTTCAATCAGATAGTCCGGCTTCATGGGATACCTCGTACAATCGTTTCTGATCGGGGTCCCCAGTTCACTGCTCGCTTTTGGGAGCATTTGCATCACCTTCTGGGAACCAAGTTAGTGAGAAGCTCTGCTTATCACCCCCAGACATCTGGTCAGACGGAACGAGTTAACCAAATCTTGGAAGATCTGTTGCGGGCATGCGTCATTTCATCCAAGGGTTCTTGGGAAAAATGGCTACCCTTAGCTGAATTCTCGTACAATAACAGTTATCAAGAGAGTATCAAGATGGCTCCATTCGAAGCTTTGTACGGTCGTAAGTGCCGAACCCCACTAAACTGGGTAGAAGCTGGGGAAAGGAGGTATTATGGCATTGATTTTGTCCAGGAAGCCGAGGAACAAGTCCGTACTATCCAGAAACACATGGCTGCAGCCCAAGCTAGACAGAAAAGCTATGCTGATCGTCGCAGAAAACCACTCGAATTTGAAGTTGGGGACTTCGTTTATTTGAAAGTTTCTCCAATGAAGAGTGTCCAACGTTTTGGCGTTAAGCGAAAGCTTGCACCAAGATATGTGGGTCCTTTCCAGATCATAGGCAAGAGTGGAGCTGTTGCGTACAAAATCCAGTTGCCTCCTGAGATGAGAGCCATATTCAATGTTTTCCATGTATCTCAGCTTAAAAAGTGTCTTCGAGTTCCCGAGGAACAAGTTCCGTTAGGAGATATCAGGCTGGAATCCGACTTAACCTATGAAGAAAAACCAGTCCGAGTGATCGATACTCAGGAACGAGTAACTAGAAGTAAAGTGGTTAAGTGGTACAAGGTGATGTGGAGCAATCAGGGTAGTGAGAGTGATGCTACGTGGGAACGGGAAGATTATTTGCGGGATGGTTATAAGGAATTCTATGAAAAATGGTACGCTTTCCAAATCTCGGGACGAGATTTTTATAAGGGGGGAGGGCTGTAACACCTCAAGTGTTTAGTCCTTAATTGCATTGCATTTGCATAAGCATGACATGCATAATCCATGTTTAGTATTTCATGTAATGCAATTCATGTGTTTGTTTAGGGTTTGTTTAATTGATTTCACAAAGTATTTGATAGTTGGTGTAACAAAAAGGTAAAGTCATCAATCATGACCTACAACACCTTAGCTATACTTAGAGTAACATTTGGATCAGGGTTCATGTTGACCAAAATTACAAAATTGCCCTCCATGACAAGTTTGACTCCCATTTGACCCTAGAAGGTTCTAGTTTGACCAATTAGAAAGTCTAATTTAGAGATCTTGCATGGAAGAGCACCCTTAAGCAAAGTTGTAAAGAAATTCATGGGGAACAAAAGTCTCAATATGACCATCTCATGAAAATGACCACAACATGCTCAAAAGTGGCCCACAAGTCAGCTAGTAGTGTAATTCCAGGACTTAGAATTTTTCTAAGTCTGGGATTGAACCTTACAGTTTCACTGATGCCTACTTTAGAAGCTTGTAGTTTGCAAACCAAGCCAAACTAGCCTTCACTCATATTGACAAACTTGTAGATCACATGTAGCCCTACAACTTTGTCAATAGCACCCAAACCTGGTTCTCAATGGTTCAAGAGATATCTTGCCATGAACTTGAGCTGTCAGTCGGTTTCAGTAACTGAAACTTGGTTTCAGTTTCTTTGAGCACCACTTTGAGGCCATGTAGTTTCAAATATAGGCCGAACCAGCCTAAACACCAATTGACAAAGTTGTTGCCCTAACATAGCTCTACAAACTTGATGTTGTCAACTTGGACTGGTTCAGGCTATATTGGAACTTAATCAGCGTTGAAATTCCCCTGTCAGTCGATCATCGATGACCCTTCAGCCGGTTTCAGTCACGAGCTCGACACCGCGCGCGTCGTGGCGCCCAGGCAGGAGAACGCCGCCGCGTGTCGCCCAGGTGCTGCAACCCACCTCCACGTCGCGAGCTCTGGCGCAATTTGAAAACCCAGCGGCCACCTCCACCTCCCCCGCACGCGCCATTCCCTTTCTCCTCCCTCTCGCTCTGGCCGGAGTCACCGAGGCGGAACTCGGAGACGCCATTGCCGCCGTAGCCATTTCCGAGCTTGCGCACCACCACCGCTCTCCAAACCACGCCCAGCCCTCCGCCTCATCGCCCTGTACCTCCCCAACCTTCTGGCGGCGCTGATTGAGCTCGAGGTGAGCCGCAGTGCCTCTTTCCGCCGCTCCCGAAAGCTCACCGGAGCTCCGCCATGTCTGGGTCACCGTGGCCAGCCTTACTCCGTAGCTCTCCGCCTTCTATCAATCGCGTTTCCCCCTCCCTGTCGTATATAGATGCTAGGGCTATGACGTTACCGACAGCCCCGAGCTAACCGAGTCGGAACGCAACCGTGCACGGCCGCGCCATGGCCGCCGGCCAGGTGCTCACGCGGTCCCTCGGTTCCGCTCCGTCTTCGTCGGGGATGGTGGTCTCGGTAGGTCCGCCTGACGTCAAGGAAGGTGGTGCGCCATTAGGTAGGACGTACGATGGCCGGGACTCGCCGGCGTATCGCCAGGCGCCTCGGGCGTCCGCCATCACCGTCGGTCAGGGTCTGTGGCGTAGCTATTTTGGGGAAAAGTGGTGGCCTTGATGCGGAATGGGTCGAGCAAGGTGACCGTGAAGGTTAATCGGTCGGAGGAGCCGCCGGCGGCGAGGAAAGGCTCGCCGGAGCTCACTGTTGTCGCCACCCCTGCTCCCGGTCACTGACCGCGGGGGCCCGCGTGTCAGTGCCGCGCGCGGGCGGGAGTCCGTGCGGGCCGCGCGCGCGTCGTGGGCCGGATTTCATTCCCGGGCCGGCCCAGTTGTCCGAAATAAAAATGGATTTTTATTATTTTGATACTGATTTGTGTAATACTTGGAAAAATAGGAATCTAGGGTTTTAGTGATCCAAAAATCATGAAATAAATTTTGTTAGAATCTACTGGATGTGTAGTATTTTAGAAAAATATAGATCTGGCTTGAGATGTTTAAATTCTGTAAGATTTTATTAGATCCTTTAAATGTGTTTTGGAATGCATACAAATTTGTTTAATTTATAGCTTGAGCTGTAGAGTTCCATAAATTATGAAATTTGGTGGGTAGGTTACTCCATGCTAGTCCTAGCTATGGTAAAAATTTGGGCATCAGTACTTAAGTAATTTTCAAGTTATAAGGCTATCATTTTATTCTAGGAAATAATTGAAGTAATTTTTATAGTTTTTCTACATGTGCAATGTTAATGTAAATTTTTGGAGAATGTCTTGGTACCCTAGAGTGTCTAAGAAAAATATGAAATCTGTTGTTTGATACTTTTCAATGTGATTTATGATTTATGCAAAAATCAGCCTTTTGGGCTTGTGAATTTTGTATAGGGAGTTTCTGTGAATAAAACTTGTTCAAATTTTTACTGTGGTCTATTTGGAGGTCAGAGAGTCCCCTGTAATTTTTGTAGAATTTTAGGAGCAGTTTACATATATGTTTAAAATTCTACCTAAATAATTAAGTAAATTAAGAAATGGGGTTAAATAAATATTCTAGTTGGCTCCACCTTACTTTCTGGTGTTTTTATACCTAATGTGAACTGTTAGTAACATTAGTTTGGTTTTAGGAGACTTTGGTTATATCAACAAATATTTAACCTTTGTAATTTTAGGCTTTCTGGACAGCTGGAAGTATTTCTCAGTTTGACCTTTGATAAAATTTGTTGCTGGGAAACTTGTAAATACCAAAGTCACAGTAAACTTGATGAACTAGCTTGTGTCAAAATTTGGGAACATTTGGCTTAGTAGTTTGAGAGTTACTGTTGTTTTAAGTGGCAGTTCAGAATCTGCTACTCTCTGTTTTGAGAGGACAGATTCTGGAACTTGTGAAGTTTGACGTGGAAAACTTATGAGTTTGGGGTGGAGGTCTGAAAATGAATTGTAGAGTATTTCTTAGGCTTTCCAGATTGTCCTAGATCATATCTTTTGGAATTATAAATCTCCAGTTGTGATAAAAACAAGTAGCTGCTGTCCAGTATGCTCTATTGTGATGCCTTGTTGATTGATTTGGTGATATCCTAAGACAAGTTACTTTTGTAATTGTTAGGAGTTAGGGCTCTAACTGAAGATGAGCAACTTTATCTTAGGCTAAGTAGATTAGGTGAGTACTCCTCTACCGGAGAGGAAATTTGCACCTACTCTTTTGAAGTGATTTGAATAGAGCGCTAAATTGTTGTAATGCATTTCATTCCGAGCATATTGCATCTTTCATTATGCATTCATGAGATTTATTATGCACTCATGCAATAGGTGTACCGGAGGGGGTAACGCTCCTCGAGTTCGAGCAGACGATCCCAGAGGAAGTACTGAGTCAACCAGAGGAGCAGACAGAGCCCAGCGGCGAAGGAGACGCCGTTGAAGACCTTCCGGAGTGCCCAGATCACCGGCCTTCCACCTTCCTTAAAGGCAAGCCCCGGTGCATGCTGAACCCATTATTTGATAAAAGCTATCTTGAGTACTTTTATTTGTTTACTGCATTATGTAGTAGGAGTTGTATGAAAACAACTGTTGCATTACACCTGTCCTTGTCCAGATACTATGCCCTAATCCTATATTAGGTGTAGGCACGTGTCAATGCTTAGCCCTGCTTAGAACGGTAGAAGTCGGGTGATTTCCGGTCATCCGCGAGAGATAGGACTGGGTCGCGAGTGGCTTATGGCTATCGTGATGGAACCATGCTTTAAAATGAAATTGAGACCGGGCGGGAGTTCGATGGTACAGCTGCAAGACACTTCACGTCTTGGGTGTGGAGCCATGCCCGTCTGAGTCGTGTAAGGACCGATTCGCTGTACGTCCTTGAGTCATGTTGAACGCAGTCTAACACTTAGTTGGCCGGATAAGTCGTTCCGACCGCGAAGTCGAGTAGTATGGTTCAGGCCGGGAATCGAATGGTAGGTTGCTTCTTGGAGGAGAGAAAGGATGTGCTTGGGGACATTGGCGTGAGACCAAGGGGGGGTTAGAGTCCCTAGCACCTGGCAGAGTGTCGCCCTTGGGGTCGCGACATCATTCGGACCCGCGATTCCTGAACTGTACGAAAGATGACCTGAGCAGCCCTCGCCAGGCGCGTCTCGGTGAGTGTTAGAAATACCCCTCCAGCTGGATAGGAATTCGATTCGAATCGCCGTCGCTCCCGGTTAGTGAGCACTTGACTTGAGCAGCGGCAACGTAGATCTCATTAATTGAACAGATGGTTAAGTGAATGATACAATGTTGCCACAATTTATACCTGCTATGGAATAATATGAATAATTGTTTGATGATAATCAAGTGCATGTTTAGTACAGGTGCTAAGATAGATGACAGGTAAATGCTAAAAATAACTGCTAGTACAGGTTATAAAAGTTTCAGCTACTTATGCTTTATGCAAAATGTGGTGTCAGCTAGCCTCTTGTGTAAGCCTTGCATAATCCTTGGTGTCTACTTTATTTCTGGTTTACGACGGGTAAGTCTAGCTGAGTACATTCCAGTACTCAGGGTTTATTCCCTCCTGTTGCAGATGATATGCTTTACCAAGGCTTCTGCAAGACTTGCCTTCACCCCGCTAGGGATGAGGACTAGATCACATGGGCATGATCATCTTTATGTACTTACCTCGTTCTTTTGTGGGATGTTGATCTAACCAAACTGGCAGTATTTAAGTATCTTCAGTGTGTGTCAGACTTCCGCTACTTTCAAACTCAGTTTGTAATAATTGCTACTCCGTGGTGTTAACTTATTTCTGAACTACTTGTGAAATGTAACGTATGATGTGTATGTTGAGTGATGCGATCCTGGTTGTAAGCAGTTTGGTTTGAAATCCTTCGTGATTTCGATTGACTACCGGGATTATATGGGCTCAAGTTTGAAAATTTGAGCGCTTCGGTGCTTGTTTTCGTACTTGGGCTCTTATAATTTGGTCGGTTCTGTTACAAAACCTGTCTCCAAACGGACTTGAACGAGATTCCACAAGGCCCCCGACACCTAGGAGTTCCATTGGGTGCGTCCAAAATGATTCTCGAGCCTCCGGTATGTTCTGCGCAAACCGTGCAGCTATTCTGCAGAAAGATTAGCACCATCTCCAAACGGAACGAAACGAGCTTCTACTTGAGCCTCGTCACCTATGAGTTCCATTAGGTGTGTCCAAAATGATTTCCAAGCCTATGGTATGTTTGGTGCAAACCATGCACCTATCTTGCATCAAGTTTAGCACCATCTCCAATCGGACCGTAACGAGCTTCCACTTGAGCATCGTCACCTAGGAGTACCATCAGGTGCGTCCAAAACGATTTATGTGCCTATGGTATATTTGGTGAAGACCGTGCAATTATCTTGCACCGACACTAAACCTGTCTCCAAACGGACTTAAACGAGATTTCACATGGCCCCCGACCCCTAGGTGTTCCATTGGGTAAGTCGAAAATGATTCTCGAGCCTATGGTATGTTCTGCGCAAACCGTGTAGCTATCTTGCTGAAAGATTAGCACCATCTCCAAACGGAACGAAACGAGCTCCACTTGAGCCTCGTCACCTATGAGTTCCATTAGGTGTGTACAAAATGATTTCCAAGCCTATGGTATGTTTGGTGCAAACCGTGCACCTATCTTGCATCAAGTTTAGCACCATCTCCAATCGGACCGTAACGAGCTTCCACTTGAGCCTCATCACCTAGGAGTACCATCGGGTGCGTCCAAATCAATTTTAGATTATGGTACGATTGGTGCGAGTCGTCCAACTATCTTGCCCCGGCACTAACACTGTCTCAAAAAAGACTGAAACAAGATTCCACATGACCCACGTCACCTAGGAGTTCCATCGGATGCATCTAAACCAATTTCTGAGCCTATGGTAGGTTCCGCGCAACCCGTGCACCTCGTCAAGATTAGCACCATCTCCAAACAGACCAAAACAAGCTTCCACTGCAGCCTCGTCACCTATGAGTTCAGTGGGGCGTGTCCAAAATGATTTCCAAGCCTATGGTATGCTTGGCGCAAACCGTGCACCTATCTTGCATCAACTTTAGCATCATCTCCAATCGGACCGTAACGAGCTTCCACTTGAGCATCGTCACCTAGGAGTACCATCAGGTGCGTCCAAAACGATTTATGTGCCTATGGTATATTTGGTGAAGACCGTGCAATTATCTTGCACCGACAGTAAACCTGTCTCCAAACGGACTTAAACGAGATTCCACATGGCCCCAGACACCTAGGAGTTCCATTGGGTGCGTCCAAAATGGTTCTCGAGCCTCCGGTATGTTCTGCGCAAACCGTGCAGCTATTCTGCAGAAAGATTAGCACCATCTCCAAACGGAACGAAACGAGCTTCCACTTGAGCCTCGTCACCTATGAGTTCCATTAGGTGTGTCCAAAACGATTTCCAAGCCTATGGTATGTTTGGTGCAAACCGTGCACCTATCTTACATCAAGTTTAGCACCATCTCCAATCGGATCGCAACGAGCTTCCACTTGAGCCTCGTCACCTAGCAGTACCATCGGGTGCGTCCAAATCGATTTCAGAGCGTATGGTACGATTGGTGCGAGCCGTCCAACTATCTTGCACCGGCACTGACACTGTCTCCAAATAGACTGAAACTAGGTTCCACATGACCCATGTCACCTAGGAGTTCCATCGGATGCATCTAAACCAAGTTCCGAGCCTATGGTCTGTTCCGCGCAACCCGTGCACCTCGTCAAGATTAGCACCATCTCCAAACGGACCAAAACAAGCTTCCACTTCAGCCTCGTCACCTATGAGTTCAGTGGGGCGTGTCCAAAATGATTTCCAAGCCTATGGTATGTTTGGCGCAAACCGTGCACCTGTCTTGCATCAAGTTTAGCATCATCTCCAATCGGACCGTAACGAGCTTCCACTTGAGCATCGTCACCTAGGAGTACCATCTGGTGCGTCCAAAACGATTTATGTGCCTATGGTATATTTGGTGAAGACCGTGCAATTATCTTGCACCAACACTAAACCTGTCTCCAAACGGACTTGAACGAGATTCCACAAGGCCCCTGACACCTAGGAGTTCCATTGGGTGCGTCCAAAATGATTCTCGAGCCTCCGGTATGTTCTGCGCAAACCGTGCAGCTATTCTGCAGAAAGATTAGCACCATCTCCAAACGGAACGAAACGAGCTTCTACTTGAGCCTCGTCACCTATGAGTTCCATTAGGTGTGTACAAAATGATTTCCAAGCCTATGGTATGTTTGGTGCAAACCGTGCACCTATCTTGCATCAAGTTTAGCACCATCTCCAATCGGACCGTAACGAGCTTCCACTTGAGCCTCATCACCTAGGAGTACCATCGGGTGCGTCCAAATCAATTTCAGATTATGGTACGATTGGTGCGAGTCGTCCAACTATCTTGCCCCGGCACTAACACTGTCTCAAAAAAGACTGAAACAAGATTCCACATGACCCACGTCACCTAGGAGTTCCATCGGATGCATCTAAACCAATTTCTGAGCCTATGGTAGGTTCCGCGCAACCCGTGCACCTCATCAAGATTAGCACCATCTCCAAACAGACCAAAACAAGCTTCCACTGCAGCCTCGTCACCTATGAGTTCAGTGGGGCGTGTCCAAAATGATTTCCAAGCCTATGGTATGCTTGGCGCAAACCGTGCACCTATCTTGCATCAACTTTAGCATCATCTCCAATCGGACCGTAACGAGCTTCCACTTGAGCATCGTCACCTAGGAGTACCATCAGGTGCGTCCAAAACGATTTATGTGCCTATGGTATATTTGGTGAAGACCGTGCAATTATCTTGCACCGACAGTAAACCTGTCTCCAAACGGACTTAAACGAGATTCCACATGGCCCCAGACACCTAGGAGTTCCATTGGGTGCGTCCAAAATGGTTCTCGAGCCTCCGGTATGTTCTGCGCAAACCGTGCAGCTATTCTGCAGAAAGATTAGCACCATCTCCAAACGGAACGAAACGAGCTTCCACTTGAGCCTCGTCACCTATGAGTTCCATTAGGTGTGTCCAAAACGATTTCCAAGCCTATGGTATGTTTGGTGCAAATCGTGCACCTATCTTACATCAAGTTTAGCACCATCTCCAATCGGATCGCAACGAGCTTCCACTTGAGCCTCGTCACCTAGCAGTACCATCGGGTGCGTCCAAATCGATTTCAGAGCGTATGGTACGATTGGTGCGAGCCGTCCAACTATCTTGCACCGGCACTGACACTGTCTCCAAATAGACTGAAACTAGGTTCCACATGACCCATGTCACCTAGGAGTTCCATCGGATGCATCTAAACCAAGTTCCGAGCCTATGGTCTGTTCCGCGCAACCCGTGCACCTCGTCAAGATTAGCACCATCTCCAAACGGACCAAAACAAGCTTCCACTTCAGCCTCGTCACCTATGAGTTCAGTGGGGCGTGTCCAAAACGATTTCCAAGCCTATGGTATGTTTGGCGCAAACCGTGCACCTGTCTTGCATCAAGTTTAGCATCATCTCCAATCGGACCGTAACGAGCTTCCACTTGAGCATCGTCACCTAGGAGTACCATCTGGTGCGTCCAAAACGATTTATGTGCCTATGGTATATTTGGTGAAGACCGTGCAATTATCTTGCACCAACACTAAACCTGTCTCCAAACGGACTTGAACGAGATTCCACAAGGCCCCCGACACCTAGGAGTTCCATTGGGTGCGTCCAAAATGATTCTCGAGCCTCCGGTATGTTCTGCGCAAACCGTGCAGCTATTCTGCAAAAAGATTAGCACCATCTCCAAACGGAACGAAACGAGCTTCTACTTGAGCCTCCTCACCTATGAGTTCCATTAGGTGTGTCCAAAATGATTTCCAAGCCTATGGTATGTTTGGTGCAAACCATGCACCTATCTTGCATCAAGTTTAGCACCATCTCCAATCGGACCGTAACGAGCTTCCACTTGAGCATCGTCACCTAGGAGTACCATCAGGTGCGTCCAAAACGATTTATGTGCCTATGGTATATTTGGTGAAGACCGTGCAATTATCTTGCACCGACACTAAACCTGTCTCCAAACGGACTTAAACGAGATTTCACATGGCCCCCGACCCCTAGGTGTTCCATTGGGTAAGTCGACACTGATTCTCGAGCCTATGGTATGTTCTGCGCAAACCGTGTAGCTATCTTGCTGAAAGATTAGCACCATCTCCAAACGGAACAAAACGAGCTCCACTTGAGCCTCGTCACCTATGAGTTCCATTAGGTGTGTCCAAAATGATTTCCAAGCCTATGGTATGTTTGGTGCAAACCGTGCACCTATCTTGCATCAAGTTTAGCACCATCTCCAATCGGACCGTAACGAGCTTCCACTTGAGCCTCATCACCTAGGAGTACCATCGGGTGCGTCCAAATCAATTTCAGATTATGGTACGATTGGTGCGAGTCGTCCAACTATCTTGCCCCGGCACTAACACTGTCTCAAAAAAGACTGAAACAAGATTCCACATGACCCACGTCACCTAGGAGTTCCATCGGATGCATCTAAACCAATTTCTGAGCCTATGGTAGGTTCCGCGCAACCCGTGCACCTCATCAAGATTAGCACCATCTCCAAACAGACCAAAACAAGCTTCCACTGCAGCCTCGTCACCTATGAGTTCAGTGGGGCGTGTCCAAAATGATTTCCAAGCCTATGGTATGCTTGGCGCAAACCGTGCACCTATCTTGCATCAACTTTAGCATCATCTCCAATCGGACCGTAACGAGCTTCCACTTGAGCATCGTCACCTAGGAGTACCATCAGGTGCGTCCAAAACGATTTATGTGCCTATGGTATATTTGGTGAAGACCGTGCAATTATCTTGCACCGACAATAAACCTGTCTCCAAACGGACTTAAACGAGATTCCACATGGCCCCAGACACCTAGGAGTTCCATTGGGTGCGTCCAAAATGGTTCTCGAGCCTCCGGTATGTTCTGCGCAAACCGTGCAGCTATTGTGCAGAAAGATTAGCACCATCTCCAAACGGAACGAAACGAGCTTCCACTTGAGCCTCGTCACCTATGAGTTCCATTAGGTGTGTCCAAAACGATTTCCAAGCCTATGGTATGTTTGGTGCAAACCGTGCACCTATCTTACATCAAGTTTAGCACCATCTCCAATCGGATCGCAACGAGCTTCCACTTGAGCCTCGTCACCTAGCAGTACCATCGGGTGCGTCCAAATCGATTTCAGAGCGTATGGTACGATTGGTGCGAGCCGTCCAACTATCTAGCACCGGCACTGACACTGTCTCCAAATAGACTGAAACTAGGTTCCACATGACCCATGTCACCTAGGAGTTCCATCGGATGCATCTAAACCAAGTTCCGAGCCTATGGTCTGTTCCGCGCAACCCGTGCACCTCGTCAAGATTAGCACCATCTCCAAACGGACCAAAACAAGCTTCCACTTCAGCCTCGTCACCTATGAGTTCAGTGGGGCGTGTCCAAAACGATTTCCAAGCCTATGGTATGTTTGGCGCAAACCGTGCACCTGTCTTGCATCAAGTTTAGCATCATCTCCAATCGGACCGTAACGAGCTTCCACTTGAGCATCGTCACCTAGGAGTACCATCTGGTGCGTCCAAAACGATTTATGTGCCTATGGTATATTTGGTGAAGACCGTGCAATTATCTTGCACCAACACTAAACCTGTCTCCAAACGGACTTGAACGAGATTCCACAAGGCCCCCGACACCTAGGAGTTCCATTGGGTGCGTCCAAAATGATTCTCGAGCCTCCGGTATGTTCTGCGCAAACCGTGCAGCTATTCTGCAGAAAGATTAGCACCATCTCTAAACGGAACGAAACGAGCTTCTACTTGAGCCTCGTCACCTATGAGTTCCATTAGGTGTGTCCAAAATGATTTCCAAGCCTATGGTATGTTTGGTGCAAACCATGCACCTATCTTGCATCAAGTTTAGCACCATCTCCAATCGGACCGTAACGAGCTTCCACTTGAGCATCGTCACCTAGGAGTACCATCAGGTGCGTCCAAAACGATTTATGTGCCTATGGTATATTTGGTGAAGACCGTGCAATTATCTTGCACCGACACTAAACCTGTCTCCAAACGGACTTAAACGAGATTTCACATGGCCCCCGACCCCTAGGTGTTCCATTGGGTAAGTCGAAAATGATTCTCGAGCCTATGGTATGTTCTGCGCAAACCGTGTAGCTATCTTGCTGAAAGATTAGCACCATCTCCAAACGGAACGAAACGAGCTCCACTTGAGCCTCGTCACCTATGAGTTCCATTAGGTGTGTACAAAATGATTTCCAAGCCTATGGTATGTTTGGTGCAAGCCGTGCACCTATCTTGCATCAAGTTTAGCACCATCTCCAATCGGACCGTAACGAGCTTCCACTTGAGCCTCATCACCTAGGAGTACCATCGGGTGCGTCCAAATCAATTTCAGATTATGGTACGATTGGTGCGAGTCGTCCAACTATCTTGCCCCGGCACTAACACTGTCTCAAAAAAGACTGAAACAAGATTCCACATGACCCACGTCACCTAGGAGTTCCATCGGATGCATCTAAACCAATTTCTGAGCCTATGGTAGGTTCCGCGCAACCCGTGCACCTCGTCAAGATTAGCACCATCTCCAAACAGACCAAAACAAGCTTCCACTGCAGCCTCGTCACCTATGAGTTCAGTGGGGCGTGTCCAAAATGATTTCCAAGCCTATGGTATGCTTGGCGCAAACCGTGCACCTATCTTGCATCAACTTTAGCATCATCTCCAATCGGACCGTAACGAGCTTCCACTTGAGCATCGTCACCTAGGAGTACCATCTGGTGCGTCCAAAACGATTTATGTGCCTATGGTATATTTGGTGAAGACCGTGCAATTATCTTGCACCAACACTAAACCTGTCTCCAAACGGACTTGAACGAGATTCCACAAGGCCCCCGACACCTAGGAGTTCCATTGGGTGCGTCCAAAATGATTCTCGAGCCTCCGGTATGTTCTGCGCAAACCGTGCAGCTATTCTGCAGAAAGATTAGCACCATCTCCAAACGGAACGAAACGAGCTTCTACTTGAGCCTCGTCACCTATGAGTTCCATTAGGTGTGTCCAAAATGATTTCCAAGCCTATGGTATGTTTGGTGCAAACCATGCACCTATCTTGCATCAAGTTTAGCACCATCTCCAATCGGACCGTAACGAGCTTCCACTTGAGCATCGTCACCTAGGAGTACCATCAGGTGCGTCCAAAACGATTTATGTGCCTATGGTATATTTGGTGAAGACCGTGCAATTATCTTGCACCGACACTAAACCTGTCTCCAAACGGACTTAAACGAGATTTCACATGGCCCCCGACCCCTAGGTGTTCCATTGGGTAAGTCGAAAATGATTCTCGAGCCTATGGTATGTTCTGCGCAAACCGTGTAGCTATCTTGCTGAAAGATTAGCACCATCTCCAAACGGAACGAAACGAGCTCCACTTGAGCCTCGTCACCTATGAGTTCCATTAGGTGTGTACAAAATGATTTCCAAGCCTATGGTATGTTTGGTGCAAACCGTGCACCTATCTTGCATCAAGTTTAGCACCATCTCCAATCGGACCGTAACGAGCTTCCACTTGAGCCTCATCACCTAGGAGTACCATCGGGTGCGTCCAAATCAATTTCAGATTATGGTACGATTGGTGCGAGTCGTCCAACTATCTTGCCCCGGCACTAACACTGTCTCAAAAAAGACTGAAACAAGATTCCACATGACCCACGTCACCTAGGAGTTCCATCGGATGCATCTAAACCAATTTCTGAGCCTATGGTAGGTTCCGCGCAACCCGTGCACCTCATCAAGATTAGCACCATCTCCAAACAGACCAAAACAAGCTTCCACTGCAGCCTCGTCACCTATGAGTTCAGTGGGGCGTGTCCAAAATGATTTCCAAGCCTATGGTATGCTTGGCGCAAACCGTGCACCTATCTTGCATCAACTTTAGCATCATCTCCAATCGGACCGTAACGAGCTTCCACTTGAGCATCGTCACCTAGGAGTACCATCAGGTGCGTCCAAAACGATTTATGTGCCTATGGTATATTTGGTGAAGACCGTGCAATTATCTTGCACCGACAATAAACCTGTCTCCAAACGGACTTAAACGAGATTCCACATGGCCCCAGACACCTAGGAGTTCCATTGGGTGCGTCCAAAATGGTTCTCGAGCCTCCGGTATGTTCTGCGCAAACCGTGCAGCTATTCTGCAGAAAGATTAGCACCATCTCCAAACGGAACGAAACGAGCTTCCACTTGAGCCTCGTCACCTATGAGTTCCATTAGGTGTGTCCAAAACGATTTCCAAGCCTATGGTATGTTTGGTGCAAACCGTGCACCTATCTTACATCAAGTTTAGCACCATCTCCAATCGGATCGCAACGAGCTTCCACTTGAGCCTCGTCACCTAGCAGTACCATCGGGTGCGTCCAAATCGATTTCAGAGCGTATGGTACGATTGGTGCGAGCCGTCCAACTATCTAGCACCGGCACTGACACTGTCTCCAAATAGACTGAAACTAGGTTCCACATGACCCATGTCACCTAGGAGTTCCATCGGATGCATCTAAACCAAGTTCCGAGCCTATGGTCTGTTCCGCGCAACCCGTGCACCTCGTCAAGATTAGCACCATCTCCAAACGGACCAAAACAAGCTTCCACTTCAGCCTCGTCACCTATGAGTTCAGTGGGGCGTGTCCAAAACGATTTCCAAGCCTATGGTATGTTTGGCGCAAACCGTGCACCTGTCTTGCATCAAGTTTAGCATCATCTCCAATCGGACCGTAACGAGCTTCCACTTGAGCATCGTCACCTAGGAGTACCATCTGGTGCGTCCAAAACGATTCATGTGCCTATGGTATATTTGGTGAAGACCGTGCAATTATCTTGCACCAACACTAAACCTGTCTCCAAACGGACTTGAACGAGATTCCACAAGGCCCCCGACACCTAGGAGTTCCATTGGGTGCGTCCAAAATGATTCTCGAGCCTCCGGTATGTTCTGCGCAAACTGTGCAGCTATTCTGCAGAAAGATTAGCACCATCTCCAAACGGAACGAAACGAGCTTCTACTTGAGCCTCGTCACCTATGAGTTCCATTAGGTGTGTCCAAAATGATTTCCAAGCCTATGGTATATTTGGTGCAAACCATGCACCTATCTTGCATCAAGTTTAGCACCATCTCCAATCGGACCGTAACGAGCTTCCACTTGAGCATCGTCACCTAGGAGTACCATCAGGTGCGTCCAAAACGATTTATGTGCCTATGGTATATTTGGTGAAGACCGTGCAATTATCTTGCACCGACACTAAACCTGTCTCCAAACGGACTTAAACGAGATTTCACATGGCCCCCGACCCCTAGGTGTTCCATTGGGTAAGTCGAAAATGATTCTCGAGCCTATGGTATGTTCTGCGCAAACCGTGTAGCTATCTTGCTGAAAGATTAGCACCATCTCCAAACGGAACGAAACGAGCTCCACTTGAGCCTCGTCACCTATGAGTTCCATTAGGTGTGTACAAAATGATTTCCAAGCCTATGGTATGTTTGGTGCAAGCCGTGCACCTATCTTGCATCAAGTTTAGCACCATCTCCAATCGGACCGTAACGAGCTTCCACTTGAGCCTCATCACCTAGGAGTACCATCGGGTGCGTCCAAATCAATTTCAGATTATGGTACGATTGGTGCGAGTCGTCCAACTATCTTGCCCCGGCACTAACACTGTCTCAAAAAAGACTGAAACAAGATTCCACATGACCCACGTCACCTAGGAGTTCCATCGGATGCATCTAAACCAATTTCTGAGCCTATGGTAGGTTCCGCGCAACCCGTGCACCTCGTCAAGATTAGCACCATCTCCAAACAGACCAAAACAAGCTTCCACTGCAGCCTCGTCACCTATGAGTTCAGTGGGGCGTGTCCAAAATGATTTCCAAGCCTATGGTATGCTTGGCGCAAACCGTGCACCTATCTTGCATCAACTTTAGCATCATCTCCAATCGGACCGTAACGAGCTTCCACTTGAGCATCGTCACCTAGGAGTACCATCAGGTGCGTCCAAAACGATTTATGTGCCTATGGTATATTTGGTGAAGACCGTGCAATTATCTTGCACCGACAGTAAACCTGTCTCCAAACGGACTTAAACGAGATTCCACATGGCCCCAGACACCTAGGAGTTCCATTGGGTGCGTCCAAAATGATTCTCGAGCCTCCAGTACGTTCTGCGCAAACCGTGCAGCTATTCTGCAGAAAGATTAGCACCATCTCCAAACGGAACGAAACGAGCTTCTACATGAGCCTCGTCACCTATGAGTTCCATTAGGTGTGTCCAAAACGATTTCCAAGCCTATGGTATGTTTGGTGCAAACCGTGCACCTATCTTACATCAAGTTTAGCACCATCTCCAATCGGATCGCAACGAGCTTCCACTTGAGCCTCGTCACCTAGCAGTACCATCGGGTGCGTCCAAATCGATTTCAGAGCGTATGGTACGATTGGTGCGAGCCGTCCAACTATCTTGCACCGGCACTGACACTGTCTCCAAATAGACTGAAACTAGGTTCCACATGACCCATGTCACCTAGGAGTTCCATCGGATGCATCTAAACCAAGTTCCGAGCCTCTGGTCTGTTCCGCGCAACCCGTGCACCTCATCAAGATTAGCACCATCTCCAAACGGACCAAAACAAGCTTCCACTTCAGCCTCGTCACCTATGAGTTCAGTGGGGCGTGTCCAAAACGATTTCCAAGCCTATGGTATGTTTGGCGCAAACCGTGCACCTGTCTTGCATCAAGTTTAGCATCATCTCCAATCGGACCGTAACGAGCTTCCACTTGAGCATCGTCACCTAGGAGTACCATCTGGTGCGTCCAAAATGATTTATGTGCCTATGGTATATTTGGTGAAGACCGTGCAATTATCTTGCACCAACACTAAACCTGTCTCCAAACGGACTTGAACGAGATTCCACAAGGCCCCCGACACCTAGGAGTTCCATTGGGTGCGTCCAAAATGATTCTCGAGCCTCCGGTATGTTCTGCGCAAACCGTGCAGCTATTCTGCAGAAAGATTAGCACCATCTCCAAACGGAACGAAACGAGCTTCTACTTGAGCCTCGTCACCTATGAGTTCCATTAGGTGTGTCCAAAATGATTTCCAAGCCTATGGTATGTTTGGTGCAAACCATGCACCTATCTTGCATCAAGTTTAGCACCATCTCCAATCGGACCGTAACGAGCTTCCACTTGAGCATCGTCACCTAGGAGTACCATCAGGTGCGTCCAAAACGATTTATGTGCCTATGGTATATTTGGTGAAGACCGTGCAATTATCTTGCACCGACACTAAACCTGTCTCCAAACGGACTTAAACGAGATTTCACATGGCCCCCGACCCCTAGGTGTTCCATTGGGTAAATCGAAAATGATTCTCGAGCCTATGGTATGTTCTGCGCAAACCGTGTAGCTATCTTGCTGAAAGATTAGCACCATCTCCAAACGGAACGAAACGAGCTCCACTTGAGCCTCGTCACCTATGAGTTCCATTAGGTGTGTACAAAATGATTTCCAAGCCTATGGTATGTTTGGTGCAAACCGTGCACCTATCTTGCATCAAGTTTAGCACCATCTCCAATCGGACCGTAACGAGCTTCCACTTGAGCCTCATCACCTAGGAGTACCATCGGGTGCGTCCAAATCAATTTCAGATTATGGTACGATTGGTGCGAGTCGTCCAACTATCTTGCCCCGACACTAACACTGTCTCAAAAAAGACTGAAACAAGATTCCACATGACCCACGTCACCTAGGAGTTCCATCGGATGCATCTAAACCAATTTCCGAGCCTATGGTAGGTTCCGCGCAACCCGTGCACCTCATCAAGAATAGCACCATCTCCAAACAGACCAAAACAAGCTTCCACTTCAGCCTCGTCACCTATGAGTTCAGTGGGGCGTGTCCAAAACGATTTCCAAGCCTATGGTATGTTTGGCGCAAACCGTGCACCTGTCTTGCATCAAGTTTAGCATCATCTCCAATCGGACCGTAACGAGCTTCCACTTGAGCATCGTCACCTAGGAGTACCATCAGGTGCGTCCAAAACGATTTATGTGCCTATGGTATATTTGGTGAAGACCGTGCAATTATCTTGCACCAACACTAAACCTGTCTCCAAACGGACTTGAACGAGATTCCACATGGCCCCCGACACCTAGGAGTTCCATTGGGTGCGTCCAAAATGATTCTCGAGCCTCCGGTACGTTCTGCGCAAACCGTGCAGCTATTCTGCAGAAAGATTAGCACCATCTCCAAACGGAACGAAACGAGCTTCTACATGAGCCTCGTCACCTATGAGTTCCATTAGGTGTGTCCAAAACGATTTCCAAGCCTATGGTATGTTTGGTGCAAACCGTGCACCTATCTTACATCAAGTTTAGCACCATCTCCAATCGGATCGCAATGAGCTTCCACTTGAGCCTCGTCACCTAGCAGTACCATCGGGTGCGTCCAAATCGATTTCAGAGCGTATGGTACGATTGGTGCGAGCCGTCCAACTATCTTGCACCGGCACTGACACTGTCTCCAAATAGACTGAAACTAGGTTCCACATGACCCATGTCACCTAGGAATTCCATCGGATGCATCTAAACCAAGTTCTGAGCCTATGGTCTGTTCCGCGCAACCCGTGCACCTCATCAAGATTAGCACCATCTCCAAACGGACCAAAACAAGCTTCCACTTCAGCCTCGTCACCTATGAGTTCAGTGGGGCGTGTCCAAAACGATTTCCTAGCCTATGGTATGTTTGGCGTAAACCGTGCACCTGTCTTGCATCAAGTTTAGCATCATCTCCAATCGGACCGTAACGAGCTTCCACTTGAGCATCGTCACCTAGGAGTACCATCAGGTGCGTCCAAAACGATTTATGTGCCTATGGTATATTTGGTGAAGACCGTGCAATTATCTTGCACCAACACTAAACCTGTCTCCAAACGGACTTGAACGAGATTCCACATGGCCCCCGACACCTAGGAGTTCCATTGGGTGCGTCCAAAATGATTCTCGAGCCTCCGGTACGTTCTGCGCAAACCGTGCAGCTATTCTGCAGAAAGATTAGCACCATCTCTAAACGGAACGAAACGAGCTTCTACTTGAGCCTCGTCACCTATGAGTTCCATTAGGTGTGTCCAAAATGATTTCCAAGCCTATGGTATGTTTGGTGCAAACCATGCACCTATCTTGCATCAAGTTTAGCACCATCTCCAATCGGACCATAACGAGCTTCCACTTGAGCATCGTCACCTAGGAGTACCATCAGGTGCGTCCAAAACGATTTATGTGCCTATGGTATATTTGCTGAAGACCGTGCAATTATCTTGCACCGACACTAAACCTGTCTCCAAACGGACTTAAACGAGATTCCACATGGCCCCCGACCCCTAGGTGTTCCATTGGGTAAGTCCAAAATGATTCTCGAGCCTCTGGTATGTTCTGCGCAAACCGTGTAGCTATCTTGCTGAAAGATTAGCACCATCTCCAAACGGAACGAAACGAGCTCCACTTGAGCCTCGTCACCTATGAGTTCCATTAGGTGTGTACAAAATGATTTCCAAGCCTATGGTATGTTTGGTGCAAACCGTGCACCTATCTTGCATCAAGTTTAGCACCATCTCCAATCGGACCGTAACGAGCTTCCACTTGAGCCTCATCACCTAGGAGTACCATCGGGTGCGTCCAAATCAATTTCAGATTATGGTACGATTGGTGCGAGTCGTCCAACTATCTTGCCCCGGCACTAACACTGTCTCAAAAAAGACTGAAACAAGATTCCACATGACCCACGTCACCTAGGAGTTCCATCGGATACATCTAATCCAATTTCTGAGCCTATGGTAGGTTCCGCGCAACCCGTGCACCTCGTCAAGATTAGCACCATCTCCAAACAGACCAAAACAAGCTTCCACTGCAGCCTCGTCACCTATGAGTTCAGTGGGGCGTGTCCAAAATGATTTCCAAGCCTATGGTATGCTTGGCGCAAACCGTGCACCTATCATGCATCAACTTTAGCATCATCTCCAATCGGACCGTAACGAGCTTCCACTTGAGCATCGTCACCTAGGAGTACCATCAGGTGCGTCCAAAACGATTTATGTGCCTATGGTATATTTGGTGAAGACCGTGCAATTATCTTGCACCGACAGTAAACCTGTCTCCAAACGGACTTAAACGAGATTCCACATGGCCCCAGACACCTAGGAGTTCCATTGGGTGCGTCCAAAATAATTCTCGAGCCTCCGGTATGTTCTGCACAAACCGTGCAGCTATTCTGCAGAAAGATTAGCACCATCTCCAAACGGAACGAAACGAGCTTCCACTTGAGCCTCGTCACCTATGAGTTCCATTAGGTGTGTCCAAAACGATTTCCAAGCCTATGGTATGTTTGGTGCAAACCGTGCACCTATCTTACATCAAGTTTAGCACCATCTCCAATCGGATCGCAACGAGCTTCCACTTGAGCCTCGTCACCTAGCAGTACCATCGGGTGCGTCCAAATCGATTTCAGAGCGTATGTTACGATTGGTGCGAGCCGTCCAACTATCTTGCACCGGCACTGACACTGTCTCCAAATAGACTGAAACTAGGTTCCACATGACCCATGTCAACTAGGAGTTCCATCGGATGCATCTAAACCAAGTTCCGAGCCTATGGTCTGTTCCGCGCAACCCGTGCACCTCGTCAAGATTAGCACCATCTCCAAACGGACCAAAACAAGCTTCCACTTCAGCCTCGTCACCTATGAGTTCAGTGGGGCATGTCCAAAACGATTTCCAAGCCTATGGTATGTTTGGCGCAAACCGTGCACCTGTCTTGCATCAAGTTTAGCATCATCTCCAATCGGACCGTAACGGGCTTCCACTTGAGCATCGTCACCTAGGAGTACCATCAGGTGCGTCCAAAACGATTTATGTGCCTATGGTATATTTGGTGAAGACCGTGCAATTATCTTGCACCAACACTAAACCTGTCTCCAAACGGACTTGAACGAGATTCCACAAGGCCCCCGACACCTAGGAGTTCCATTGGGTGCGTCCAAAATGATTCTCGAGCCTCCGGTATGTTCTGCGCAAACCGTGCAGCTATTCTGCAGAAAGATTAGCACCATCTCCAAACGGAACGAAACGAGCTTCTACTTGAGCCTCGTCACCTATGAGTTCCATTAGGTGTGTCCAAAATGATTTCCAAGCCTATGGTATGTTTGGTGCAAACCATGCACCTATCTTGCATCAAGTTTAGCACCATCTCCAATCGGACCATAACGAGCTTCCACTTGAGCATCGTCACCTAGGAGTACCATCAGGTGCGTCCAAAACGATTTATGTGCCTATGGTATATTTGGTGAAGACCGTGCAATTATCTTGCACCGACACTAAACCTGTCTCCAAACGGACTTAAACGAGATTTCACATGGCCCCCGACCCCTAGGTGTTCCATTGGGTAAGTCGAAAATGATTCTCGAGCCTATGGTATGTTCTGCGCAAACCGTGTAGCTATCTTGCTGAAAGATTAGCACCATCTCCAAACGGAACGAAACGAGCTCCACTTGAGCCTCGTCACCTATGAGTTCCATTAGGTGTGTACAAAATGATTTCCAAGCCTATGGTATGTTTGGTGCAAACCGTGCACCTATCTTGCATCAAGTTTAGCACCATCTCCAATCGGACCGTAACGAGCTTCCACTTGAGCCTCATCACCTAGGAGTACCATCGGGTGCGTCCAAATCAATTTCAGATTATGGTACGATTGGTGCGAGTCGTCCAACTATCTTGCCCCGGCACTAACACTGTCTCAAAAAAGACTGAAACAAGATTCCACATGACCCACGTCACCTAGGAGTTCCATCGGATGCATCTAAACCAATTTCCGAGCCTATGGTAGGTTCCGCGCAACCCGTGCACCTCATCAAGAATAGCACCATCTCCAAACAGACCAAAACAAGCTTCCACTTCAGCCTCGTCACCTATGAGTTCAGTGGGGCGTGTCCAAAACGATTTCCAAGCCTATGGTATGTTTGGCGCAAACCGTGCACCTGTCTTGCATCAAGTTTAGCATCATCTCCAATCAGACCGTAACGAGCTTCCACTTGAGCATCGTCACCAAGGAGTACCATCAGGTGCGTCCAAAACGATTTATGTGCCTATGGTATATTTGGTGAAGACCGTGCAATTATCTTGCACCAACACTAAACCTGTCTCCAAACGGACTTGAACGAGATTCCACATGGCCCCCGACACCTAGGAGTTCCATTGGGTGCGTCCAAAATGATTCTCGAGCCTCCGGTACGTTCTGCGCAAACCGTGCAGCTATTCTGCAGAAAGATTAGCACCATCTCCAAACGGAACGAAACGAGCTTCTACATGAGCCTCGTCACCTATGAGTTCCATTAGGTGTGTCCAAAACGATTTCCAAGCCTATGGTATGTTTGGTGCAAACCGTGCACCTATCTTACATCAAGTTTAGCACCATCTCCAATCGGATCGCAACGAGCTTCCACTTGAGCCTCGTCACCTAGCAGTACCATCGGGTGCGTCCAAATCGATTTCAGAGCGTATGGTACGATTGGTGCGAGCCGTCCAACTATCTTGCACCGGCACTGACACTGTCTCCAAATAGACTGAAACTAGGTTCCACATGACCCATGTCACCTAGGAATTCCATCGGATGCATCTAAACCAAGTTCTGAGCCTATGGTCTGTTCCGCGCAACCCGTGCACCTCATCAAGATTAGCACCATCTCCAAACGGACCAAAACAAGCTTCCACTTCAGCCTCGTCACCTATGAGTTCAGTGGGGCGTGTCCAAAACGATTTCCAAGCCTATGGTATGTTTGGCGTAAACCGTGCACCTGTCTTGCATCAAGTTTAGCATCATCTCCAATCGGACCGTAACGAGCTTCCACTTGAGCATCGTCACCTAGGAGTACCATCAGGTGCGTCCAAAACGATTTATGTGCCTATGGTATATTTGGTGAAGACCGTGCAATTATCTTGCACCAACACTAAACCTGTCTCCAAACGGACTTGAACGAGATTCCACATGGCCCCCGACACCTAGGAGTTCCATTGGGTGCGTCCAAAATGATTCTCGAGCCTCCGGTACGTTCTGCGCAAACCGTGCAGCTATTCTGCAGAAAGATTAGCACCATCTCTAAACGGAACGAAACGAGCTTCTACTTGAGCCTCGTCACCTATGAGTTCCATTAGGTGTGTCCAAAATGATTTCCAAGCCTATGGTATGTTTGGTGCAAACCATGCACCTATCTTGCATCAAGTTTAGCACCATCTCCAATCGCACCGTAACGAGCTTCCACTTGAGCATCGTCACCTAGGAGTACCATCAGGTGCGTCCAAAACGATTTATGTGCCTATGGTATATTTGCTGAAGACCGTGCAATTATCTTGCACCGACACTAAACCTGTCTCCAAACGGACTTAAACGAGATTCCACATGGCCCCCGACCCCTAGGTGTTCCATTGGGTAAGTCGAAAATGATTCTCGAGCCTCTGGTATGTTCTGCGCAAACCGTGTAGCTATCTTGCTGAAAGATTAGCACCATCTCCAAACGGAACGAAACGAGCTCCACTTGAGCCTCGTCACCTATGAGTTCCATTAGGTGTGTACAAAATGATTTCCAAGCCTATGGTATGTTTGGTGCAAACCGTGCACCTATCTTGCATCAAGTTTAGCACCATCTCCAATCGGACCGTAACGAGCTTCCACTTGAGCCTCGTCACCTAGGAGTACCATCGGGTGCGTCCAAATCAATTTCAGATTATGGTACGATTGGTGCGAGTCGTCCAACTATCTTGCCCCGGCACTAACACTGTCTCAAAAAAGACTGAAACAAGATTCCACATGACCCACGTCACCTAGGAGTTCCATCGGATGCATCTAAACCAATTTCCGAGCCTATGGTAGGTTCCGCGCAACCCGTGCACCTCGTCAAGATTAGCACCATCTCCAAACAGACCAAAACAAGCTTCCACTTCAGCCTCGTCACCTATGAGTTCAGTGGGGCGTGTCCAAAACGATTTCCAAGCCTATGGTATGTTTGGCACAAACCGTGCACCTATCTTGCATCAAGTTTAGCATCATCTCCAATCGGACCGTAACGAGCATCCACTTGAGCATCGTCACCTAGGAGTACCATCAGGTGCGTCCAAAACGATTTATGTGCCTATGGTATATTTGGTGAAGACCGTGCAATTATCTTGCACCGACACTAAACCTGTCTCCAAACGGACTTGAACGAGATTCCACATGGCCCCCGACACCTAGGAGTTCCATTGGGTGCGTCCAAAATGATTCTTGAGCCTCCGGTACGTTCTGCGCAAACCGTGCAGCTATTCTGCAGAAAGATTAGCACCATCTCCAAACGGAACGAAACGAGCTTCCACTTGAGCCTCGTCACCTATGACTTCCATTAGGTGTGTCCAAAACGATTTCCAAGCCTATGGTATGTTTGGTGCAAACCGTGCACCTATCTTACATCAAATTTAGCACCATCTCCAATCGGATCGCAACGAGGTTCCACTTGAGCCTCGTCACCTAGCAGTACCATCGGGTGCGTCCAAATCCATTTCAGAGCGTATGGTACGATTGGTGCGAGCCGTCCAACTATCTTGCACCGGCACTGACACTGTCTCCAAATAGACTGAAACAAGATTCCACATGACCCACGTCACCTAGGAGTTCCATCGGATGCATCTAAACCAAGTTCCGAGCCTATGGTCTGTTCCGCGCAACCCGTGCACCTCGTCAAGATTAGCACCATCTCCAAATGGACCAAAACAAGCTTCCACTTCAGCCTCGTCACCTATGAGTTCAGTGGGGCATGTCCAAAACGATTTCCAAGCCTATGGTATGTTTGGCGCAAACCGTGCACCTGTCTTGCATCAAGTTTAGCATCATCTCCAATCGGACCGTAACAAGCTTCCACTTGAGCATCGTCACCTAGGAGTACCATCAGGTGCGTCCAAAATGATTTATGTGCCTATGGTATATTTTGTGAAGACCGTGCAATTATCTTGCACCAACACTAAACCTGTCTCCAAACGGACTTGAACGAGATTCCACATGGCCCCCGACACCTAGGAGTTCCATTGGGTGCGTCCAAAATGATTCTCGAGCCTCCGGTACGTTCTACGCAAACCGTGCAGCTATTCTGCAGAAAGATTAGCACCATCTCCAAACGGAACAAAACGAGCTTCCACTTGAGCCTCGTCACCTATGAGTTCCATTAGGTGTGTCCAAAATGATTTCCAAGCCTATGGTATGTTTATTGCAAACCATGCACCTATCTTGCATCAAGTTTAGCACCGTCTCCAATCGGACCGTAACGAGCTTCCACTTGAGCCTCGTCACCTAGGAGTACCATCAGGTGCGTCCAAAACGATTTATGTGTCTATGGTATATTTGGTGAAGACCATGCAATTATCTTGCACCGACACTAAACCTATCTCCAAACGGACTTAAACGAGATTCCACATGGCCCCCGACACCTAGGAGTTCCATTGGGTGCGTCCAAAATGATTCTCGAGCCTCCGGTACATTCTGCGCAAACCGTGCAGCTATTCTACAGAAAGATTAGCACCATCTCCAAACGGAACGAAACGAGCTTCCACTTGAGCCTCGTCACCTATGAGTTCCATTAGGTGTGTCCAAAACGATTTCCAAGCCTATGGTATGTTTGGTGCAAACCGTGCACATATCTTGCATCAAGTTTAGCACCATCTCCAATCGGACCGTAACGAGCTTCCACTTGAGCCTCGTCACCTAGGAGTGCCAACGGGTGCGTCCAAATCGATTCCAGAGCGTATGGTACAATTGGTGCGAGCCGTCCAACTATCTTGCCCCGGCACTAACACTGTCTCCAAATAGACTGAAACAAGATTCCACATGACCCACGTCACCTAGGAGTTCCATCGGGTGCATCTAAACCAATTTCCGAGCCTATGGTAGGTTCCGCGCAACCCGTGCACCTCGTCAAGATTAGCACCATCTCCAAACGCACCAAAACAAGCTTCCACTTCAGCCTCGTCACCTATGAGTTCAGTGGGGCGTGTCCAAAACGATTTCCAAGCCTATGGTATGATTGGCGCAAACCGTGCACCTACCTTGCATCAAGTTTAGCATCATCTCCAATCGGACCGTAACGAGCTTCCACTTGAGCATCGTCACCTAGGAGTACCATCAGGTGCGTCCAAAACGATTTATGTGCCTATGGTATATTTGGTGAAGACCGTGCAATTATCTTGCACTGACACTAAACCTGTCTCCAAATGGACTTAAACGAGATTCCACACGGCCCCCGACACCTAGGAGTTCCATTGGGTGCATCCAAAATGATTCTCGAGCCTCTGGTACGTTCTGCGCAAACCATGTAGCTATCTTGCAGAAAGATTAGCACCATCTCCAAACGGAACGAAATGAGCTTCCACTTGAGCCTCATCACCTATGAGTTCCATTAGGTGTGTACAAAACGATTTCCAAGCCTATGGTATGTTTGGTGCAAACCGTGCACCTATCTTGCATCAAGTTTAGCACCATCTCTAATCGGACCGTAACGAGCTTCCACTTGAGCCTCGTCACCTAGGAGTACCATCGGGTGCGTCCAAATCGATTACAGATTGTGGTATGATTGGTGCGAGCCGTCCAACTATCTTGCCCCGGCACTAACACTGCCTCCAAATAGAATGAAACAAGATTCCACATGACCCACGTCACCTAGGAGTTCCATCGGATGCATCTAAACCAATTTCCGAGCCTATGGTCTGTTCTGCGCAACCCGTGCACCTCGTCAAGATTAGCACCATCTCCAAACGGACCAAAACAAGCTTCCACTTCAGCCTCGTCACCTATGAGTTCCATTAGGTGTGTCCAAAATGATTTCCAAGCCTATGGTATGTTTGGTGCAAACCATGCACCTATCTTGCATCAAGTTTAGCACCATCTCCAATCGGACCGTAACGAGCTTCCACTTGAGCATCGTCACCTAGGAGTACCATCAGGTGCGTCCAAAACGATTTATGTGCCTATGGTATATTTGGTGAAGACCGTGCAATTATCTTGCACCGACACTAAACCTGTCTCCAAACGGACTTAAACGAGATTCCACATGGCCCCCGACCCCTAGGTGTTCCATTGGGTAAGTCCAAAATGATTCTCGAGCCTCTGGTATGTTCTGCGCAAACCGTGTAGCTATCTTGCTGAAAGATTAGCACCATCTCCAAACGGAACGAAACGAGCTCCACTTGAGCCTCGTCACCTATGAGTTCCATTAGGTGTGTACAAAATGATTTCCAAGCCTATGGTATGTTTGGTGCAAACCGTGCACCTATCTTGGATCAAGTTTAGCACCATCTCCAATCGGACCGTAACGAGCTTCCACTTGAGCCTCGTCACCTAGGAGTACCATCGGGTGCGTCCAAATCAATTTCAGATTATGGTACGATTGGTGCGAGTCGTCCAACTATCTTGCCCCGGCACTAACACTGTCTCAAAAAAGACTGAAACAAGATTCCACATGACCCACGTCACCTAGGAGTTCCATCGGATGCATCTAAACCAATTTCCGAGCCTATGGTAGGTTCCGCGCAACCCGTGCACCTCGTCAAGATTAGCACCATCTCCAAACGGACCAAAACAAGCTTCCACTTCAGCCTCGTCACCTATGAGTTCCATTAGGTGTGTCCAAAATGATTTCCAAGCCTATGGTATGTTTGGTGCAAACCATGCACCTATCTTGCATCAAGTTTAGCACCATCTCCAATCGGACCGTAACGAGCTTCCACTTGAGCCTCGTCACCTAGGAGTACCATCGGGTGCGTCCAAATCGATTACAGATTGTGGTATGATTGGTGCGAGCCGTCCAACTATCTTGCCCCGGCACTAACACTGTCTCCAAATAGAATGAAACAAGATTCCACATGACCCACGTCACCTAGGAGTTCCATCGGATGCATCTAAACCAATTTCTGAGCCTATGGTCTGTTCCGCGCAACCCGTGCACCTCGTCAAGATTAGCACCATCTCCAAATGGACCAAAACAAGCTTCCACTTCAGCCTCGTCACCTATGAGTTCAGTGGGGCATGTCCAAAACGATTTCCAAGCCTATGGTATGTTTGGCGCAAACCGTGCACCTGTCTTGCATCAAGTTTAGCATCATCTCCAATCGGACCGTAACAAGCTTCCACTTGAGCATCGTTACCTAGGAGTACCATCAGGTGCGTCCAAAACGATTTATGTGCCTATGGTATATTTGGTGAAGACCGTGCAATTATCTTGCACCAACACTAAACCTGTCTCCAAACGGACTTGAACGAGATTCCACATGGCCCCCGACACATAGGAGTTCTATTGGGTGCGTACAAAATGATTCTCGAGCCTCCGGTACGTTCTGCGCAAACCGTGCAGCTATTCTGCAGAAAGATTAGCACCATCTCCAAACGGAACGAAACGAGCTTCCACTTGAGCCTCGTCACCTATGAGTTCCATTAGGTGTGTCCAAAATGATTTCCAAGCCTATGGTATGTTTATTGCAAACCATGCACCTATCTTGCATCAAGTTTAGCACCATCTCCAATCGGACCGTAACGAGCTTCCACTTGAGCATCGTCACCTAGGAGTACCATCAGGTGCGTCCAAAACAATTTATGTGTCTATGGTATATTTGGTGAAGACCGTGCAATTATCTTGCACCGACACTAAACCTATCTCCAAACGGACTTAAACGAGATTCCACATGGCCCCCGACACATAGGAGTTCCATTGGGTGCGTCCAAAATGATTCTCGAGCCTCCGGTACGTTCTGCGCAAACCGTGCAGCTATTCTGCAGAAAGATTAGCGCCATCTCCAAACGGAACGAAACGAGCTTCCACTTGAGCCTCGTCACCTATGAGTTCCATTAGGTGTGTCCAAAATAATTTCCAAGCCTATGGTATGTTTGGTGCAAACCGTGCACCTATCTTACATCAAGTTTAGCACCATCTCCAATCGGATCGCAACGAGCTTCCACTTGAGCCTCGTCACCTAGCAGTACCATCGGGAGCATCCAAATCCATTTCAGAGCGTATGGTACGATTGGTGCGAGCCGTCCAACTATCTTGCACCGGCACTGACACTGTCTCCAAATAGACTGAAACAAGATTCCACATGACCCACGTCACCTAGGAGTTCCATCGGATGCATCTAAACCAAGTTCCGAGCCTATGGTCTGTTCCACGCAACCCGTGCACCTCGTCAAGATTAGCACCATCTCTAAACGGACCAAAACAAGCTTCCTCTTCAGCCTCGTCACCTATGAGTTCAGTGGGGCGTGTCCAAAATGATTTCCAAGCCTATGGTATGTTTGGCGCAAACCGTGCACCTGTCTTGCATCAAGTTTAGCATCATCTCCAATCGGACCGTAACGAGCTTCCACTTGAGCATCGTCACCTAGGAGTACCATCAGGTGCGTCCAAAACGATTTATGTGCCTATGGTATATTTTGTGAAGACCGTGCAATTATCTTGCACCAACACTAAACCTGTCTCCAAACAGACTTGAACGAGATTCCACATGGCCCCCGACACCTAGGAGTTCCATTGGGTGCGTCCAAAAGGATTCTCTAGCCTCCGGTACGTTCTGCGCAAACCGTGCAGCTATTCTGCAGAAAGATTAGCACCATCTCCAAACGGAACGAAACGAGCTCCACTTGAGCGTCGTCACCTATGAGTTCCATTAGGTGTGTACAAAATGATTTCCAAGCCTATGGTATGTTTGGTGCAAACCGTGCACCTATCTTGGATCAAGTTTAGCACCATCTCCAATCGGACCGTAACGAGCTTCCACTTGAGCCTCGTCACCTAGGAGTACCATCGGGTGCGTCCAAATCAATTTCAGATTATGGTACGATTGGTGCGAGTCGTCCAACTATCTTGCCCCGGCACTAACACTGTCTCAAAAAAGACTGAAACAAGATTCCACATGACCCACGTCACCTAGGAGTTCCATCGGATGCATCTAAACCAATTTCTGAGCCTATGGTAGGTTCCGCGCAACCCGTGCACCTCGTCAAGATTAGCACCATCTCCAAACAGACCAAAACAAGCTTCCACTTCAGCCTCGTCACCTATGAGTTCAGTGGGGCGTGTCCAAAACGATTTCCAAGCCTATGGTATGTTTGGCGCAAACCGTGCACCTGTCTTGCATCAAGTTTAGCATCATCTCCAATCGGACCGTAACAAGCTTCCACTTGAGCATCGTTACCTAGGAGTACCATCAGGTGCGTCCAAAACGATTTATGTGCCTATGGTATATTTGGTGAAGACCGTGCAATTATCTTGCACCAACACTAAACCTGTCTCCAAACGGACTTGAATGAGATTCCACATGGCCCCCGACACATAGGAGTTCTATTGGGTGCGTCCAAAATGATTCTCGAGCCTCCGGTACGTTCTGCGCAAACCGTGCAGCTATTCTGCAGAAAGATTAGCACCATCTCCAAACGGAACGAAACGAGCTTCCACTTGAGCCTCGTCACCTATGAGTTCCATTAGGTGTGTCCAAAATGATTTCCAAGCCTATGGTATGTTTATTGCAAACCATGCACCTATCTTGCATCAAGTTTAGCACCATCTCCAATCGGACCGTAACGAGCTTCCACTTGAGCATCGTCACCTAGGAGTACCATCAGGTGCGTCCAAAACAATTTATGTGTCTATGGTATATTTGGTGAAGACCGTGCAATTATCTTGCACCGACACTAAACCTATCTCCAAACGGACTTAAACGAGATTCCACATGGCCCCCGACACATAGGAGTTCCATTGGGTGCGTCCAAAATGATTCTCGAGCCTCCGGTACGTTCTGCGCAAACCGTGCAGCTATTCTGCAGAAAGATTAGCGCCATCTCCAAACGGAACGAAACGAGCTTCCACTTGAGCCTCGTCACCTATGAGTTCCATTAGGTGTGTCCAAAACGATTTCCAAGCCTATGGTATGTTTGGTGCAAACCGTGCACCTATCTTACATCAAGTTTAGCACCATCTCCAATCGGATCGCAACGAGCTTCCACTTGAGCCTCGTCACCTAGCAGTACCATCGGGAGCATCCAAATCCATTTCAGAGCGTATGTTACGATTGGTGCGAGCCGTCCAACTATCTTGCACCGGCACTGACACTGTCTCCAAATAGACTGAAACAAGATTCCACATGACCCACGTCACCTAGGAGTTCCATCGGATGCATCTAAACCAAGTTCCGAGCCTATGGTCTGTTCCACGCAACCCGTGCACCTCGTCAAGATTAGCACCATCTCTAAACGGACCAAAACAAGCTTCCTCTTCAGCCTCGTCACCTATGAGTTCAGTGGGGCGTGTCCAAAACGATTTCCAAGCCTATGGTATGTTTGGCGCAAACCGTGCACCTGTCTTGCATCAAGTTTAGCATCATCTCCAATCGGACCGTAACGAGCTTCCACTTGAGCATCGTCACCTAGGAGTACCATCAGGTGCGTCCAAAACGATTTTTGTGCCTATGGTATATTTTGTGAAGACCGTGCAATTATCTTGCACCAACACTAAACCTGTCTCCAAACAGACTTGAACGAGATTCCACATGGCCCCCGACACCTAGGAGTTCCATTGGGTGCGTCCAAAAGGATTCTCTAGCCTCCGGTACGTTCTGCGCAAACCGTGCAGCTATTCTGCAGAAAGATTAGCGCCATCTCCAAACGGAACGAAACGAGCTTCCACTTGAGCCTCGTCACCTATGAGTTCCATTAGGTGTGTCCAAAACGATTTCCAAGCCTATGGAATGTTTGGTGCAAACCGTGCACATATCTTGCATCAAGTTTAGCACCATCTCCAATCGGACCGTAACGAGCTTCCACTTGAGCCTCGTCACTTAGGAGTGCCATCGGGTGCGTCCAAAGCGATTCCAGAGCGTATGGTACAATTGGTGCGAGCCGTCCAACTATCTTGCCCCGGCACTAACACTGTCTCCAAATAGACTGAAACAAGATTCCACATGACCCACGTCACCTAGGAGTTCCATCGGGTGCATCTAAACCAATTTTCGAGCCTATGGTAGGTTCCGCGCAACCCGTGCACCTCGTCAAGATTAGCACCATCTCCAAATGCACCAAAACAAGCTTCCACTTCAGCCTCGTCACCTATGAGTTCAGTGGGGCGTGTCCAAAATGATTTCCAAGCCTATGGTATGAATGGCGCAAACCGTGCACCTATCTTGCATCAAGTTTAGCATCATCTCCAATCAGACCGTAACGAGCTTCCACTTGAGCATCGTCACCTAGGAGTACCATCAGGTGCGTCCAAAACGATTTATGTGCCTATGCTATATTTGGTGAAGACCGTGCAATTATCTTGCACTGACACTAAACATGTCTCCAAATGGACTTAAACGAGATTCCACATGGCCCCCGACACCTAGGAGTTCCATTGGGTGCATCCAAAATGATTCTCGAGCCTCTGGTACGTTCTGCGCAAACCGTGTAGCTATCTTGCAGAAAGATTAGCACCAACTCCAAACGGAACGAAACGAGCTTCCACTTGAGCCTCATCACCTATGAGTTCCATTAGGTGCGTACAAAACGATTTCCAAGCCTATGGTATGTTTGGTGCAAACCGTGCACCTATCTTGCATCAAGTTTAACACCATCTCCAATCGGACCGTAACGAGCTTCCACTTGAGCCTCGTCACCTAGGAGTACCATCGGGTGCGTCCAAATCGATTATAGATTATGGTATGATTGGTGCGAGCCGTCCAACTATCTTGCCCCGGCACTAACACTATCTCCAAATAGACTGAAACAAGATTCCACATGACCCACGTCACCTAGGAGTTCCATCGGATGCATCTAAACCAATTTCCGAGCCTATGGTCTGTTCCGCGCAACCCGTGCACCTCGTCAAGATTAGCACCATCTCCAAACGGACCAAAACAAGCTTCCACTTCAGCCTCGTCACCTATGAGTTCCATTAGGTGTGTCCAAAATGATTTCCAAGCCTATGGTATGTTTGGTGCAAACCATGCACCTATCTTGCATCAAGTTTAGCACCATTTCCAATCGGACCGTAACGAGCTTCCACTTGAGCATCGTCACCTAGGAGTACCATCAGGTGCGTCCAAAACGATTTATGTGCCTATGGTATATTTGGTGAAGACCGTGCAATTATCTTGCACCGACACTAAACCTGTCTCCAAACGGACCTAAACGAGATTCCACATGGCCCCCGACCCCTAGGTGTTCCATTGGGTAAGTCCAAAATGATTCTCGAGCCTCTGGTATGTTCTGCGCAAACCGTGTAGCTATCTTGCTGAAAGATTAGCACCATCTCCAAACGGAACGAAACGAGCTCCACTTGAGCCTCGTCACCTATGAGTTCCATTAGGTGTGTACAAAATGATTTCCAAGCCTATGGTATGTTTGGTGCAAACCGTGCACCTATCTTGCATCAAGTTTAGCACCATCTCCAATCGGACCGTAACGAGCTTCCACTTGAGCCTCGTCACCTAGGAGTACCATCGGGCGCGTCCAAATCAATTTCAGATTATGGTACGATTGGTGCGAGTCGTCCAACTATCTTGCCCCGGCACTAACACTGTCTCAAAAAAGACTGAAACAAGATTCCACATGACCCACGTCACCTAGGAGTTCCATCGGATGCATCTAAACCAATTTCCGAGCCTATGGTAGGTTCCGCGCAACCCGTGCACCTCGTCAAGATTAGCACCACCTCCAAACAGACCAAAACAAGCTTCCACTTCAGCCTCGTCACCTATGAGTTCAGTGGGGCGTGTCCAAAATGATTTCCAAGCCGATGGTATGTTTGGCACAAACCGTGCACCGATCTTGCATCAAGTTTAGCATCATCTCCAATCGGACCGTAACGAGCATCCACTTGAGCATCGTCACCTAGGAGTACCATCAGGTGCGTCCAAAACGATTTTTGTTCCTATGGTATATTTGGTGAAGACCGTGCAATTATCTTGCACCGTCACTAAACCTGTCTCCAAACGGACTTAAACGAGATTCCACATGGCCCCCGACACCTAGTAGTTCCATTAGGTGCGTCCAAAATGATTCTTGAGCCTCTGGTACGTTCTGCGCAAACCGTGCAGCTATTCTGCAGAAAGATTAGCACCATCTCCAAACAGAACGAAACGAGCTTCCACTTGAGCCTCGTCACCTATGAGTTCCATTAGGTGTGTCCAAAACGATTTCCAAGCCTATGGTATGTTTGGTGCAAACCGTGCACCTATCTTACATCAAATTTAGCACCATCTCCAATCGGATCGCAACGAGCTTCCACTTGAGCCTCGTCACCTAGCAGTACCATCGGGTGCGTCCAAATCCATTTCAGAGCGTATGGTACAATTGGTGCGAGCCGTCCAACTATCTTGCACCAGCACTGACACTGTCTCCAAATAGACTGAAACAAGATTCCACATGACCCACGTCACCTAGGAGTTCCATCGGATGCATCTAAACCAAGTTCCGAGCCTATGGTCTGTTCCGCGCAACCCGTGCACCTCGTCAAGATTAGCACCATCTCCAAACGGACCAAAACAAGCTTCCACTTCAGCCTCGTCACCTATGAGTTCAGTGGGGCGTGTCCAAAACGATTTCCAAGCCTATGGTTTGTTTGGCGCAAACCGTGCACCTGTCTTGCATCAAGTTTAGCATCATCTCCAATCGGACCGTAACAAGCTTCCACTTGAGCATCGTCACCTAGGAGTACCATCAGGTGCGTCCAAAACGATTTATGTGCCTATGGTATATTTGGTGAAGACCGTGCAATTATCTTGCACCAACACTAAACCTGTCTCCAAACGGACTTGAACGAGATTCCACATGGCCCCTGACACCTAGGAGTTCCATTGGGTGCGTCCAAAATGATTCTCGAGCCTCCGGTACGTTCTGCGCAAACCGTGCAACTATTCTGCAGAAAGATTAGCACCATCTCCAAACGGAACGAAACGAGCTTCCACTTGAGCCTCGTCACCTATGAGTTCCATTAGGTGTGTCCAAAATGATTTCCAAGCCTATGGTATGTTTATTGCAAACCATGCACCTATCTTGCATCAAGTTTAGCACCATCTCCAATCGGACTGTAACGAGCTTCCACTTGAGCATCGTCACCTAGGAGTACCATCAGGTGCATCCAAAACGATTTATGTGTCTATGGTATATTTGGTGAAGACCGTGCAATTATCTTGCACCGACACTAAACCTATCTCCAAACGGACTTAAACGAGATTCCACATGGCCCCCGACACATAGGAGTTCCATTGGGTGCGTCCAAAATGATTCTCGAGCCTCCGGTACGTTCTGCGCAAACCGTGCAGCTATTCTGCAGAAAGATTAGCACCATCTCCAAACGGAACGAAACGAGCTTCCACTTGAGCCTCGTCACCTATGAGTTCCATTAGGTGTGTCCAAAACGATTTCCAAGCCTATGGTATGTTTGGTGCAAACCGTGCACCTATCTTACATCAAGTTTAGCACCATCTCCAATCGGATCGCAACGAGCTTCCACTTGAGCCTCGTCACCTAGCAGTACCATCGGGAGCGTCCAAATCCATTTCAGAGTGTATGGTACGATTGGTGCGAGCCATCCAACTATCTTGCACTGGCACTGACACTGTCTCCAAATAGACTGAAACAAGATTCCACATGACCCACGTCACCTAGGAGTTCCATCGGATGCATCTAAACCAAGTTCCGAGCCTATGGTCTGTTCCGCGCAACCCGTGCACCTCGTCAAGATTAGCACCATTTCCAAACGGACCAAAACAAGCTTCCACTTCAGCCTCGTCACCTATGAGTTCAGTGGGGCGTGTCCAAAACGATTTCCAAGCCTATGGTATGTTTGGCGCAAACCGTGCACCTGTCTTGCATCAAGTTTAGCATCATCTCCAATTGGACCGTAACGAGCTTCCACTTGAGCATCGTCACCTAGGAGTACCGTCAGCTGCGTCCAAAACGATTTATGTGCCTATGGTATATTTTGTGAAGACCGTGCAATTATCTTGCACCAACACTAAACCTGTCTCCAAACGGACTTGAACGAGATTCCACATGGCCCCCGACACCTAGGAGTTCCATTGGGTGCGCCCAAAAGGATTCTCTAGCCTCCGGTACGTTCTGCGCAAACCGTGCAGCTATTCTGCAGAAAGATTAGCACCATCTCCAAACGGAACGAAACGAGCTTCCACTTGAGCCTCGTCACCTATGAGTTCGATTAGGTGTGTCCAAAATGATTTCCAAGCCTATGGTATGTTTGGTGCAAACCGTGCACCTATCTTGCATCAAGTTTAGCACCATCTCCAATCGGACCGTAACGAGCTTCCACTTGAGCATCGTCACCTAGGAGTACCATCAGGTGCGTCCAAAATGATTTATGTGCCTATGGTATATTTGGTGAAGACCGTGCAATTATCTTGCACCGACACTAAACCTGTCTCCAAACGGACTTGAACGAGATTCCACATGGCCCCCGACACCTAGGAGTTCCATTGGGTGCGTCCAAAATGATTCTCGAGCCTCCGGTACATTCTGCGCAAACCGTGCAGCTATTCTACAGAAAGATTAGCACCATCTCCAAACGGAACGAAACGAGCTTCCACTTGAGCCTCGTCACCTATGAGTTCCATTAGGTGTGTCCAAAATGATTTCCAAGCCTATGGTATGTTTGGTGCAAACCGTGCACATATCTTGCATCAAGTTTAGCACCATCTCCAATCGGACCGTAACGAGCTTCCACTTGTGCCTCGTCACCTAGGAATGCCATCGGGTGCGTCCAAATCGATTCCAGAGCGTATGGTACAATTGGTGTGAGCCGTCCAACTATCTTGCCCCGGCACTAACACTGTCTCCAAATAGAATGAAACAAGATTCCACATGACCCACGTCACCTAGGAGTTCCATCGGGTGCATCTAAACCAATTTCCGAGCCTATGGTAGGTTCCGCGCAACCCGTGCACCTCGTCAAGATTAGCACCATCTCCAAACGCACCAAAACAAGCTTCCACTTCAGCCTCGTCACCTATGAGTTCAGTGGGGCGTGTCCAAAACGATTTCCAAGCCTATGGTATGATTGGCGCAAACCGTGCACCTATCTTGCATCAAGTTTAGCATCATCTCCAATCGGACCGTAACGAGCTTCCACTTGAGCATCGTCACCTAGGAGTACCATCAGGTGCGTCCAAAACGATTTATGTGCCTATGGTATATTTGGTGAAGACCGTGCAATTATCTTGCACTGACACTAAACCTGTCTCCAAATGAACTTAAACGAGATTCCACATGGCCCCCGACACCTAGGAGTTCCATTGGGTGCATCCAAAATGATTCTCGAGCCTCTGGTACGTTCTGCGCAAACCGTGTAGCTATCTTGCAGAAAGATTAGCGCCATCTCCAAACGGAACGAAACGAGCTCCACTTGAGCCTCATCACCTATGAGTTCCATTAGGTGTGTACAAAATGGTTTCCAAGCCTATGGTATGTTTGGTGCAAACCGTGCACCTATCTTGCATCAAGTTTAGCACCATCTCCAATCGGACCGTAACGAGCTTCCACTTGAGCCTCGTCACCTAGGAGTACCATCGGGTGCGTCCAAATCAATTTCAGATTATGGTACGATTGGTGCGAGTCGTCCAACTATCTTGCCCCGGCACTAACACTGTCTCAAAAAAGACTGAAACAAGATTCTACATGACCCACGTCACCTAGGAGTTCCATCGGATGCATCTAAACCAATTTCCGTGCCTATGGTAGGTTCCGCGCAACCCGTGCACCTCGTCAAGATTAGCACCACCTCCAAACAGACCAAAACAAGCTTTCACTTCAGCCTCGTCACCTATGAGTTCAGTGGGGCGTGTCCAAAATGATTTCCATGCCGATGGTATGTTTGGCACAAACCGTGCACCTATCTTGCATCAAGTTTAGCATCATCTCCAATCGGACCGTAACGAGCATCCACTTGAGCATCGTCACCTAGGAGTACCATCAGGTGCGTCCAAAACGATTTTTGTTCCTATGGTATATTTGGTGAAGACCGTGCAATTATCTTGCACCGTCACTAAACCTGTCTCCAAACAGACTTAAACGAGATTCCACATGGCCCCCGACACCTAGGAGTTCCATTAGGTGCGTCCAAAATGATTCTTGAGCCTCTGGTACGTTCTGCGCAAACCGTGCAGCTATTCTGCAGAAAGATTAGCACCATCTCCAAACGGAAGGAAACGAGCTTCCACTTGAGCCTCGTCACCTATGAGTTCCATTAGGTGTGTCCAAAACGATTTCCAAGCCTATGGTATGTTTGGTGCAAACCGTGCACCTATCTTACATCAAATTTAGCACCATCTCCAATCGGATCGCAACGAGCTTCCACTTGAGCCTCGTCACCTAGCAGTACCATCGGGTGCGTCCAAATCCATTTCAGAGCGTATGGTACGATTGGTGCGAGCCGTCCAACTATCTTGCACCAGCACTGACACTGTCTCCAAATAGACTGAAACAAGATTCCACATGACCCACGTCACCTAGGAGTTCCATCGGATGCATCTAAACCAAGTTCCGAGCCTATGGTCTGTTCCGCGCAACCCGTGCACCTCGTCAAGATTAGCACCATCTCCAAACGGACCAAAACAAGCTTCCACTTCAGCCTCGTCACCTATGAGTTCAGTGGGGCGTGTCCAAAACGATTTCCAAGCCTATGGTATGTTTAGCGCAAACCGTGCACCTGTCTTGCATCAAGTTTAGCATCATCTCCAATCGGACCGTAACAAGCTTCCACTTGAGCATCGTCACCTAGGAGTACCATCAGGTGCGTCCAAAACGATTTATGTGCCTATGGTATATTTGGTGAAGACCGTGCAATTATCTTGCACCAACACTAAACCTGTCTCCAAACGAACTTGAACGAGATTCCACATGGCCCCCGACACCTAGGAGTTCCATTGGGTGCGTCCAAAATGATTCTCGAGCCTCCGGTACGTTCTGCGCAAACCGTGCAGCTATTCTGCAGAAAGATTAGCACCATCTCCAAACGGAACGAAACGAGCTTCCACTTGAGCCTCGTCACCTATGAGTTCCATTAGGTGTGTCCAAAATGATTTCCAAGCCTATGGTATGTTTATTGCAAACCATGCACCTATCTTGCATCAAGTTTAGCACCATCTCCAATCGGACTGTAACGAGCTTCCACTTGAGCATCGTCACCTAGGAGTACCATCAGGTGCATCCAAAATGATTTATGTGTCTATGGTATATTTGGTGAAGACCGTGCAATTATCTTGCACCGACACTAAACCTATCTCCAAACGGACTTAAACGAGATTCCACATGGCCCCCGACACATAGGAGTTCCATTGGGTGCGTCCAAAATGATTCTCGAGCCTCCGGTACGTTCTGCGCAAACCGTGCAGCTATTCTGCAGAAAGATTAGCACCATCTCCTAACGGAACGAAACGAGCTTCCACTTGAGCCTCGTCACCTATGAGTTCCATTAGGTGTGTCCAAAACGATTTCCAGGCCTATGGTATGTTTGGTGCAAACCGTGCACCTATCTTACATCAAGTTTAGCACCATCTCCAATCGGATCGCAACGAGCTTCCACTTGAGCCTCGTCACCTAGCAGTACCATCGGGAGCGTCCAAATCCATTTCAGAGCGTATGCTACGATTGGTGCGAGCCGTCCAACTATCTTGCACTGGCACTGACACTGTCTCCAAATAGACTGAAACAAGATTCCACATGACCCACGTCACCTAGGAGTTCCATCGGATGCATCTAAACCAAGTTCCGAGCCTATGGTCTGTTCCGCGCAACCCGTGCACCTCGTCAAGATTAGCACCATTTCCAAACGGACCAAAACAAGCTTCCACTTCAGCCTCGTCACCTATGAGTTCAGTGGGGCGTGTCCAAAACGATTTCCAAGCCTATGGTATGTTTGGCGCAAACCGTGCACCTGTCTTGCATCAAGTTTAGCATCATCTCCAATTGGACCGTAACGAGCTTCCACTTGAGCATCGTCACCTAGGAGTACCGTCAGCTGCGTCCAAAACGATTTATGTGCCTATGGTATATTTTGTGAAGACCGTGCAATTATCTTGCACCAACACTAAACCTGTCTCCAAACGGACTTGAACGAGATTCCACATGGCCCCCGACACCTAGGAGTTCCATTGGGTGCGTCCAAAAGGATTCTCTAGCCTCCGGTACGTTCTGCGCAAACCGTGCAGCTATTCTGCAGAAAGATTAGCACCATCTCCAAACGGAACGAAACGAGCTTCCACTTGAGCCTCGTCACCTATGAGTTCCATTAGGTGTGTCCAAAATGATTTCCAAGCCTATGGTATGATTGGCGCAAACCGTGCACCTATCTTGCATCAAGTTTAGCACCATCTCCAATCGGACCGTAACGAGCTTCCACTTGAGCATCGTCACCTAGGAGTACCATCAGGTGCGTCCAAAATGATTTATGTGCCTATGGTATATTTGGTGAAGACCGTGCAATTATCTTGCACCGACACTAAACCTGTCTCCAAACGGACTTGAACGAGATTCCACATGGCCCCCGACACCTAGGAGTTCCATTGGGTGCGTCCAAAATGATTCTCGAGCCTCCGGTACATTCTGCGCAAACCGTGCAGCTATTCTACAGAAAGATTAGCACCATCTCCAAACGGAACGAAACGAGCTTCCACTTGAGCCTCGTCACCTATGAGTTCCATTAGGTGTGTCCAAAATGATTTCCAAGCCTATGGTATGTTTGGTGCAAACCGTGCACATATCTTGCATCAAGTTTAGCACCATCTCCAATCGGACCGTAACGAGCTTCCACTTGTGCCTCGTCACCTAGGAGTGCCATCAGGTGCGTCCAAATCGATTCCAGAGCGTATGGTACAATTGGTGTGAGCCGTCCAACTATCTTGCCCCGGCACTAACACTGTCTCCAAATAGAATGAAACAAGATTCCACATGACCCACGTCACCTAGGAGTTCCATCGGGTGCATCTAAACCAATTTCCGAGCCTATGGTAGGTTCCGCGCAACCCGTGCACCTCGTCAAGATTAGCACCATCTCCAAACGCACCAAAACAAGCTTCCACTTCAGCCTCGTCACCTATGAGTTCAGTGGGGCGTGTCCAAAACGATTTCCAAGCCTATGGTATGATTGGCGCAAACCGTGCACCTATCTTGCATCAAGTTTAGCATCATCTCCAATCGGACCGTAACGAGCTTCCACTTGAGCATCGTCACCTAGGAGTACCATCAGGTGCGTCCAAAACGATTTATGTGCCTATGGTATATTTGGTGAAGACCGTGCAATTATCTTGCACTGACACTAAACCTGTCTCCAAATGAACTTAAACGAGATTCCACATGGCCCCCGACACCTAGGAGTTCCATTGGGTGCATCCAAAATGATTCTCGAGCCTCTGGTACGTTCTGCGCAAACCGTGTAGCTATCTTGCAGAAAGATTAGCGCCATCTCCAAACGGAACGAAACGAGCTCCACTTGAGCCTCATCACCTATGAGTTCCATTAGGTGTGTACAAAATGGTTTCCAAGCCTATGGTATGTTTGGTGCAAACCGTGCACCTATCTTGCATCAAGTTTAGCACCATCTCCAATCGGACCGTAACGAGCTTCCACTTGAGCCTCGTCACCTAGGAGTACCATCGGGTGCGTCCAAATCAATTTCAGATTATGGTACGATTGGTGCGAGTCGTCCAACTATCTTGCCCCGGCACTAACACTGTCTCAAAAAAGACTGAAACAAGATTCCACATGACCCACGTCACCTAGGAGTTCCATCGGATGCATCTAAACCAATTTCTGAGCCTATGGTAGGTTCCGCGCAACCCGTGCACCTCGTCAAGATTAGCACCACCTCCAAACAGACCAAAACAAGCTTCCACTTCAGCCTCGTCACCTATGAGTTCAGTGGGGCGTGTCCAAAATGATTTCCATGCCGATGGTATGTTTGGCACAAACCGTGCACCTATCTTGCATCAAGTTTAGCATCATCTCCAATCGGACCGTAACGAGCATCCACTTGAGCATCGTCACCTAGGAGTACCATCAGGTGCGTCCAAAACGATTTTTGTTCCTATGGTATATTTGGTGAAGACCGTGCAATTATCTTGCACCGTCACTAAACCTGTCTCCAAACGGACTTAAACGAGATTCCACATGGCCCCCGACACCTAGGAGTTCCATTAGGTGCGTCCAAAATGATTCTTGAGCCTCTGGTACGTTCTGCGCAAACCGTGCAGCTATTCTGCAGAAAGATTAGCACCATCTCCAAACGGAAGGAAACGAGCTTCCACTTGAGCCTCGTCACCTATGAGTTCCATTAGGTGTGTCCAAAACGATTTCCAAGCCTATGGTATGTTTGGTGCAAACCGTGCACCTATCTTACATCAAATTTAGCACCATCTCCAATCGGATCGCAACGAGCTTCCACTTGAGCCTCGTCACCTAGCAGTACCATCGGGTGCGTCCAAATCCATTTCAGAGCGTATGGTACGATTGTGCGAGCCGTCCAACTATCTTGCACCAGCACTGACACTGTCTCCAAATAGACTGAAACAAGATTCCACATGACCCACGTCACCTAGGAGTTCCATCGGATGCATCTAAACCAAGTTCCGAGCCTATGGTCTGTTCCGCGCAACCCGTGCACCTCGTCAAGATTAGCACCATCTCCAAACGGACCAAAACAAGCTTCCACTTCAGCCTCGTCACCTATGAGTTCAGTGGGGCGTGTCCAAAACGATTTCCAAGCCTATGGTATGTTTAGCGCAAACCGTGCACCTGTCTTGCATCAAGTTTAGCATCATCTCCAATCGGACCGTAACAAGCTTCCACTTGAGCATCGTCACCTAGGAGTACCATCAGGTGCGTCCAAAACGATTTATGTGCCTATGGTATATTTGGTGAAGACCGTGCAATTATCTTGCACCAACACTAAACCTGTCTCCAAACGAACTTGAACGAGATTCCACATGGCCCCCGACACCTAGGAGTTCCATTGGGTGCGTCCAAAATGATTCTCGAGCCTCCGGTACGTTCTGCGCAAACCGTGCAGCTATTCTGCAGAAAGATTAGCACCATCTCCAAACGGAACGAAACGAGCTTCCACTTGAGCCTCGTCACCTATGAGTTCCATTAGGTGTGTCCAAAACGATTTCCAAGCCTATGGTATGTTTGGTGCAAACCGTGCACCTATCTTACATCAAATTTAGCACCATCTCCAATCGGATCGCAACGAGCTTCCACTTGAGCCTCGTCACCTAGTAGTACCATCGGGTGCGTCCAAATCCATTTCAGAGCGTATGGTACGATTGTGCGAGCCGTCCAACTATCTTGCACCAGCACTGACACTGTCTCCAAATAGACTGAAACAAGATTCCACATGACCCACGTCACCTAGGAGTTCCATCGGATGCATCTAAACCAAGTTCCGAGCCTATGGTCTGTTCCGCGCAACCCGTGCACCTCGTCAAGATTAGCACCATCTCCAAACGCACCAAAACAAGCTTCCACTTCAGCCTCGTCACCTATGAGTTCAGTGGGGCGTGTCCAAAACGATTTCCAAGCCTATGGTATGATTGGCGCAAACCGTGCACCTATCTTGCATCAAGTTTAGCATCATCTCCAATCGGACCGTAACGAGCTTCCACTTGAGCATCGTCACCTAGGAGTACCATCAGGTGCGTCCAAAACGATTTATGTGCCTATGGTATATTTGGTGAAGACCGTGCAATTATCTTGCACTGACACTAAACCTGTCTCCAAATGAACTTAAACGAGATTCCACATGGCCCCCGACACCTAGGAGTTCCATTGGGTGCATCCAAAATGATTCTCGAGCCTCTGGTACGTTCTGCGCAAACCGTGTAGCTATCTTGCAGAAAGATTAGCGCCATCTCCAAACGGAACGAAACGAGCTCCACTTGAGCCTCATCACCTATGAGTTCCATTAGGTGTGTACAAAATGGTTTCCAAGCCTATGGTATGTTTGGTGCAAACCGTGCACCTATCTTGCATCAAGTTTAGCACCATCTCCAATCGGACCGTAACGAGCTTCCACTTGAGCCTCGTCACCTAGGAGTACCATCGGGTGCGTCCAAATCAATTTCAGATTATGGTACGATTGGTGCGAGTCGTCCAACTATCTTGCCCCGGCACTAACACTGTCTCAAAAAAGACTGAAACAAGATTCCACATGACCCACGTCACCTAGGAGTTCCATCGGATGCATCTAAACCAATTTCTGAGCCTATGGTAGGTTCCGCGCAACCCGTGCACCTCGTCAAGATTAGCACCACCTCCAAACAGACCAAAACAAGCTTCCACTTCAGCCTCGTCACCTATGAGTTCAGTGGGGCGTGTCCAAAATGATTTCCATGCCGATGGTATGTTTGGCACAAACCGTGCACCTATCTTGCATCAAGTTTAGCATCATCTCCAATCGGACCGTAACGAGCATCCACTTGAGCATCGTCACCTAGGAGTACCATCAGGTGCGTCCAAAACGATTTTTGTTCCTATGGTATATTTGGTGAAGACCGTGCAATTATCTTGCACCGTCACTAAACCTGTCTCCAAACGGACTTAAACGAGATTCCACATGGCCCCCGACACCTAGGAGTTCCATTAGGTGCGTCCAAAATGATTCTTGAGCCTCTGGTACGTTCTGCGCAAACCGTGCAGCTATTCTGCAGAAAGATTAGCACCATCTCCAAACGGAAGGAAACGAGCTTCCACTTGAGCCTCGTCACCTATGAGTTCCATTAGGTGTGTCCAAAACGATTTCCAAGCCTATGGTATGTTTGGTGCAAACCGTGCACCTATCTTACATCAAATTTAGCACCATCTCCAATCGGATCGCAACGAGCTTCCACTTGAGCCTCGTCACCTAGCAGTACCATCGGGTGCGTCCAAATCCATTTCAGAGCGTATGGTACGATTGTGCGAGCCGTCCAACTATCTTGCACCAGCACTGACACTGTCTCCAAATAGACTGAAACAAGATTCCACATGACCCACGTCACCTAGGAGTTCCATCGGATGCATCTAAACCAAGTTCCGAGCCTATGGTCTGTTCCGCGCAACCCGTGCACCTCGTCAAGATTAGCACCATCTCCAAACGGACCAAAACAAGCTTCCACTTCAGCCTCGTCACCTATGAGTTCAGTGGGGCGTGTCCAAAACGATTTCCAAGCCTATGGTATGTTTAGCGCAAACCGTGCACCTGTCTTGCATCAAGTTTAGCATCATCTCCAATCGGACCGTAACAAGCTTCCACTTGAGCATCGTCACCTAGGAGTACCATCAGGTGCGTCCAAAACGATTTATGTGCCTATGGTATATTTGGTGAAGACCGTGCAATTATCTTGCACCAACACTAAACCTGTCTCCAAACGAACTTGAACGAGATTCCACATGGCCCCCGACACCTAGGAGTTCCATTGGGTGCGTCCAAAATGATTCTCGAGCCTCCGGTACGTTCTGCGCAAACCGTGCAGCTATTCTGCAGAAAGATTAGCACCATCTCCAAACGGAACGAAACGAGCTTCCACTTGAGCCTCGTCACCTATGAGTTCAGTGGGGCGTGTCCAAAACGATTTCCAAGCCTATGGTATGTTTAGCGCAAACCGTGCACCTGTCTTGCATCAAGTTTAGCATCATCTCCAATCGGACCGTAACAAGCTTCCACTTGAGCATCGTCACCTAGGAGTACCATCAGGTGCGTCCAAAACGATTTATGTGCCTATGGTATATTTGGTGAAGACCGTGCAATTATCTTGCACCAACACTAAACCTGTCTCCAAACGAACTTGAACGAGATTCCACATGGCCCCCGACACCTAGGAGTTCCATTGGGTGCGTCCAAAATGATTCTCGAGCCTCCGGTACGTTCTGCGCAAACCGTGCAGCTATTCTGCAGAAAGATTAGCACCATCTCCAAACGGAACGAAACGAGCTTCCACTTGAGCCTCGTCACCTATGAGTTCCATTAGGTGTGTCCAAAATGATTTCCAAGCCTATGGTATGTTTATTGCAAACCATGCACCTATCTTGCATCAAGTTTAGCACCATCTCCAATCGGACTGTAACGAGCTTCCACTTGAGCATCGTCACCTAGGAGTACCATCAGGTGCATCCAAAATGATTTATGTGTCTATGGTATATTTGGTGAAGACCGTGCAATTATCTTGCACCGACACTAAACCTATCTCCAAACGGACTTAAACGAGATTCCACATGGCCCCCGACACATAGGAGTTCCATTGGGTGCGTCCAAAATGATTCTCGAGCCTCCGGTACGTTCTGCGCAAACCGTGCAGCTATTCTGCAGAAAGATTAGCACCATCTCCAAACGGAACGAAACGAGCTTCCACTTGAGCCTCGTCACCTATGAGTTCCATTAGGTGTGTCCAAAACGATTTCCAAGCCTATGGTATGTTTGGTGCAAACCGTGCACCTATCTTACATCAAGTTTAGCACCATCTCCAATCGGATCGCAACGAGCTTCCACTTGAGCCTCGTCACCTAGCAGTACCATCGGGAGCGTCCAAATCCATTTCAGAGCGTATGCTACGATTGGTGCGAGCCGTCCAACTATCTTGCACTGGCACTGACACTGTCTCCAAATAGACTGAAACAAGATTCCACATGACCCACGTCACCTAGGAGTTCCATCGGATGCATCTAAACCAAGTTCCGAGCCTATGGTCTGTTCCGCGCAACCCGTGCACCTCGTCAAGATTAGCACCATTTCCAAACGGACCAAAACAAGCTTCCACTTCAGCCTCGTCACCTATGAGTTCAGTGGGGCGTGTCCAAAACGATTTCCAAGCCTATGGTATGTTTGGCGCAAACCGTGCACCTGTCTTGCATCAAGTTTAGCATCATCTCCAATTGGACCGTAACGAGCTTCCACTTGAGCATCGTCACCTAGGAGTACCGTCAGCTGCGTCCAAAACGATTTATGTGCCTATGGTATATTTTGTGAAGACCGTGCAATTATCTTGCACCAACACTAAACCTGTCTCCAAACGGACTTGAACGAGATTCCACATGGCCCCCGACACCTAGGAGTTCCATTGGGTGCGTCCAAAAGGATTCTCTAGCCTCCGGTACGTTCTGCGCAAACCGTGCAGCTATTCTGCAGAAAGATTAGCACCATCTCCAAACGGAACGAAACGAGCTTCCACTTGAGCCTCGTCACCTATGAGTTCCATTAGGTGTGTCCAAAATGATTTCCAAGCCTATGGTATGTTTGGTGCAAACCGTGCACCTATCTTGCATCAAGTTTAGCACCATCTCCAATCGGACCGTAACGAGCTTCCACTTGAGCATCGTCACCTAGGAGTACCATCAGGTGCGTCCAAAATGATTTATGTGCCTATGGTATATTTGGTGAAGACCGTGCAATTATCTTGCACCGACACTAAACCTGTCTCCAAACGGACTTGAACGAGATTCCACATGGCCCCCGACACCTAGGAGTTCCATTGGGTGCGTCCAAAATGATTCTCGAGCCTCCGGTACATTCTGCGCAAACCGTGCAGCTATTCTACAGAAAGATTAGCACCATCTCCAAACGGAACGAAACGAGCTTCCACTTGAGCCTCGTCACCTATGAGTTCCATTAGGTGTGTCCAAAACGATTTCCAAGCCTATGGTATGTTTGGTGCAAACCGTGCACATATCTTGCATCAAGTTTAGCACCATCTCCAATCGGACCGTAACGAGCTTCCACTTGTGCCTCGTCACCTAGGAGTGCCAACGGGTGCGTCCAAATCGATTCCAGAGCGTATGGTACAATTGGTGTGAGCCGTCCAACTATCTTGCCCCGGCACTAACACTGTCTCCAAATAGAATGAAACAAGATTCCACATGACCCACGTCACCTAGGAGTTCCATCGGGTGCATCTAAACCAATTTCCGAGCCTATGGTAGGTTCCGCGCAACCCGTGCACCTCGTCAAGATTAGCACCATCTCCAAACGCACCAAAACAAGCTTCCACTTCAGCCTCGTCACCTATGAGTTCAGTGGGGCGTGTCCAAAACGATTTCCAAGCCTATAGTATGATTGGCGCAAACCGTGCACCTATCTTGCATCAAGTTTAGCATCATCTCCAATAGGACCGTAACGAGCTTCCACTTGAGCATCGTCACCTAGGAGTACCATCAGGTGCGTCCAAAACGATTTATGTGCCTATGGTATATTTGGTGAAGACCATGCAATTATCTTGCACTGACACTAAACCTATCTCCAAATGGACTTAAACGAGATTCCACATTGCCCCCGACACCTAGGAGTTCCATTGGGTGCATCCAAAATGATTCTCGAGCCTCTGGTACGTTCTGCGCAAACCGTGTAGCTATCTTGCAGAAAGATTAGCGCCATCTCCAAACGGAACGAAACGAGCTCCACTTGAGCCTCGTCACCTATGAGTTCCATTAGGTGTGTACAAAATGGTTTCCAAGCCTATGGTATGTTTGGTGCAAACCGTGCACCTATCTTGCATCAAGTTTAGCACCATCTCCAATCGGACCGTAACGAGCTTCCACTTGAGCCTCGTCACCTAGGAGTACCATCGGGTGCGTCCAAATCGATTTCAGAGCGTATGGTACGATTGGTGCGAGCCGTCCAACTATCTTGCCGAGGCACTAACACTGTCTCCAAATAGACTGAAACAAGATTCCACATAACCCACGTCACCAAGGAGTTCCATCGGATGCATCTAAACCAATTTCCGAGCCTATGGTAGGTTCCGCGCAACCCGTGCACCTCGTCAAGATTAGCACCATCTCCAAACGGACCAAAACAAGCTTCCACTTCAGCCTCGTCACCTATGAGTTCAGTGGGGCGTGTCCAAAACAATTTCCAAGCCTATGGTATGTTTGGCGCAAACCGTGCACCTATCTTGCATCAAGTTTAGCACCATCTCCAATCGGACCGTAACGAGCTTCCACTTGAGCATCGTCACCTAGGAGTACCATCAGGTGCGTCCAAAACGATTCATGTGCCTTTGGTATATTTGGTGAAGACCGTGCAATTATCTTGCACCGACACTAAACCTGTCTCCAAACGGACTTAAACGAGATTCCACATGGCCCGCGACACCTAGGAGTTCCATTGGGTGCGTCCAAAATGATTCTCGAGCCTCTGGTACGTTCTGCGCAAACCGTGCAGCTATTCTGCAGAAAGATTAGCACCATCTCCAATCGAATCGTAACGAGCTTCCACTTGAGCCTCATCACCTAGCAGTACCATCGGGTGCGTCCAAATCGATTTCAGAGCATATGGTACGATTGGTGCGAGCCGTCCAACTATCTTGCACCGGCACTGACACTATCTCCAAATAGAGTGAAACAAGATTCCACATGACCCACGTCACCTAGGAGTTCCGTCGGATGCATCTAAACCAATTTCTGAGCCTATGGTAGGTTCCGCGCAACCCGTGCACCTCGTCAAGATTAGCACTATCTCCAAACGGACCAAACCAAGCTTCCATTTCAGCCTCGTCACCTATGAGTTCCATGGGGCGTGTCCAAAACAATTTCCAAGCCTATGGTATGTTTGGCGCAAACCGTGCACCTATCTTGCATCAAGTTTAGCACCATCTCCAATCGGACCGTAACGAGCTTCCACTTGAGCATCGTCACCTAGGAGTACCATCGGGTGCGTCCAAAACGATTTATGTGCCTATGGTATATTTGGTGAAGACCGTGCAATTATCTTGCACCGACACTAAACCTGTCTCCAAACAGACTTAAACGAGATTCCACATGGCCCCCGACACATAGGAGTTCCATTGGGTGCGTCCAAAATGATTCTCGAGCCTCCGGTACGTTCTGCGCAAACCGTGTAGCTATCTTGCAGAAAGATTAGCACCATCTCCAAACGGAACGAAACGAGCTTCCACTTGAGCCTCGTCACCTATGAGTTCCATTAGGTCTGTACAAAACGATTTCCAAGCCTATGGTATGTTTGGTGCAAACCGTGCACATATCTTGCATCAAGTTTAGCACCATCTCCAATCGGACCGTAACGAGCTTCCACCTGAGCCTCGTCACCTAGGAGTACCATCGGGTGCATCCAAATCGATTTCAGAGCATATGGTATGATTGGTGCGATCCGTCCAACTATCTTGCACCGGCACTGACACTGTCTCCAAACAGACTGAAACAAGATTCCACATGACCCACGTCACCTAGGAGTTCCATCGGATGCATCTAAACCAATTTCGAGCCTATGGTAGGTTCCGCGCAACCCGTGCACCTTGTCAAGATTAGCACCATCTCCAAACGGACCAAAACAAGCTTCCACTTCAGCCTCGTCACCTATGAGTTCAGTGGGGCGTGTCCAAAACGATTTCTAAGCCTATGGTATGTTTGGCGTAAACCGTGCACCAATCTTGCATCAAGTTTGGCACCATCTCCAATCGGACCGTAACCAGCTTCCACTTGAGCATCGTCACCTAGGAGAACCATCAGGTGCGTACAAAACGATTTATGTGCCTATGGTATATTTGGTGAAGACCGTGCTATTATCTTGCACCGACACTAAACCTGTCTCCAAACGGACTTAAACGAGATTCCACATGGCCCCCGACACCTAGGAGTTCCATTGGGTGCGTCCAAAATGATTCTCAAGCCTCTAGTATGTTCTGCGCAAACCGTGTAGCTATCTTGCTGAAAGATTAGCACCATCTCCAAACGGAACGAAACGAGCTTCCACTTGAGCCTCGTCACCTATGAGTTCCATTAGGTGTGTACAAAACGATTTCCAAGCCTATGGTTTGTTTGGTGCAAACCACGCACATATCTTGCATCAAGTTTAGCACCATCTCCAATCGGACCGTAACGAGCTTCCACTTGAGCCTCGTCACCTAGGAGTACCATCGGGTGCGTCCAAATCGATTTCAGAGCGTATGGTGCGATTGGTGCGAGCCGTCCAACTATCTTGCCCCGGCACTAACACTGTCTCCAAATAGACTGAAACAAGATTCCACATGACCCACGTCACCTAGGAGTTCCATCGGATGCATCTAAACCAATTTTGGAGCCTATGGTAGGTTCCGCGCAACCCGTGCACCTCGTCAAGATTAGCACCATCTCCAAACGGACCAAAACAAGCTTCCACTTCAGCCTCGTCACCTATGAGTTCAGTGGGGCGTGTTCAAAACGATTTCCAAGCCTATGGTATGTTTGGCGCAAACCGTGCACCTATCTTGCATCAAGTTTAGCACCATCTCCAATCGGACCGTAACGAGCTTCCACTTGAGCATCGTCACCTAGGAGTACCATCAGGTGCGTCCAAAACGATTCATGTGCCTATGGTATATTTGGTGAAGACCGTGCAATTATCTTGCACCGACACTAAACCTGTCTCCAAACGGACTTAAACGAGATTCCACATGGCCCCCGACACCTAGGAGTTCCATTGGGTGCGTCCAAAATGATTCTCGAGCCTCTGGTACGTTCTGCGCAAACCGTGCAGCTATTCTGCAGAAAGATTAGCACCATCTCCAAACGGAACGAAACGAGCTTCCACTTGAGCCTCGTCACCTATGAGTTCCATTAGGTGTGCCCAAAATGATTTCCAAGCCTATGGTATGTTTGGTGCAAACCGTGCACCTATCTTACATCAAGTTTAGCACCATCTCCAATCGGATCGTAACGAGCTTCCACTTGAGCCTCATCACCTAGCAGTACCATCGGGTGCGTCCAAATCGATTTCAGAGCATATGGTACGATTGGTGCGAGCCGTCCAACTATCTTGCACCGGCACTGACACTGTCTCCAAATAGACTGAAACAAGATTCCACATGACCCACGTCACCTAGGAGTTCCATCGGATGCATCTAAACCAATTTCCGAACCTATGGTAGGTTCCGCGCAACCCGTGCACCTCGTCAAGATTAGCACTATCTCCAAACGGACCAAAACAAGCTTCCACTTCAGCCTCGTCACCTATGAGTTCCATGGGGCGTGTCCAAAACGATTTCCAAGCCTATGGTATGTTTGGCGCAAACCGTGCACCTATCTTGCATCAAGTTTAGCACCATCTCCAATCGGACCGTAACGAGCTTCCACTTGAGCATCGTCACCTAGGAGTACCATCGGGTGCGTCCAAAACGATTTATGTGCCTATGGTATATTTGTTGAAGACCGTGCAATTATCTTGCACCGACACTAAACCTGTCTCCAAACGGACTTAAATGAGATTCCACATGGCCCCCGACACATAGGAGTTGCATTGGGTGCGTCCAAAATGATTCTCAAGCCTCCGGTACGTTCTGCGCAAACCGTGTAGCTATCTTACAGAAAGATTAGCACCATCTCCAAACGGAACGAAACGAGCTTCCACTTGAGCCTCGTCACCAATGAGTTCCATTAGGTGTGTACAAAACGATTTCCCAGCCTATGGTATGTTTGGTGCAAACCGTGCACCTATCTTGCATCAAGTTTAGCACCATCTCCAATCGGATCGTAACGAGCTTCCACTTGAGCCTCATCACCTAGCAGTACCATCGGGTGCGTCCAAATCGATTTCAGAGCATATGGTACGATTGGTGCGAGCCGTCCAACTATCTTGCACCGGCACTGACACTGTCTCCAAATAGAGTGAAACAAGATTCCACATGACCCACGTCACCTAGGAGTTCCATCGGATGCATCTAAACCAATTTCTGAGCCTATGGTAGGTTCCGCGCAACCCGTGCACCTCGTCAAGATTAGCACTATCTCCAAACGGACCAAACCAAGCTTCCATTTCAGCCTCGTCACCTATGAGTTCCATGGGGCGTGTCCAAAACGATTTCCAAGACTATGGTATGTTTGGCGCAAACCGTGCACCTATCTTGCATCAAGTTTAGCACCATCTCCAATCGGACCGTAACGAGCTTCCACTTGAGCATCGTCACCTAGGAGTACCATCGGGTGCGTCCAAAACGATTTATGTGCCTATGGTATATTTGTTGAAGACCGTGCAATTATCTTGCACCGACACTAAACCTGTCTCCAAACGGACTTAAATGAGATTCCACATGGCCCCCGACACATAGGAGTTGCATTGGGTGCGTCCAAAATGATTCTCAAGCCTCCGGTACGTTCTGCGCAAACCGTGTAGCTATCTTACAGAAAGATTAGCACCATCTCCAAACGGAACGAAACGAGCTTCCACTTGAGCCTCGTCACCAATGAGTTCCATTAGGTGTGTACAAAACGATTTCCAAGCCTATGGTATATTTGGTGCAAACCGTGCACATATCTTGCATCAAGTTTAGCACCATCTCCAATCGGACCGTAACGAGCTTCCACCTGAGCCTCGTCACCTAGGAGTACCATCGGGTGCATCCAAATCGATTTCAGAGCGTATGGTACGATTGGTGCAATCCGTCCAACTATCTTGCACCGGCACTGACACTGTCTCCAAACAGACTGAAACAAGATTCCACATGACCCACGTCACCTAGGAGTTCCATCGGATGCATCTAAACCAATTTCGAGCCTATGGTAGGTTCCGCGCAACCCGTGCACCTTGTCAAGATTAGCACCATCTCCAAACGGACCAAAACAAGCTTCCACTTCAGCCTCGTCACCTATGAGTTCAGTGGGGCGTGTCCAAAACGATTTCCAAGCCTATGGTATGTTTGGCGTAAACCGTGCACCAATCTTGCATCAAGTTTGGCACCATCTCCAATCGGACCGTAACCAGCTTCCACTTGAGCATCGTCACCTAGGAGTACCATCAGGTGCGTACAAAATGATTTATGTGCCTATGGTATATTTGGTGAAGACCGTGCAATTATCTTGCACCGACATTAAACCTGTCTCCAAGCGGACTTAAACGAGATTCCACATGGCCCCCGACACCTAGTAGTTCCATTGGGTGCGTCCAAAATGATTCTTGAGCCTCTGGTAAGTTCTGCGCAAACCGTGTAGCTATCTTGCAGAAAGATTAGCACCATCTCCAAACGGAACGAAACGAGCTTCCACTTGAGCCTCGTCACCTATGAGTTCCATTAGGTGTGTACAAAACGATTTCCAAGCCTATGGTATGTTTGGTGCAAACCATGCACATATCTTGCATCAAGTTTAGCACCATCTCCAATCGGACCGTAACGAGCTTCCACTTGAGCCTCGTCACCTAGGAGTACCATCGGGTGCGTCCAAATCGATTTCAAAGCGTATGGTGCGATTGGTGCGAGCCGTCCAACTATCTTGCCCTGGCACTAACACTGTCTCCAAATAGACTGAAACAAGATTCCACATAACCCACGTCACCTAGGAGTTCCATCGGATGCATCTAAACCAATTTCCGAGCCTATGGTAGGTTCCGCGCAACCCGTGCACCTCATCAAGATTAGCACCATCTCCAAACGGACCAAAACAAGCTTCCACTTCAGCCTCGTCACCTATGAGTTCAGTGGGGCGTGTCCAAAACAATTTCCAAGCCTATGGTATGTTTGGCGCAAACCGTGCACCTATCTTGCATCAAGTTTAGCACCATCTCCAATCGGACCGTAACGAGCTTCCACTTGAGCATCGTCACCTAGGAGTACCATCAGGTGCGTCCAAAACGATTCATGTGCCTATGGTGTATTTGGTGAAGACCGTGCAATTATCTTGCACCGACACTAAACCTGTCTCCAAACGGACTTAAATGAGATTCCACATGGCCCCCGACACCTAGGAGTTCCATTGGGTGCGTCCAAAATGATTCTCGAGCCTCTGGTATGTTCTGCGCAAACCGTGCAGCTATTCTGCAGAAAGTTTAGCACCATCTCTAAACGGAACGAAACGAGCTTCCACTTGAGCCTCGTCACCTATGAGTTCCATTAGGTGTGTCCAAAACGATTTCCAAGCCTATGGTATGTTTGGTGCAAACCGTGCACCTATCTTACATCAAGTTTAGCACCATCTCCAATCGGATCGTAACGAGCTTCCACTTGAGCCTCATCACCTAGCAGTACCATCGGGTGCGTCCAAATCGATTTCAGAGCATATGGTACGATTGGTGCGAGCCGTCCAACTATCTTGCACCGGCACTGACACTGTCTCCAAATAGAGTGAAACAAGATTTCACATGACCCACGTCACCTAGGAGTTCCGTCGGATGCATCTAAACCAATTTCTGAGCCTATGGTAGGTTCCGCGCAACCCGTGCATCTCGTCAAGATTAGCACTATCTCCAAACGGACCAAACCAAGCTTCCATTTCAGCCTCGTCACCTATGAGTTCCATGGGGCGTGTCCAAAACGATTTCCAAGACTATGGTATGTTTGGCGCAAACCGTGCACCTATCTTGCATCAAGTTTAGCACCATCTCCAATCGGACCGTAACGAGCTTCCACTTGAGCATCGTCACCTAGGAGTACCATCGGGTGCGTCCAAAACGATTTATGTGCCTATGGTATATTTGTTGAAGACCGTGCAATTGTCTTGCACCGACACTATACCTGTCTCCAAACGGACTTATATGAGATTCCACATGGCCCCCGACACATAGGAGTTCCATTGGGTGCGTCCAAAATGATTCTCGAGCCTCCGGTACGTTCTGCGCAAACCGTGTAGCTATCTTGCAGAAAGATTAGCACCATCTCCAAACGGAACGAAATGAGCTTCCACTTGAGCCTCGTCACCTATGAGTTCCATTAGGTGTGTACAAAACGATTTCCAAGCCTATGGTATGTTTGGTGCAAACCGTGCACATATCTTGCATCAAGTTTAGCACCATCTCCAATCGGACCGTAACGAGCTTCCACCTGAGCCTCGTCACCTAGGAGTACCATCGGGTGCATCCAAATCGATTTCAGAGCGTATGGTACGATTGGTGCGATCCGTCCAACTATCTTGCACCGGCACTGACACTGTCTCCAAACAGACTGAAACAAGATTCCACATGACCCCCGTCACCTAGGAGTTCCATCGGATGCATCTAAACCAATTTCGAGCCTATGGTAGGTTCCACGCAACCCGTGCACCTCGTCAAGATTAGCACCATCTCCAAACGGACCAAAACAAGCTTCCACTTCAGCCTCGTCACCTATGAGTTCAGTGGGGCGTGTCCAAAACGATTTCCAAGCCTATGGTATGTTTGGCGTAAACCGTGCACCAATCTTGCATCAAGTTTGGCACCATCTGCAATCGGACCGTAACCAGCTTCCACTTGAGCATCGTCACCTAGGAGTACCATCAGGTGCGTACAAAACGATTTATGTGCCTATGGTATATTTGGTGAAGACCGTGCAATTATCTTGCACCGACACTAAACCTGTCTCCAAACGGACTTAAACGAGATTCCACATGGCCCCCGACACCTAGTAGTTCCATTGGGTGCGTCCAAAATCATTCGCGGGCCTCCGGTACGTTCTGCGCAAACCATGTAGCTATCTTGCAGAAAGATTAGCACCATCTCCAAACGGAACGAAACGAGCTTCCACTTGAGCCTCGTCACCTATGAGTTCCATTAGGTGTGTACAAAACGATTTCCAAGCCTATGGTATGTTTGGTGCAAACTGTACACATATCTTGCATCAAGTTTAGCACCATCTCCAATCGGACCGTAACGAGCTTCCACTTGAGCCTCGTCACCTAGGAGTACCATCGGGTGCGTCCAAATCGATTTCAGAGCATATGGTGCGATTGGTGCGAGCCGTCCAACTATCTTGCCCTGGCACTAACACTGTCTCCAAATAGACTGAAACAAGATTCCACATGACCCACGTCACCTAGGAGTTCCATCGGATGCATCTAAACCAATTTCGGAGCCTATGGTAGGTTCCGCGCAACCCGTGGACCTCGTCAAGATTAGCACCATCTCCAAACGGACCAAAACAAGCTTCCACTTCAGCCTCGTCACCTATGAGTTCAGTGGGGCGTGTTCAAAACGATTTCCAAGCCTATGGTATGTTTGGCGCAAACCGTGCACCTATCTTGCATCAAGTTTAGCACCATCTCCAATCGGACCGTAACGAGCTTCCACTTGAGCATCGTCACCTAGGAGTTCCATCGGGTGCGTCCAAAATGATTTATGTGCCTATGGTATATTTGTTGAAGACCGTGCAATTATCTTGCACCGACACTAAACCTGTCTCTAAACGGACTTAAACGAGATTCCACATGGCCCCCGACACATAGGAGTTCCATTGGGTGCGTCCAAAATGATTCTCGAGCCTTCGGTATGTTCTGCGCAAACCGTGTAGCTATCTTGCAGAAAGATTAGCACCATCTCCAAACGGAACGAAACGAGCTTCCACTTGAGCCTCGTCACCTATGAGTTCCATTAGGTGTGTACAAAACGGTTTCCAAGCCTATGGTATGTTTAGTGCAAACCGTGCACATATCTTGCATCAAGTTTAGCACCATCTCCAATCGGACCGTAACGAGCTTCCACTTGAGCCTCGTCACCTAGGAGTACCATCGAGTGCGTCCAAATCGATTTCAGAGCGTATGGTACGATTGGTGCGAGCCGTCCAACTATCTTGCCGAGGCACTAACACTGTCTCCAAATAGACTGAAACAAGATTCCACATAACCCACGTCACCTAGGAGTTCCATCGGATGCATCTAAACCAATTTCCGAGCCTATGGTAGGTTCCGCGCAACCCGTGCACCTCATCAAGATTAGCACCATCTCCAAACGGACCAAAACAAGCTTCCACTTCAGCCTCGTCACCTATGAGTTCAGTGGGGCGTGTCCAAAACAATTTCCAAGCCTATGGTATGTTTGGCGCAAACCGTGCACCTATCTTGCATCAAGTTTAGCACCATCTCCAATCGGACCGTAACGAGCTTCCACTTGAGCATCGTCACCTAGGAGTACCATCAGGTGCGTCCAAAACGATTCATGTGCCTATGGTATATTTGGTGAAGACCGTGCAATTATCTTGCACCGACACTAAACCTGTCTCCAAACGGACTTAAACGAGATTCCACATGGCCCCCGACACCTAGGAGTTCCATTGGGTGCGTCCAAAATGATTCTCGAGCCTCTGGTACGTTCTGCGCAAACCGTGCAGCTATTCTGCAGAAAGATTAGCACCATCTCTAAACGGAACGAAACGAGCTTCCACTTGAGCCTCATCAGCTATGAGTTCCATTAGGTGTGTCCAAAACGATTTCCAAGCCTATGGTATGTTTGGTGCAAACCATGCACCTATCTTACATCAAGTTTAGCACCATCTCCAATCGGATCGTAACGAGCTTCCACTTGAGCCTCATCACCTAGCAGTACCATCGGGTGCGTCCAAATCGATTTCAGAGCATATGGTACGATTGGTGCGAGCCGTCCAACTATCTTGCACCGGCACTGACACTGTCTCCAAATAGAGTGAAACAAGATTCCACATGACCCACGTCACCTAGGAGTTCCATCGGATGCATCTAAACCAATTTCTGAGCCTATGGTAGGTTCCGCGCAACCCGTGCACCTCGTCAAGATTAGCACTATCTCCAAACGGACCAAACCAAGCTTCCATTTCAGCCTCGTCACCAATGAGTTCCATGGGGCGTGTCCAAAACGATTTCCAAGACTATGGTATGTTTGGCGCAAACCGTGCACCTATCTTGCATCAAGTTTAGCACCATCTCCAATCGGACCGTAACGAGCTTCCACTTGAGCATCGTCACCTAGGAGTACCATCGGGTGCGTCCAAAACGATTTATGTGCCTATGGTATATTTGTTGAAGACCGTGCAATTATCTTGCACCGACACTAAACCTGTCTCCAAACGGACTTAAATGAGATTCCACATGGCCCCCGACACATAGGAGTTGCATTGGGTGCGTCCAAAATGATTCTCAAGCCTCCGGTACGTTCTGCGCAAACCGTGTAGCTATCTTACAGAAAGATTAGCACCATCTCCAAACGGAACGAAACGAGCTTCCACTTGAGCCTCGTCACCAATGAGTTCCATTAGGTGTGTACAAAACGATTTCCCAGCCTATGGTATGTTTGGTGCAAACCGTGCACCTATCTTGCATCAAGTTTAGCACCATCTCCAATCGGATCGTAACGAGCTTCCACTTGAGCCTCATCACCTAGCAGTACCATCGGGTGCGTCCAAATCGATTTCAGAGCATATGGTACGATTGGTGCGAGCCGTCCAACTATCTTGCACCGGCACTGACACTGTCTCCAAATAGAGTGAAACAAGATTCCACATGACCCACGTCACCTAGGAGTTCCATCGGATGCATCTAAACCAATTTCTGAGCCTATGGTAGGTTCCGCGCAACCCGTGCACCTCGTCAAGATTAGCACTATCTCCAAACGGACCAAACCAAGCTTCCATTTCAGCCTCGTCACCTATGAGTTCCATGGGGCGTGTCCAAAACGATTTCCAAGACTATGGTATGTTTGGCGCAAACCGTGCACCTATCTTGCATCAAGTTTAGCACCATCTCCAATCGGACCGTAACGAGCTTCCACTTGAGCATCGTCACCTAGGAGTACCATCGGGTGCGTCCAAAACGATTTATGTGCCTATGGTATATTTGTTGAAGACCGTGCAATTATCTTGCACCGACACTAAACCTGTCTCCAAACGGACTTAAATGAGATTCCACATGGCCCCCGACACATAGGAGTTGCATTGGGTGCGTCCAAAATGATTCTCAAGCCTCCGGTACGTTCTGCGCAAACCGTGTAGCTATCTTACAGAAAGATTAGCACCATCTCCAAACGGAACGAAACGAGCTTCCACTTGAGCCTCGTCACCAATGAGTTCCATTAGGTGTGTACAAAACGATTTCCAAGCCTATGGTATATTTGGTGCAAACCGTGCACATATCTTGCATCAAGTTTAGCACCATCTCCAATCGGACCGTAACGAGCTTCCACCTGAGCCTCGTCACCTAGGAGTACCATCGGGTGCATCCAAATCGATTTCAGAGCGTATGGTACGATTGGTGCAATCCGTCCAACTATCTTGCACCGGCACTGACACTGTCTCCAAACAGACTGAAACAAGATTCCACATGACCCACGTCACCTAGGAGTTCCATCGGATGCATCTAAACCAATTTCGAGCCTATGGTAGGTTCCGCGCAACCCGTGCACCTTGTCAAGATTAGCACCATCTCCAAACGGACCAAAACAAGCTTCCACTTCAGCCTCGTCACCTATGAGTTCAGTGGGGCGTGTCCAAAACGATTTCCAAGCCTATGGTATGTTTGGCGTAAACCGTGCACCAATCTTGCATCAAGTTTGGCACCATCTCCAATCGGACCGTAACCAGCTTCCACTTGAGCATCGTCACCTAGGAGTACCATCAGGTGCGTACAAAATGATTTATGTGCCTATGGTATATTTGGTGAAGACCGTGCAATTATCTTGCACCGACATTAAACCTGTCTCCAAGCGGACTTAAACGAGATTCCACATGGCCCCCGACACCTAGTAGTTCCATTGGGTGCGTCCAAAATGATTCTTGAGCCTCTGGTAAGTTCTGCGCAAACCGTGTAGCTATCTTGCAGAAAGATTAGCACCATCTCCAAACGGAACGAAACGAGCTTCCACTTGAGCCTCGTCACCTATGAGTTCCATTAGGTGTGTACAAAACGATTTCCAAGCCTATGGTATGTTTGGTGCAAACCATGCACATATCTTGCATCAAGTTTAGCACCATCTCCAATCGGACCGTAACGAGCTTCCACTTGAGCCTCGTCACCTAGGAGTACCATCGGGTGCGTCCAAATCGATTTCAGAGCGTATGGTGCGATTGGTGCGAGCCGTCCAACTATCTTGCCCTGGCACTAACACTGTCTCCAAATAGACTGAAACAAGATTCCACATAACCCACGTCACCTAGGAGTTCCATCGGATGCATCTAAACCAATTTCCGAGCCTATGGTAGGTTCCGCGCAACCCGTGCACCTCATCAAGATTAGCACCATCTCCAAACGGACCAAAACAAGCTTCCACTTCAGCCTCGTCACCTATGAGTTCAGTGGGGCGTGTCCAAAACAATTTCCAAGCCTATGGTATGTTTGGCGCAAACCGTGCACCTATCTTGCATCAAGTTTAGCACCATCTCCAATCGGACCGTAACGAGCTTCCACTTGAGCATCGTCACCTAGGAGTACCATCAGGTGCGTCCAAAACGATTCATGTGCCTATGGTGTATTTGGTGAAGACCGTGCAATTATCTTGCACCGACACTAAACCTGTCTCCAAACGGACTTAAATGAGATTCCACATGGCCCCCGACACCTAGGAGTTCCATTGGGTGCGTCCAAAATGATTCTCGAGCCTCTGGTATGTTCTGCGCAAACCGTGCAGCTATTCTGCAGAAAGTTTAGCACCATCTCTAAACGGAACGAAACGAGCTTCCACTTGAGCCTCGTCACCTATGAGTTCCATTAGGTGTGTCCAAAACGATTTCCAAGCCTATGGTATGTTTGGTGCAAACCGTGCACCTATCTTACATCAAGTTTAGCACCATCTCCAATCGGATCGTAACGAGCTTCCACTTGAGCCTCATCACCTAGCAGTACCATCGGGTGCGTCCAAATCGATTTCAGAGCATATGGTACGATTGGTGCGAGCCGTCCAACTATCTTGCACCGGCACTGACACTGTCTCCAAATAGAGTGAAACAAGATTTCACATGACCCACGTCACCTAGGAGTTCCGTCGGATGCATCTAAACCAATTTCTGAGCCTATGGTAGGTTCCGCGCAACCCGTGCATCTCGTCAAGATTAGCACTATCTCCAAACGGACCAAACCAAGCTTCCATTTCAGCCTCGTCACCTATGAGTTCCATGGGGCGTGTCCAAAACGATTTCCAAGACTATGGTATGTTTGGCGCAAACCGTGCACCTATCTTGCATCAAGTTTAGCACCATCTCCAATCGGACCGTAACGAGCTTCCACTTGAGCATCGTCACCTAGGAGTACCATCGGGTGCGTCCAAAACGATTTATGTGCCTATGGTATATTTGTTGAAGACCGTGCAATTGTCTTGCACCGACACTATACCTGTCTCCAAACGGACTTATATGAGATTCCACATGGCCCCCGACACATAGGAGTTCCATTGGGTGCGTCCAAAATGATTCTCGAGCCTCCGGTACGTTCTGCGCAAACCGTGTAGCTATCTTGCAGAAAGATTAGCACCATCTCCAAACGGAACGAAATGAGCTTCCACTTGAGCCTCGTCACCTATGAGTTCCATTAGGTGTGTACAAAACGATTTCCAAGCCTATGGTATGTTTGGTGCAAACCGTGCACATATCTTGCATCAAGTTTAGCACCATCTCCAATCGGACCGTAACGAGCTTCCACCTGAGCCTCGTCACCTAGGAGTACCATCGGGTGCATCCAAATCGATTTCAGAGCGTATGGTACGATTGGTGCGATCCGTCCAACTATCTTGCACCAGCACTGACACTGTCTCCAAACAGACTGAAACAAGATTCCACATGACCCCCGTCACCTAGGAGTTCCATCGGATGCATCTAAACCAATTTCGAGCCTATGGTAGGTTCCACGCAACCCGTGCACCTCGCCAAGATTAGCACCATCTCCAAACGGACCAAAACAAGCTTCCACTTCAGCCTCGTCACCTATGAGTTCAGTGGGGCGTGTCCAAAACGATTTCCAAGCCTATGGTATGTTTGGCGTAAACCGTGCACCAATCTTGCATCAAGTTTGGCACCATCTGCAATCGGACCGTAACCAGCTTCCACTTGAGCATCGTCACCTAGGAGTACCATCAGGTGCGTACAAAACGATTTATGTGCCTATGGTATATTTGGTGAAGACCGTGCAATTATCTTGCACCGACACTAAACCTGTCTCCAAACGGACTTAAACGAGATTCCACATGGCCCCCGACACCTAGTAGTTCCATTGGGTGCGTCCAAAATCATTCGCGGGCCTCCGGTACGTTCTGCGCAAACCGTGTAGCTATCTTGCAGAAAGATTAGCACCATCTCCAAACGGAACGAAACGAGCTTCCACTTGAGCCTCGTCACCTATGAGTTCCATTAGGTGTGTACAAAACGATTTCCAAGCCTATGGTATGTTTGGTGCAAACTGTACACATATCTTGCATCAAGTTTAGCACCATCTCCAATCGGACCGTAACGAGCTTCCACTTGAGCCTCGTCACCTAGGAGTACCATCGGGTGCGTCCAAATCGATTTCAGAGCATATGGTGCGATTGGTGCGAGCCGTCCAACTATCTTGCCCTGGCACTAACACTGTCTCCAAATAGACTGAAACAAGATTCCACATGACCCACGTCACCTAGGAGTTCCATCGGATGCATCTAAACCAATTTCGGAGCCTATGGTAGGTTCCGCGCAACCCGTGGACCTCGTCAAGATTAGCACCATCTCCAAACGGACCAAAACAAGCTTCCACTTCAGCCTCGTCACCTATGAGTTCAGTGGGGCGTGTTCAAAACGATTTCCAAGCCTATGGTATGTTTGGCGCAAACCGTGCACCTATCTTGCATCATGTTTAGCACCATCTCCAATCGGACCATAACGAGCTTTTACTTGAGCATCGTCACCTAGGAGTACCATCAGGTGCATCCAAAACGATTCATGTGCCTATGGTATATTTGGTGAAGACCGTGCAATTATCTTGCACCGACACTAAACCTGTCTCCAAACGGACTTAAACAAGATTCCACATGGCCCCCGACACCTAGGAGTTCCATTGGGTGCGTCCAAAATGATTCTCGAGCCTCCGGTACGTTCTGCGCAAACCGTGCAGCTATCTTGCAGAAAGATTAGCACCATCTCCAAACGGAACGAAACGAGCTTCCACTTGAGCCTCGTCACATATGAGTTCCATTAGGTGTGTCCAAAACGATTTCCAAGCCTATGGTATGTTTGGTGCAAACCGTGCACCTATCTTACATCAAGTTTAGCACCATCTCCAATCGGATCGTAACGAGCTTCCACTTGAGCCTCATCACCTAGCAGTACCATCGGGTGCGTCCAAATCGATTTCAGAGCATATGGTACGATTGGTGCGAGCCGTCCAACTATCTTGCACCGGCACTGACACTGTCTCCAAATAGAGTGAAACAAGATTCCACATGACCCACGTCACCTAGGAGTTCCGTCGGATGCATCTAAACCAATTTCTGAGCCTATGGTAGGTTCCGCGCAACCCGTGCACCTCGTCAAGATTAGCACTATCTCCAAACGGACCAAACCAAGCTTCCATTTCAGCCTCGTCACCTATGAGTTCCATGGGGCGTGTCCAAAACGATTTCCAAGCCTATGGTATGTTTGGCGCAAACCGTGCACCTATCTTGCATCAAGTTTAGCACCATCTCCAATCTGACTGTAATGAGCTTCCACATGAGCATCGTCACCTAGGAGTACCATCGGGTGCGTCCAAAACGATTTATGTGCCTATGGTATATTTGTTGAAGACCGTGCAATTATCTTGCACCGACACTAAACCTGTCTCCAAACGAACTTAAACGAGATTCCACATGGCCCCCGACACATAGGAGTTCCATTGGGTGCGTCCAAAATGATTCTCGAGCCTCTGGTACGTTCTGCGCAAACCGTGTAGCTATCTTGCAGAAAGATTAGCACCATCTCCCAACGGAACGAAACGAGCTTCCACTTGAGCCTCGTCACCTATGAGTTCCATTAGGTGTGTACAAAACGATTTCCAAGCCTATGGTATGTTTGGTGCAAACCGTGCACATATCTTGCATCAAGTTTAGCACCATCTCCAATCGGACCGTAACGAGCTTCCACCTGAGCCTCGTCACCTAGGAGTACCATCGGGTGCATCCAAATCGATTTCAGAGCGTATGGTACGATTGGTGCGATCCGTCCAACTATCTTGCACCGGCACTGACACTGTCTCCAAACAGACTGAAACAAGATTCCACATGACCCACGTCACCTAGGAGTTCCATCGGATGCATCTAAACCAATTTCGAGCCTATGGTAGGTTCCGCGCAACCCGTGAAATTTGTCAAGATTAGCACCATCTCCAAACGGACCAAAACAAGCTTCCACTTCAGCCTCGTCACCTATGAGTTCAGTGGGGCGTGTCCAAAACGATTTCCAAGCCTATGGTATGTTTGGCGTAAACCGTGCACCAATCTTCCATCAAGTTTGGCACCATCTCCAATCAGACCGTAACCAGCTTCCACTTGAGCATCGTCACCTAGGAGTACCATCAGGTGCGTACAAAACGATTTATGTGCCTATGGTATATTTGGTGAAGACCGTGCAATTATCTTGCACCGACACTAAACCTGTCTCCAAACGGACTTAAACGAGATTCCACATGGCCCCCGACACCTAGTAGTTCCATTGGGTGCGTCCAAAATGATTCTTGAGCCTCTGGTAAGTTCTGCGCAAACCGTGTAGCTATCTTGCAGAAAGATTAGCACCATCTCCAAATAGAACGAAACGAGCTTCCACTTGAGCCTCGTCACCTATGAGTTCCATTAGGTGTGTACAAAATGATTTCCAAGCCTATGGTATGTTTGGTCCAAACCGTGCACATATCTTGCATCAAGTTTAGCACCATCTCCAATCGGACCGTAACGAGCTTCCACCTGAGCCTCGTCACCTAGGAGTACCATCGGGTGCGTCCAAATCGATTTTAGAGCGTATGGTGCGATTGGTGCGAGCCGTCCAACTATCATGCCCCGGCACTAACACTGTCTCCAAATAGACTGAAACAAGATTCCACATGACCCACATCACCTAGGAGTTCCATCGGATGCATCTAAACCAATTTCGGAGCCTATGGTAGGTTCCGCGCAACCCGTGCACCTCGTCAAGATTAGCACCATCTCCAAACGGACCAAAACAAGCTTCCAATTCAGCCTCGTCACCTATGAGTTCAGTGGGGCGTGTTCAAAACGATTTCCAAGCCTATGGTATGTTTGGCGCAAACTGTGCACCTATCTTGCATCAAGTTTAGCACCATCTCCAATCGGACCGTAACGAGCTTCCACTTGAGCATCGTCACCTAGGAGTACCATCAGGTGCGTCCAAAACGATTCATGTGCCTATGGTATATTTGGTGAAGACCGTGCAATTATCTTGCACCGACACTAAACCTGTTTCCAAACGGACTTAAACGAGATTCCACATGGCCCCCGACACATAGGAGTTCCATTGGGTGCGTCCAAAATGATTCTCGAGCCTAAGGTACATTCTGCGCAAACCGTGTAGCTATCTTGCAGAAAGATTAGCACCATCTCCCAACGGAACGAAACGAGCTTCCACTTGAGCCTCGTCACCTATGAGTTCCATTAGGTGTGTACAAAATGATTTCCAAGCCTATGGTATGTTTGGTGCAAACCGTGCATATATCTTGCATCAAGTTTAGCACCATCTCCAATCGGACCGTAACGAGCTTCCACCTGAGCCTCGTCACCTAGGAGTAGCATCGGGTGCATCCAAATCGATTTCAGAGCGTATGGTACGATTGGTGCGATCCGTCCAACTATCTTGCACCGGCACTGACACTGTCTCCAAACAGACTGAAACAAGATTCCACATGACCCACGTCACCTAGGAGTTCCATCGGATGCATCTAAACCAATTTCGAGCCTATGGTAGGTTCCGCGCAACCCGTGCACCTTGTCAAGATTAGCACCATCTCCAAACAGACCAAAACAAGCTTCCACTTCAGCCTCGTCACCTATGAGTTCAGTGGGGCGTGTCCAAAACGATTTCCAAGCCAATGGTATGTTTGGCGTAAACCATGCACCGATCTTGCATCATGTTTGGCACCATCTCCAATCGGACCGTAACCAGCTTCCACTTGAGCATCGCCACCTAGGAGTACCATCAGGTGCGTACAAAACGATTTATGTGCCTATGGTATATTTGGTGAAGACCGTGCAATTATCTTGCACCGACACTAAACCTGTCTCCAAACGGACTTAAACGAGATTCCACATGGCCCCCGACACCTAGTAGTTCCATTGGGTGCGTCCAAAATGATTCTTGAACCTCTGGTAAGTTCTGCGCAAACCGTGTAGCTATCTTGCAGAAAGATTAGCACCATCTCCAAACGGAACGAAACGAGCTTCCACTTGAGCCTCGTCACCTACGAGTTCCATTAGGTGTGTACAAAACGATTTCCAAGCCTATGGTATGTTTGGTGCAAACCATGCACATATCTTGCATCAAGTTTAGCACCATCTCCAATCGGACCGTAACGAGCTTCCACCTGAGCCTCGTCACCTAGGAGTACCATCGGGTGCGTCCAAATCGATTTTAGAGCGTATGGTGCGATTGGTGCGAGCCGTCCAACTATCATGCCCCGGCACTAACACTGTCTCCAAATAGACTGAAACAAGATTCCACATGACCCACATCACCTAGGAGTTCCATCGGATGCATCTAAACCAATTTCGGAGCCTATGGTAGGTTCCGCGCAACCCGTGCACCTCGTCAAGATTAGCACCATCTCCAAACGGACCAAAACAAGCTTCCAATTCAGCCTCGTCACCTATGAGTTCAGTGGGGCGTGTTCAAAACGATTTCCAAGCCTATGGTATGTTTGGCGCAAACCGTGCACCTATCTTGCATCAAGTTTAGCACCATCTCCAATCGGACCGTAACGAGCTTCCACTTGAGCATCGTCACCTAGGAGTACCATCAGGTGCGTCCAAAACGATTCATGTGCCTATGGTATATTTGGTGAAGACCGTGCAATTATCTTGCACCGACACTAAACCTGTTTCCAAACGGACTTAAACGAGATTCCACATGGCCCCCGACACATAGGAGTTCCATTGGGTGCGTCCAAAATGATTCTCGAGCCTCCGGTACATTCTGCGCAAACCGTGTAGCTATCTTGCAGAAAGATTAGCACCATCTCCCAACGGAAAGAAACGAGCTTCCACTTGAGCCTCGTCACCTATGAGTTCCATTAGGTGTGTACAAAATGATTTCCAAGCCTATGGTATGTTTGGTGCAAACCGTGCATATATCTTGCATCAAGTTTAGCACCATCTCCAATCGGACCGTAACGAGCTTCCACCTGAGCCTCGTCACCTAGGAGTAGCATCGGGTGCATCCAAATCGATTTCAGAGCGTATGGTACGATTGGTGCGATCCGTCCAACTATCTTGCACCGGCACTGACACTGTCTCCAAACAGACTGAAACAAGATTCCACATGACCCACGTCACCTAGGAGTTCCATCGGATGCATCTAAACCAATTTCGAGCCTATGGTAGGTTCCGCGCAACCCGTGCACCTTGTCAAGATTAGCACCATCTCCAAACAGACCAAAACAAGCTTCCACTTCAGCCTCGTCACCTATGAGTTCAGTGGGGCGTGTCCAAAACGATTTCCAAGCCAATGGTATGTTTGGCGTAAACCATGCACCGATCTTGCATCATGTTTGGCACCATCTCCAATCGGACCGTAACCAGCTTCCACTTGAGCATCGTCACCTAGGAGTACCATCAGGTGCGTACAAAACGATTTATGTGCCTATGGTATATTTGGTGAAGACCGTGCAATTATCTTGCACCGACACTAAACCTGTCTCCAAACGGACTTAAACGAGATTCCACATGGCCCCTGACACCTAGTAGTTCCATTGGGTGCGTCCAAAATGATTCTTGAACCTCTGGTAAGTTCTGCGCAAACCGTGTAGCTATCTTGCAGAAAGATTAGCACCATCTCCAAACGGAACGAAACGAGCTTCCACTTGAGCCTCGTCACCTACGAGTTCCATTAGGTGTGTACAAAACGATTTCCAAGCCTATGGTATGTTTGGTGCAAACCATGCACATATCTTGCATCAAGTTTAGCACCATCTCCAATCGGACCGTAACGAGCTTCCAATTGAGCCTCGTCACCTAGGAGTACCATCGGGTGCGTCCAAATCGATTTCAGAGCGTATGGTGCGATTGGTGCGAGCCGTCCAACTATCTTGCCCCGGCACTAACACTGTCTCCAAATAGACTGAAACAAGATTCCACATGACCCACATCACCTAGGAGTTCCATCGGATGCATCTAAACCAATTTCGGAGCCTATGGTAGGTTCCGCGCAACCCGTGCACCTCGTCAAGATTAGCACCATCTCCAAATGGACCAAAACAAGCTTCCACTTCAGCCTCGTCGCCTATGAGTTCAGTGGGGCGTGTTCAAAACGATTTCCAAGCCTATGGTATGTTTGGCGCAAACCGTGCACCTATCTTGCATCAAGTTTAGCACCATCTCCAATCGGACCGTAACGAGCTTTCACTTGAGCATCGTCACCTAGGAGTACCATCAGGTGCGTCCAAAACGATTCATGTGCCTATGGTATATTTGGTGAAGACCGTGCAATTATCTTGCACCGACACTAAACCTGTCTCCAAACGGACTTAAACGAGATTCCACATGGCCCCCGACACATAGGAGTTCCATTGGGTGCGTCCAAAATGATTCTCGAGCCTCCGGTACGTTCTACGCAAACCGTGTAGCTATCATGCAGAAAGATTAGCACCATCTCCAAACGGAACGAAACGAGCTTCCACTTGAGCCTCGTCACCTATGAGTTCCATTAGGTGTGTACAAAATGATTTCCAAGCCTATGGTATGTTTGGTGCAAACCGTGCACATATCTTGCATCAAGTTTAGCACCATCTCCAATCGGACCGTAACGAGCTTCCACCTGAGCCTCGTCACCTAGGAGTACTGATATGAACCCGCTAGGGTGAATCCTGATCTTTCTATGAGAGAAGGTGGATAACTCGATTTGGGGATGGAGATGACGTTCACGGCCCGACTACAACCATCCAAGGATGCTGCGCCTTAGCAACCGATACACCACCTCCAACAGCCGTCGCGATCTTGTGGAACACGATCAACCAAACCACTAGGGTAATTCCTTCAAGCAATTGAGGAACAAGCAAGAACAAGTAGAACAAGCAACTCAATTGCAAATATGGAGATGAAAACCAATCTGAAATCACAAAGTTGGGGTTCTGAATCGAGTAGAACGGATGGTCTAGTCGACACACGCGTCTACAAGGAAGTAGCAATGGCTAAACTTTCAACAAAACAAAACCCAATCTGTTTGTGGCGGCTCTAATCCTTATTAATACCTAGGGGAACGACCAGGGGTGTTGGGGTCGTTCTCCAACCCTAGGACACGTCCCTAATGAACCCAACTTGATACATGGGCCATCAGCCCAAAATAGGGTGACACAGCACCAAAGGCAGAAAAGGCCCCGGCGTTGAAACGACATTGCGGAAGCATTGGATAAGATATAGCCATGAGTCCAGATCTGTTGGAAAATAGACTTGATGAGCTTTCCAAAAAGTGCTAGAACGTCCCAATCCGAGTCCGTATGCGACCGTGGTGAACATCACAAGTTGGAGCTGTCCTGGAGTCCGAATCCAGCCCCAAAACGTGTTGGATTTGATCTCTTGCTTTCCTTGGACCAAAAGTGACGTGGTGTCCAGGTGGAGGACGTTGGGAATACTTGGATTTGGTCCCCAATCAACTTCATTAACCTCCCATGCTTTCCATATGCAATCAAACCTTTCCTTGATCCATGTAAGTAATTCTGAAAATGAAAATATACACATTTTATGGTGGAGCACCAATTCATCAAATGCATCAATGATAAGCCTCATATAGAATGGTTGCACCTTTGGTATAGAAGTGGTTGACATGGTCATATTTGAGCCAATGATGTCCTCATCATTCTCCCCTTCTTGACAGCAAACCGTCCTCGGTTTGACCTTTGTTGGAGGATGTGTTGTAGGTAAAAGTGAACCGTGCTCCCCTTCTTGATATTTATCCTGTTGCATTTGGGAAAAACTAGAAAAACTTTGCAAGACATCATTAGTGTTAGTGCAGCCCTCAATTTGATCATGGTATTGTGGCCCAAACGGATATTTCAGATTAGAGCAAATATAAACTTTATGCACCAAATATTCTCCTTTGTTGTCATATTTGCCAATTGCATGAAGCGAACAATGATTAAAACTTGACAAAATATAATCAAATTTAAGTTTCTCTTTTAGACAATTTAGATTACACAGAATATCAAATTCAATATAACCCAAAGTATTTAAAGAGGACAACAAATTCAGTTCATCTTGTGCACATGTAATAGGATGAAAAAGCTTATCTTCAGCACATTTGTATGGTTCCAAACCAAAAGTATCACACTTATTTGCTACTTGTGGCATAGGAGTAAAAGAATCATCAACACACAACTCCTCTTTATCACAAGGAACCGCGAGTAATTCATTTTGTGACAAAGGAAAATCAGTAGTGGGTTCCACTATTTGTTGCTCTTCATTAGCATGTAGAGTGGACAAATTTTGGACATTATGGGTCACATCATTCTGGCAAGTATTCACAGATAATAGAATCTCTTTTTCAGCATTGAGAGCCAGACAAAACAATTGACCAATATGGCAATATGATTTGCTAATTAATAAGGTTCGAATTTCAGAATTGAGCCCTTTCATGAATCTACTCATAACATCTTCCATGCATTCATCCAATCCACCAAACATGATACAAATCTTAAAATTATGGTAGTATTGTTTCACAGTCTTGCTACCCTGCTTCAAGTTGTCTAATTTTGCAAGCAAATAATCAACATAATATGCAGGAATGAATGCATCTCTAAAAAGAAATTTGAAGTCTTTCCAAGATTCTGGAACTTTGATGTGCCTACAAATGTGTTTCCATTCGAGCAAAGCATATTCAATCAAAATATTAGAGGCAATACAAATCTTTTGTTTCTCGGATAGGTCATGCTCATCAAATTCATTGTCTACTTTTAACTCCCAATCAATGTAAGCTTGAGGATCAAACTTACCATCATATAATGGCAAGTGTTGAATGACATCCTGAATATGAGGGTCTAGTTTCAACAGCTCAAAAATCTCCATATCACCTGCCATGATTAGTAGAAAACAAGAAACACAAAAATAATATGTATCCTCCTATCAACTACTAGGATGTGTCAAATGTAATTCTCTCAAACTCAACTTGTTAAAACAAGCCCTTACAAGTTCTTACCAAGCCAAACAGGTGGTGACGGCAACCAACAAGTCTACAACCGTGGAGTGAAGTGTATCGGTGCCGCAACAACAACACCTGTCAAGCTGTAGTCGAAATATGTGGAGCTATAGGTGGGCTAAAGCAAGGAAGTACTAGAACCACGTTAGTTGCAAGCAAATTGAACAAACGCTCAACGACGTTATTATGCTGGTCCTAGGCTAGTACATGCTAGAGACGCGAGCCTGGACACAAATGAAGTCACTGAGCAGCAGCAAAGAAGGATCACAAGGACAGGAATAACAACAAAAGAAAAACTCTTCTCTTCTTCTTTCTCTTTCTTTTCTTTCTTTCTTTCTGTCTTTCTTTTCTTTCTTTCTTTTCTTTCTTTCTGTTTTTTTTTTCTGTTTTTTTTCTTTCAACTAGCACAAAACTGAAATTTTGCAACAAGAAATAACAAGCTACTTACAGCAATTAAATGTTTCCTTGGGAAGGGTGATTCAGTAGCAAAGTGAAACAAGTGGTTGTGTTGCAAAACCAGCAGACGCGCAAATCTCCAGGGCAATTGCGAAGCGCTCAGAATGAATTTGGGAACAAGCTCTGATCCGTTGGAAAGAGGACAAGTTGAGCTTTCCAAAAAGTGCTAGAACGTCCCAATCCGAGTCCGTATGCGACCGTGGTGAACATCACAAGTTGGAGCTGTCCTGGAGTCCGAATCCAGCCCCAAAACGTGTTGGATTTGATCTCTTTCTTTCCTTGGACCAAAAGTGACGTGGTGTCCAGGTGAAGGACGTTGGGAATACTTGGATTTGGTCCCCAATCAACTTCATTAACCTCCCATGCTTTCCATATGCAATCAAACCTTTCCTTGATCCATGTAAGTAATTCTGAAAATGAAAATATACACATTTTATGGTGGAGCACCAATTCATCAAATGCATCAATGATAAGCCTCATATAGAATGGTTGCACCTTTGGTATAGAAGTGGTTGACATGGTCATATTTGAGCCAATGATGTCCTCATCAAGTACCATCGGGTGCATCCAAATCGATTTTAGAGCGTATGGTACGATTGGTGCGATCCGTCCAACTATCTTGCACCGGCACTGACACTGTCTCCAAACAGACTGAAACAAGATTCCACATGACCCACGTCACCTAGGAGTTCCATCGGATGCATCTAAACCAATTTCGAGCCTATGGTAGGTTCCGCGCATCCCGTGCACCTTGTCAAGATTAGCACCATCTCCAAACGGACCAAAACAAGCTTCCACTTCAGCCTCGTCACCTATGAGTTCAGTGGGGCGTGTCCAAAACGATTTCCAAGCCTATGGTATGTTTGGCGTAAACCATGCACCGATCTTGCATCAAGTTTGGCACCATCTCCAATCGGACCGTAACCAGCTTCCACTTGAGCATCGTCACCTAGGAGTACCATCAGGTGCGTACAAAACGATTTATGTGCCTATGGTATATTTGGTGAAGACCGTGCAATTATCTTGCACCGACACTAAACCTGTCTCCAAACGGACTTAAACGAGATTCCACATGGCCCCCGACACCTAGTAGTTCCATTGGGTGCGTCCAAAATGATTCTTGAGCCTCTGGTAAGTTCTGCGCAAACCGTGTAGCTATCTTGCAGAAAGATTAGCACCATCTCCAAACGGAACGAAACGAGCTTCCACTTGAGCCTCGTCACCTACGAGTTCCATTAGGTGTGTACAAAACGATTTCCAAGCCTATTGTATGTTTGGTGCAAACCATGCACATATCTTGCATCAAGTTTAGCACCATCTCCAATCGGACCGTAACGAGCTTCCAATTGAGCCTCGTCACCTAGGAGTACCATCGGGTGCGTCCAAATCGATTTCAGAGCGTATGGTGCGATTGGTGCGAGCCGTCCAACTATCTTGCCCCGGCACTAACACTGTCTCCAAATAGACTGAAACAAGATTCCACATGACCCACGTCACCTAGGAGTTCCATCGGATGCATCTAAACCAATTTCGGAGCCTATGGTAGGTTCCGCGCAACCCGTGCACCTCGTCAAGATTAGCACCATCTCCAAATGGACCAAAACAAGCTTCCACTTCAGCCTCGTCACCTATGAGTTCAGTGGGGCGTGTTCAAAACGATTTCCAAGCCTATGGTATGTTTGGCGCAAACCGTGCACCTATCTTGCATCAAGTTTAGCACCATCTCCAATCGGACCGTAACGAGCTTCCACTTGAGCATCGTCACCTAGGAGTACCATCAGGTGCGTCCAAAAACGATTCATGTGCCTATGGTATATTTGGTGAAGACCGTGCAATTATCTTGCACCGACACTAAACCTGTCTCCAAACGGACTTAAACGAGATTCCACATGGCCCCCGACACATAGGAGTTCCATTGGGTGCGTCCAAAATGATTCTCGAGCCTCCGGTACGTTCTGCGCAAACCGTGTAGCTATCTTGCAGAAAGATTAGCACCATCTCCAAACGGAACGAAATGAGCTTCCACTTGAGCCTCGTCACCTATGAGTTCCATTAGGTGTGTACAAAACGATTTCCAAGCCTATGGTATGTTTGGTGCAAACCGTGCACATATCTTGCATCAAGTTTAGCACCATCTCCAATCGGACCGTAACGAGCTTCCACCTGAGCCTCGTCACCTAGGAGTACCATCGGGTGCATCCAAATCGATTTCAGAGCGTATGGTACGATTGGTGCGATCCGTCCAACTATCTTGCACCGGCACTGACACTGTCTCCAAACAGACTGAAACAAGATTCCACATGACCCACGTCACCTAGGAGTTCCATCGGATGCATCTAAACCAATTTCGAGCCTATGGTAGGTTCTGCGCAACCCGTGCACCTTGTCAAGATTAGCACCATCTCCAAACGGACCAAAACAAGCTTCCACTTCAGCCTCGTCACCTATGAGTTCAGTGGGGCGTGTCCAAAACGATTTCCAAGCCTATGGTATGTTTGGCGTAAACCATGCACCGATCTTGCATCAAGTTTGGCACCATCTCCAATCGGACCGTAACCAGCTTCCACTTGAGCATCGTCACCTAGGAGTACCATCAGGTGCGTACAAAACGATTTATGTGCCTATGGTATATTTGGTGAAGACCGTGCAATTATCTTGCACCGACACTAAACCTGTCTCCAAACGGACTTAAACGAGATTCCACATGGCCCCCGACACCTAGTAGTTCCATTGGGTGCGTCCAAAATGATTCTTGAGCCTCTGGTAAGTTCTGCGCAAACCGTGTAGCTATCTTGCAGAAAGATTAGCACCATCTCCAAACGGAACGAAACGAGCTTCCACTTGAGCCTCGTCACCTACGAGTTCCATTAGGTGTGTACAAAACGATTTCCAAGCCTATGGTATGTTTGGTGCAAACCATGCACATATCTTGCATCAAGTTTAGCACCATCTCCAATCGGACCGTAACGAGCTTCCAATTGAGCCTCGTCACCTAGGGGTACCATCGGGTGCGTCCAAATCGATTTCAGAGCGTATGGTGCGATTGGTGCGAGCCGTCCAACTATCTTGCCCCGGCACTAACACTGTCTCCAAATAGACTGAAACAAGATTCCACATGACCCACGTCACCTAGGAGTTCCATCGGATGCATCTAAACCAATTTTGGAGCCTATGGTAGGTTCCGCGCAACCCGTGCACCTCGTCAAGATTAGCACCATCTCCAAATGGACCAAAACAAGCTTCCACTTCAGCCTCGTCACCTATGAGTTCAGTGGGGCGTGTTCAAAACGATTTCCAAGCCTATGGTATGTTTGGCGCAAACCGTGCACCTATCTTGCATCAAGTTTAGCACCATCTCCAATCGGACCGTAACGAGCTTCCACTTGAGCATCGTCACCTAGGAGTACCATCAGGTGCGTCCAAAACGATTCATGTGCCTATGGTATATTTGGTGAAGACCGTGCAATTATCTTGCACCGACACTAAACCTGTCTCCAAACGGACTTAAACGAGATCCCACATGGCCCCCGACACATAGGAGTTCCATTGGGTGCGTCCAAAATGATTCTCGAGCCTCTGGTACGTTCTGCGCAAACCGTGTAGCTATCTTGCAGAAAGATTAGCACCATCTCCAAACGGAACGAAACGAGCTTCCACTTGAGCCTCGTCACCTATGAGTTCCATTAGGTGTGTACAAAACGATTTCCAAGCCTATGGTATGTTTGGTGCAAACCGTGCACATATCTTGCATCAAGTTTAGCACCATCTCCAATCGGACCGTAACGAGCTTCCACCTGAGCCTCGTCACCTAGGAGTACCATCGGGTGCATCCAAATCGATTTCAGAGCGTATGGTACGATTGGTGCGATCCGTCCAACTATCTTGCACCGGCACTGACACTGTCTCCAAACAGACTGAAACAAGATTCCACATGACCCACGTCACCTAGGAGTTCCATCGGATGCATCTAAACCAATTTCGAGCCTATGGTAGGTTCTGCGCAACCCGTGCACCTTGTCAAGATTAGCACCATCTCCAAACGGACCAAAACAAGCTTCCACTTCAGCCTCGTCACCTATGAGTTCAGTGGGGCGTGTCCAAAACGATTTCCAAGCCTATGGTATGTTTGGCGTAAACCATGCACCGATCTTGCATCAAGTTTGGCACCATCTCCAATCGGACCGTAACCAGCTTCCACTTGAGCATCGTCACCTAGGAGTACCATCAGGTGCGTACAAAACGATTTATGTGCCTATGGTATATTTGGTGAAGACCGTGCAATTATCTTGCACCGACACTAAACCTGTCTCCAAACGGACTTAAACGAGATTCCACATGGCCCCCGACACCTAGTAGTTCCATTGGGTGCGTCCAAAATGATTCTTGAGCCTCTGGTAAGTTCTGCGCAAACCGTGTAGCTATCTTGCAGAAAGATTAGCACCATCTCCAAACGGAACGAAACGAGCTTCCACTTGAGCCTCGTCACCTACGAGTTCCATTAGGTGTGTACAAAACGATTTCCAAGCCTATGGTATGTTTGGTGCAAACCATGCACATATCTTGCATCAAGTTTAGCACCATCTCCAATCGGACCGTAACGAGCTTCCAATTGAGCCTCGTCACCTAGGAGTACCATCGGGTGCGTCCAAATCGATTTCAGAGCATATGGTGCGATTGGTGCGAGCCGTCCAACTATCTTGCCCCGGCACTAACACTGTCTCCAAATAGACTGAAACAAGATTCCACATGACCCACGTCACCTAGGAGTTCCATCGGATGCATCTAAACCAATTTCGGAGCCAATGGTAGGTTCCGCGCAACCCGTGCACCTCGTCAAGATTAGCACCATCTCCAAATGGACCAAAACAACCTTCCACTTCAGCCTCGTCACCTATGAGTTCAGTGGGGCGTGTTCAAAACGATTTCCAAGCCTATGGTATGTTTGGCGCAAACCGTGCACCTATCTTGCATCAAGTTTAGCACCATCTCCAATCGGACCGTAACGAGCTTCCACTTGAGCATCGTCACCTAGGAGTACCATCAGGTGCATCCAAAATGATTCATGTGCCTATGGCATATTTGGTGAAGACCGTGCAATTATCTTGCACCGACACTAAACCTGTCTCCAAACGGACTTAAACGAGATTCCACATGGCCCCCGACACCTAGGAGTTCCATTGGGTGCGTCCAAAATGATTCTCGAGCCTCTGGTACGTTCTGCGCAAACCGTGCAGCTATTCTACAGAAAGATTGGCACCATCTCCAAACGGAACGAAACGAGCTTCCACTTGAGCCTCGTCACCTATGAGTTCCATTAGGTGTGTCCAAAATGATTTCCAAGCCTATGGTATGTTTGGTGCAAACCGTGCACCTATCTTACATCAAGTTTAGCACCGTCTCCAATCGGATCGTAACGAGCTTCCACTTGAGCCTCATCACCTAGCAGTACCATCGGGTGTGTCCAAATCGATTTCAGAGCATATGGTACGATTGGTGCGAGCCGTCCAACTATCTTGCACCGGCACTGACACTGTCTCCAAATAGACTGAAACAAGATTCCACATGACCCACGTCACCTAGGAGTTCCATCGGATGCATCTAAACCAATTTCCAAACCTATGGTAGGTTCCGCGCAACCGTGCACCTTGTCAAGATTAGCACTATCTCCAAACGGACCAAAACAAGCTTCCACTTCAGCCTCGTCACCTATGAGTTCCATGGGGCGTGTCCAAAACGATTTCCAAGCCTATGGTATGTTTGGCGCAAACCGTGCACCTATCTTGCATCAAGTTTACCACCATCTCCAATCGGACCGTAACGAGCTTCCACTTGAGCATCGTCACCTAGGAGTACCATCGGGTGCGTCCAAAATGATTTATGTGCCTATGGTATATTTGTTGAAGACCGTGCAATTATCTTCCACGACACTAAACCTGTCTCTAAACGGACTTAAACGAGATTCCACATGGCCCCCGACACATAGGAGTTCCATTGGGTGCGTCCAAAATGATTCTCGAGCCTCCGGTATGTTCTGCGCAAACCATGTAGCTATCTTGCAGAAAGATTAGCACCATCTCCAAACGGAACGAAACGAGCTTCCACTTGAGCCTCGTCACCTATGAGTTCCATTAGGTGTGTACAAAACGGTTTCCAAGCCTATGGTATGTTTGGTGCAAACCGTGCACATATCTTGCATCAAGTTTAGCACCATCTCCAATCGGACCGTAACGAGCTTCCACTTGAGCCTCGTCACCTAGGAGTACCATCGAGTGCGTCCAAATCGATTTCAGAGCGTATGGTACGATTGGTGCGAGCCGTCCAACTATCTTGCCGAGGCACTAACACTGTCTCCAAATAGACTGAAACAAGATTCCACATAACCCACGTCACCTAGGAGTTCCATCGGATGCATCTAAACCAATTTCCGAGCCTATGGTAGGTTCCGCGCAACCCGTGCACCTCGTCAAGATTAGCACCATCTCCAAACGGACCAAAACAAGCTTCCACTTCAGCCTCGTCACCTATGAGTTCAGTGGGGCGTGTTCAAAATGATTTCCAAGCCTATGGTATGTTTGGCGCAAACCGTGCACCTATCTTGCATCAAGTTTAGCACCATCTCCAATCGGACCGTAACGAGCTTCCACTTGAGCATCGTCACCGAGGAGTACCATCAGGTGCGTCCAAAACGATTCATGTGCCTATGTTTGGTGAAGACCGTGCAATTATCTTGCACCGACACTAAACCTGTCTCCAAACGGACTTAAACGAGATTCCACATGGCCCCCGACACCTAGGAGTTCCATTGGGTGCGTCCAAAATGATTCTCGAGCCTCTGGTACGTTCTGCACAAACCGTGCAGCTATTCTGCAGAAAGATTAGCACCATCTCTAAATGGAACGAAACGAGCTTCCACTTGAGCCTCGTCACCTATGAGTTCCATTAGGTGTGTCCAAAATGATTTCCAAGCCTATGGTATGTTTGGTGCAAACCGTGCACCTATCCTACATCAAGTTTAGCACCATCTCCAATCGGATCATAACGAGCTTCCACTTGAGCCTTATCACCTAGCAGTACCATCGGGTGCGTCCAAATCGATTTCAGAGCATATGGTATGATTGGTGCGACCCGTCCAACTATCTTGCACCGGCACTGACACTGTCTCCAAATAGAGTGAAACAAGATTCCACATGACCCACGTCACCTAGGAGTTCCGTCGGATGCATCTAAACCAATTTCTGAGCCTATGGTAGGTTTCGCGCAACCCGTGCACCTCGTCAAGATTAGCACTATCTCCAAACGGACCAAACCAAGCTTCCATTTCAGCCTCGTCACCTATGAGTTCCATGGGGTGTGTCCAAAACGATTTCCAAGCCTATGGTATGTTTGGCGCAAACCGTGCACCTATCTTGCATCAAGTTTAGCACCATCTCCAATCGGACCGTTACGAGCTTCCACTTGAGCATCGTCACCTAGGAGTACCATCGGGTGCGTCCAAAACGATTTATGTGCCTATGGTATATTTGTTGAAGACCGTGCAATTATCTTGCACCGACACTAAACCTGTCTCCAAACGGACTTAAACGAGATTCCACATGGCCCCCGACACATAGGAGTTCCATTGGGTGCGTCCAAAATGATTCTCGAGCCTCCGGTATGTTCTGCGCAAACTGTGTAGCTATCTTGCAGAAAGATTAGCACCATCTCCAAACGGAACGAAACGAGCTTCCACTTGAGCCTCGTCACCTATGAGTTCCATTAGGTGTGTACAAAACGATTTCCAAGCCTATGGTATGTTTGGTGCAAACCGTGCACATATCTTGCATCAAGTTTAGCACCATCTCCAATCGGACCGTAACGAGCTTCCACCTGAGCCTCGTCACCTAGGAGTACCATCGGGTGCATCCAAATCGATTTCAGAGCGTATGGTACGATTGGTGCGATCCGTCCAACTATCTTGCACCGGCACTGACACTGTCTCCAAACAGACTGAAACAAGATTCCACATGACCCACGTCACCTAGGAGTTCCATCGGATGCATCTAAACCAATTTCGAGCCTATGGTAGGTTCCGCGCAACCCGTGCACCTTGTCAAGATTAGCACCATCTCCAAACGGACCAAAACAAGCTTCCACTTCAGCCTCGTCACCTATGAGTTCAGTGGGGCTTGTCCAAAACGATTTCCAAGCCTATGGTATGTTTGGCGCAAACCGTGCACCAATCTTGCATCAAGTTTGGCACCATCTCCAATCGGACCGTAACCAGCTTCCACTTGAGCATCGTCACCTAGGAGTACCATCAGGTGCGTCCAAAATGATTCATGTGCCTATGGTATATTTGGTGAAGACCGTGCAATTATCTTGCACCGACACTAAACCTGTCTCCAAACGGACTTAAACGAGATTCCACATGGCCCCCGACACCTAGGAGTTCCATTGGGTGCGTCCAAAATGATTCTCGAGCCTCTGGAACGTTCTGCGCAAACCGTGCAGCTATTCTGTAGAAAGATTAGCACCATCTCTAAACGGAACGAAACGAGCTTCCACTTGAGCCTCGTCACCTATGAGTTCCGTTAGGTGTGTCCAAAACGATTTCCAAGACTATGGTATGTTTGGTGCAAACCGTGCACCTATCTTACATCAAGTTTAGCACCATCTCCAATCGGATCGTAACGAGCTTCCACTTGAGCCTCATCACCTAGCAGTACCATCGGGTGCGTCCAAATCGATTTCAGAGCATATGGTACGATTGGTGCGAGCCGTCCAACTATCTTGCACCGGCACTGACACTGTCTCCAAATAGAGTGAAACAAGATTCCACATGACCCACGTCACCTAGGAGTTCCGTCGGATGCATCTAAACCAATTTCTGAGCCTATGGTAGGTTCCGCGCAACCCGTGCACCTCGTCAAGATTAGCATTATCTCCAAACGGACCAAACCAAGCTTCCATTTCAGCCTCGTCACCTATGAGTTCCATGGGGCGTGTCCAAAACGATTTCCAAGGCTATGGTATGTTTGGCGCAAACCGTGCACCTATCTTGCATCAAGTTTAGCACCATCTCCAATCGGACCGTAACGAGCTTCCACTTGAGCATCGTCACCTAGGAGTACCATCGGGTGCGTCCAAAACGATTTATGTGCCTATGGTATATTTGTTGAAGACCGTGCAATTATCTTGCACCGACACTAAACCTGTCTCCAAACGGACTTAAACGAGATTCCACATGGCCCCCGACACATAGGAGTTCCATTGGGTGCGTCCAAAATGATTCTCGAGCCTCCGGTACGTTCTGCGCAAACCGTGTAGCTATCTTGCAGAAAGATTAGCACCATCTCCAAATGGAACGAAACGAGCTTCCACTTGAGCCTCGTCACCTATGAGTTCCATTAGGTGTGTACAAAACGATTTCCAAGCCTATGGTATGTTTGGTGCAAACCGTGCACATATCTTGCATCAAGTTTAGCACCATCTCCAATCGGACCATAACGAGCTTCCACCAGAGCCTCATCACCTAGGAGTACCATCGGGTGAATCCAAATCAATTTCAGAGCGTATGGTACGATTGGTGCGATCCGTCCAACTATCTAGCACCGGCACTGACATTGTCTCCAAACAGACTGAAACAAGATTCCACATGACCCACGTCACCTAGGAGTTCCATCGGATGCATCTAAACCAATTTTGAGCCTATGGTAGGTTCCACGCAACCCGTGCACCTTGTCAAGATTAGCACCATCTCCAAACAGACGAAAACAAGCTTCCTCTTCAGCCTCGTCACCTATGAGTTCAGTGGGGCGTGTCCAAAACAATTTCCAAGCCTTTGGTATGTTTGGCGTAAACCGTGCACCAATCTTGCATCAAGTTTAGCACCATCTCCAATCGGACCGTAACGAGCTTCCACTTGAGCATCGTCACCTAGGAGTACCATCAGGTGCGTCCAAAACGATTCATGTGCCTATGGTATATTTATTGAAGACCGTGCAATTATCTTGCACCGACACTAAACCTGTCTCCAAACGGACTTAAACAAGATTCCACATGGCCCCCGACACCTAGGAGTTCCATTGGGTGCGTCCAAAATGATTCTCGAGCCTCCGGTACGTTCTGCGCAAACCGTGCAGCTATTCTGCAGAAAGATTAGCACCATCTCCAAACGGAACGAAACGAGCTTCCACTTGAGCCTCGTCACGTATGAGTTCCATTAGGTGTGTCCAAAACGATTTCCAAGCCTATGGTATGTTTGTGCAAACCGTGCACCTATCTTACATCAAGTTTAGCACCATCTCCAATCGGATCGTAACGAGCTTCCACTTGAGCCTCATCACCTAGCAGTACCATCGCGTGCGTCCAAATCGATTTCAGAGCATATGGTACGATTGGTGCGAGCCGTCCAACTATCTTGCACCGGCACTGACACTGTCTCCAAATAGACTGAAACAAGATTCCACATGACCCACGTCACCTAGGAGTTCCATCGGATGCATCTAAACCAATTTGCGAGCCTATGGTAGGTTCCGCGCAACCCGTGCACCTCGTCAAGATTAGCACTATCTCCAAACGGACCAAAACAAGCTTCCACTTCAGCCTCGTCACCTATGAGTTCCATGGGGCATGTCCAAAATGATTTCCAAGCCTATGGTATGTTTGGCGCAAACCGTGCACCTATCTTGCATCAAGTTTAGCACCATCTCCAATCGGACCGTAACGAGCTTCCACTTGAGCATCGTCACCTAGGAGTACCATCGGGTGCGTCCAAAACGATTTATGTGCCTATGGTATATTTGTTGAAGGCCGCGCAATTATCTTGCACCGACACTAAACCTGTCTCCAAACGGACTTAAACGAGATTCCACGTGGCCCCCGACACATAGGAGTTCCATTGGGTGCGTCCAAAATGATTCTCGAGCCTCCGGTACGTTCTGCGCAAACCGTGTAGCTATCTTGCAGAAAGATTAGCACCATCTCCAAACGGAACGAAACGAGCTTCCACTTGAGCCTCGTCACCTATGAGTTCCATTAGGTGTGTACAAAACGATTTCCAAGCCTATGGTACGTTTGGTGCAAACCGTGCACATATCTTGCATCAAGTTTAGCACCATCTCCAATCGGACCGTAACGAGCTTCCACTTGAGCCTCGTCACCTAGCAGTACCATCGGGTGCGTCCAAATCGATTTCAGAGCTTATGGTGCGATTGGTGCGAGCCGTCCAACTATCTTGCCCCGACACTAACACTGTCTCCAAATAGACTGAAACAAGATTCCACATGACCCACGTCACCTTGGAGTTCCATCGGATGCATCTAAACCAATTTCTGAGCCTATGGTAGGTTCCGCGCAACCCGTGCACCTCGTCAAGATTAGCACCATCTCCAAATGGACCAAAACAAGATTCCACTTCAGCCTCGTCACCTATGAGTTCAGTGGGGCGTGTTCAAAACGATTTCCAAGCCTATGGAATGTTTGGCACAAAGCGTGCACCTATCTTGCATCAAGTTTAGCACCATCTCCAATCGGACCGTAACAAGCTTCCACTTGAGCATCGTCACCTAGGAGTACCATCAGGTGCGTCCAAAACGATTCATGTGCCTATGGTATATTTGGTGAAGACCGTGCAATTATCTTGCACTGACACTAAACCTGTCTCCAAACGGACTTAAACGAGATTCCACATGGCCCCCGACACCTAGGAGTTCCATTGGGTGTGTCCAAAATGATTCTCGAGCCTCCGGTACGTTCTGCGCAAACCGTGCAGCTATTCTGCAGAAAGATTAGCACCATCTCCAAACAGAACGAAACGAGCTTCCACTTGAGCCTCGTCACCTAGGAGTACCATCAGGTGCGTCCAAAACGATTCATGTGCCTATGGTATATTTGGTGAAGACCGTGCAATTATCTTGCACCGACACTAAACCTGTCTCCAAACGGACTTAAACGAGATTCCACATGGCCCTCGACACCTAGGAGTTCCATTGGGTGTGTCCAAAATGATTCTCGAGCCTCTGGTATGTTCTGCGCAAACCGTGTAGCTATCTTGCTGAAAGATTTGCACCATCTCCAAACGGAACGAAACAAGCTTCCACTTGAGCCTCGTCACCTATGAGTTCCATTAGGTGTGTCCAAAACGATTTCCAAGCCTATGGTATGTTTGGTGCAAACCGTGCACCTATCTTACATCAAGTTTAGCACCATCTCCAATCGGATCGTAACGAGCTTCCACTTGAGCCTCATCACCTAGCTGTACCATCGGGTGCGTCCAAATCGATTTTATAGCATATGGTACGATTGGTGTGAGCCGTCCAACTATCTTGCACCGGCACTAACACTGTCTCCAAATAGATTGAAACAAGATTCCACATGGCCCCTGACACCTAGTAGTTCCATTGGGTGCGTCCAAAATGATTCTTGAGCCTCTGGTAAGTTCTGCGCAAACCGTGTAGCTATCTTGCAGAAAGATTAGCACCATCTCCAAACGGAACGAAACGAGCTTCCACTTGAGCCTCGTCACCTATGAATTCCATTAGGTGTGTACAAAATGATTTCCAAGCCTATGGTATGTTTGGTGCAAACCAGGCACTTATCTTGCATCAAGTTTAGCACCATCACCAATCGGACCGTAACGAGCTTCCACTTGAGCCTCGTCACCTAGGAGTACCATCGGGTGCGTCCAAATCGATTTCAGAGCGTATGGTGCGATTGGTGCGAGCCGTCCAACTATCTTGCCCTGGCAGTAACACTGTCTCCAAATAGAATGAAACAAGATTCCACATGACCCACGTCACCTAGGAGTTCCATCGGATGCATCTAAACCAATTTTGGAGCCTATGGTAGGTTCCGCGCAACCCGTGCACCTCGTCAAGATTAGCACCATCTCCAAACGGACCAAAACAAGCTTCCACTTCAGCCTCGTCACCTATGAGTTCAGTGGGGCGTGTTCAAAACGATTTCCAAGCCTATGGTATGTTTGGCGCAAACCATGCACCTATCTTGCATGGTTTGCGCATCGTCACCTAGGAGTACCACTTGAGCATCGTCACCTATCAAGTTTAGCACCATCTCCAATCGGACCGTAACGAGCTTCCACTTGAGCATCGTCACCTAGGAGTACCAACGGGCGCGTCCAAAACGATTTATGTGCCTATGGTATATTTGTTGAAAGCCGTGCAATTATCTTGCACCGACACTAAACCTGTCTCCAAACGGACTTAAACGAGATTCCACATGGCCCCCGACAAATAGGAGTTCCATTGGGTGCGTCCAAAATGATTCTCGAGCCTCCGGTACGTTCTGCGCAAACCGTGTAGCTATCTTGCAGAAAGATTAGCACCATCTCCAAATGGAACGAAACAAGCTTCCACTTGAGCCTCGTCACCTATGAGTTCCATTAGGTGTGTACAAAACGATTTCCAAGCCTATGGTATGTTTGGTGCAAACTGTGCACATATCTTGCATCAAGTTTAGCACCATCTCCAATCGGACCGTAACGAGCTTCCACTTGAGCCTCGTCACCTAGCAGTACCATCGGGTGCGTTTAAATCGATTTCAGAGCGTATGGTACGATTGGTGCGATCCGTCCAACTATCTTGCACCGGCACTGACACTGTCTCCAAATAGACTGAAACAAGTTTCCACATGACCCACGTCACCTAGGAGTTCCATCGGATGCATCTAAACCAATTTCCGAGCCTATGGTTGGTTCCACTTAACCCGTGCACCTCGTCAAGATTAACACTATCTCCAAACAGACCAAAACAAGCTTCCACTTCAGCCTCGTCACCTATGAGTTCCATGGGGCGTGTCCAAAACGATTTCCAAGCCTATGGTATGTTTGGCGCAAACCGTGCACCTATCTTGCATCAAGTTTAGCACCATCTCCAATCGGACCGTAATGAGCATCCACTTGAGCATCGTCACCTAGGAGTACCATCGGGTGCGTCCAAAATGATTTATGTGCCTATGGTATATTTGTTGAAGGCCGTGCAATTATCTTGCACCGACACTAAACCTGTCTCCAAACGGACTTAAACGAGATTCCACATGGCCCCCGACACCTAGTAGTTCCATTGGGTGCGTCCAAGATGATTCTCGAGCCTCTGGTACGTTCTGCGCAAACCGTGTAGCTATCTTGCAGAAAGATTAGCACCATCTCCAAACGGAACGAAACGAGCTTCCACTTGAGCCTCGTCACCTATCAGTTCCATTAGGTGTGTACAAAACGATTTCCAAGCCTATGGTATGTTTGGTGCAAACCGTGCACATATCTTGCATCAAGTTTAGCACAATCTCCAATCGGACCGTAATGAGCTTCCACTTGAGCCTCGTCACCTATGAGTTCCATTAGGTGTGTACAAAACGATTTCCAAGCCTATGGTATGTTTGGTGCAAACCGTGCACATATCTTGCATCAAGTTTAGCACCATCTCCAATCGGACCGTAATGAGCTTCCACTTGAGCCTCGTCACCTAGGAATACCATCGGGTGCGTCCAAATCGATTTCAGAGCGTATGGTGCGATTGGTGCGTGCCGTCCAACTATCTTGCCCCGGCACTAACACTGTCTCCAAATAGACTGAAACAAGATTCCACATGACCCACGTCACCTAGGAGTTCCATCGGATGCATCTAAACCAATTTCGGAGCCTATGGTAGGTTCCGCGCAACCCGTGCACCTCGTCAAGATTAGCACCATCTCCAAACGGACCAAAACAGGCTTCCACTTCAGCCTCGTCACCTATGAGTTCAGTGGGGCGTGTTCAAAACGATTTCCAAGCCTATGGTATGTTTGGCGCAAACCGTGCACCTATCTTGCATCAAGTTTAGCACCATCTCCAATCGGACCGTAACGAGCTTCCACTTGAGCATCGTCACCTAGGAGTACCATCAGGTGCATCCAAAACGATTCATGTGCCTATGGTATATTTGGTGAAGACCGTGCAATTATCTTGCACCGACACTAAACCTGTCTCCAAACGGACTTAGACGAGATTCCACATGGCCCCCGACACCTAGGAGTTCCATTGGGTGCGTCCAAAATGATTCTCGAGCCTCCGGTACGTTCTGCGCAAACCGTGCAGCTATTCTGCAGAAAGATTAGCACCATGTCCAAACGGAACGAAACGCGCTTCCACTTGAGCCTCGTCACCTATGAGTTCCATTAGGTGTGTCCAAAACGATTTCCAAGCCTATGGTATGTTTGGTGCAAACCGTGCACCTATCTTACATCAAGTTTAGCACCATCTCCAATCGGATCGTAACGAGCTTCCACTTGAGCCTCATCACCTAGCAGTACCATCGGGTGCGTCCAAATCGATTTCAGAGCATATGGTACGACTGGTGCGAGCCGTCCAACTATCTTGCACCAGCACTGACACTGTCTCCAAATAGACTGAAACAAGATTCCACATGACCCACGTCACCTAGGAGTTCCATCGGATGCATCTAAACCAATTTGCGAGCCTATGGTAGGTTCAGCGCCACCCGTGCACCTCGTCAAGATTAGCACTATCTCCAAACGGACCAAAACAAGCTTCCACTTCAGCCTCGTCACCTATGAGTTCCATGGGGCATGTCCAAAATGATTTCCAAGCCTATGGTATGTTTGGCGCAAACCGTGCACCTATCTTGCATCAAGTTTAGCACCATCCCCAATCGGACCGTAACGAGCTTCCACTTGAGCATCGTCACCTAGGAGTACCATCGGGTGCGTCCAAAACGATTTATGTGCCTATGGTATATTTGTTGAAGGCCGTGCAATTATCTTGCACCGACACTAAACCTGTCTCCAAACGGACTTAAACGAGATTCCACATGGCCCCCGACAAATAGGAGTTCCATTGGGTGCGTCCAAAATGATTCTCGAGCCTTTGGTACGTTCTGCGCAAACTGTGTGGCTATCTTGCAGAAAGATTAGCACCATCTCCAAACGGAACGAAACGAGCTTCCACTTGAGCCTCGTCACCTATGAGTTCCATTAGGTGTGTACAAAACGATTTCTAAGCCTATGGTATGTTTGGTGCAAACCGTGCACATATCTTGCATCAAGTTTAGCACCGTCTCCAATCGGACCGTAACGAGCTTCCACTTGAGCCTCGTCACCTAGGAGTGCCATCGGGTGCGTCCAAATCAATTATCGAGCGTATGGTACGATTGGTGTGAGCCGTCCAACTATCTTGCCCCGGCACTAACACTGTCTCCAAATAGACTGAAACAAGATTCTACATGACCCACGTCACCAAGGAGTTCCATCGGATGCATCTAAACCAATTTCCGAGCCTATGGTAGGTTCTGCGCAACCCGTGCACCTCGTCAAGATTAGCACCATCTCCAAACGGACCAAAACAAGGTTCCACTTCAGCCTCGTCACCTATGAGTTTAGTGGGGCGTGTCCAAAACGATTTCCAAGCCTATGGTATGTTTGGCGCAAACTGTGCACCTATCTTGCATCAAGTTTAGCACCATCTCCAATCGGACCGTAACGAGCTTCCACTTGAGCATCGTCACCTAGGAGTACCATCAGGTGCGTCCAAAACGATTTATGTGCCTATGGTATTTTTGGTGAAGACCGTGCAATTATCTTGCACCGACACTAAACCTCTCTCCAAACGGACTTAAACGAGATTCCACATGGGCCCCGACACCTAGGAGTTCCATTGGGTGCATCCAAAATGATTCTCGAGCCTCTGGTACATTCTGCGCAAACCGTGCAGCTATCTTGCAGAAAGATTAGCACCATCTCCAAACGGAACGAAACGAGCTTCCACTTGAGCCTCGTCACCTATGAGTTCCATTAGGTGTGTCCAAAATGATTTCCAAGCCTATGGTATGTTTGGTGCAAACCGTGCACCTATCTTGCATCAAGTTTAGCACCATCTCCAATCAGACCGTAACGAGCTTCCACTTGAGCCTCGTCACCTAGGAGTACCATCGGGTGCGTCCAAAACGATTTCTGAGTGTATGGTACGATTGGTGCGTGCTGTCCAACTATCTTGCCCCGGCACTAACACTATCTCCAAATAGACCGAAACAAAATTCCACATGACCCACGTCACCTAGGAGTTCCATCGGATGCATCTAAACGAATTTTCGAGCCTATGGTAGGTTCCGCGTAACCCATGCACCTCGTCAAGATTAGCACTATCTCCAAACGGACCAAAACAAGCTTCCACTTCAGCCTCGTCACCTATGAGTTCCATGGGGCGTGTCCAAAACGATTTCCAAGCCTATGGTATGTTTGGCGCAAACCATGCACCTATCTTGCGTCAAGTTTAGCACCATCTCCAATCGGACCGTAACGAGCTTCCACTTGAGCATCGTCACCTAGGAGTACCATCGGGTGCGTCCAAAACGATTTATGTGCCTATGGTATATTTGTTGAAGACCGTGCAATTATCTTGCAATGACACTAAACCTGTCTCCAAACAGACTTAAACAAGATTCCACATGGCCCCCGACACCTAGGAGTTCCATTGGGTGCGTCCAAAATGATTCTCGAGCCTCCGGTACGTTCTGCGCAAACCTTGCACCTATTCTGCAGAAAGATTAGCACCATCTCCAAACGGAACGAAATGAGCTTCCACTTGAGCCTCGTCACCTATGAGTTCCATTAGGTGTGTCCAAAACGATTTCCATGCCCATGGTACGTTTGGTGCAAACCGTGCACCTATCTTGCATCAAGTTTAGCACCATCTCCAATAGGATCGTAACGAGCTTCCATTTGAGCCTCATCACCTAGCAGTACCATCAGGTGCATCCAAATCGATTTCAGAGCATATGGTACGATTGGTGCGAGCCGTCCAACTATCTTGCACCAGCACTGACACTGTCTCCAAATAGACTGAAACAAGATTCCACAAGACCCACGTCACCTAGGAGTTCCATCGGATGCATCTAAACCAATTTGCGAGCCTATGGTAGGTTCCGCGCAACCCGTGCACCTCGTCAAGATTAGCATCATCTCCAAACGGACCAAAACAAGCTTCCACTTCAGCCTCGTCACCTATGAGTTCAGTGGGGCGTGTCCAAAATGATTTCCAAGCCTATGGTATGTTTGGCGCAAACCGTGCACCTATCTTGGATCAAGTTTAGCACCATCTCCAATCGGACCGTAACGAGCTTCCACTTGAGCATCGTCACCATCAGGTGCGTCCAAAACGATTTATGTGCCTATGGTATATTTGGTGAAGTCCGTGCAATTATCTTGCACCGACACTAAACCTATCTCCAAACGGACTTAAACGAGATTCCACATGGCCCCTGACACCTTGGAGTTCCATTGGGTGCGTCCAAAATGATTCTCGAGCCTTTGGTACGTTCTGCGCAAACTGTGTGGCTATCTTGCAGAAAGATTAGCACCATCTCCAAACGGAACGAAACGAGCTTCCACTTGAGCCTCGTCACCTATGAGTTCCATTAGGTGTGTACAAAACGATTTCTAAGCCTATGGTATGTTTGGTGCAAACCGTGCACATATCTTGCATCAAGTTTAGCACCGTCTCCAATCGGACCGTAACGAGCTTCCACTTGAGCCTCGTCACCTAGGAGTGCCATCGGGTGCGTCCAAATCGATTATCGAGCGTATGGTACGATTGGTGTGAGCCGTCCAACTATCTTGCCCCGGCACTAACACTGTCTCCAAATAGACTGAAACAAGATTCTACATGACCCACGTCACCAAGGAGTTCCATCAGATGAATCTAAACCAATTTCCGAGCCTATGGTAGGTTCCGCGCAACCCGTGCACCTCGTCAAGATTAGCACCATCTCCAAACGGACCAAAACAAGCTTCCACTTCAGCCTCGTCACCTATGAGTTTAGTGGGGCGTGTCCAAAACGATTTCCAAGCCTATGGTATGTTTGGCGCAAACTGTGCACCTATCTTGCATCAAGTTTAGCACCATCTCCAATCGGACCGTAACGAGCTTCCACTTGAGCATCGTCACCTAGGAGTACCATCAGGTGCGTCCAAAATGATTTATGTGCCTATGGTATTTTTGGTGAAGACCGTGCAATTATCTTGCACCGACACTAAACCTCTCTCCAAACGGACTTAAACGAGATTCCACATGGGCCCCGACACCTAGGAGTTCCATTGGGTGCATCCAAAATGATTATCGAGCCTCTGGTACATTCTGCGCAAACTGTGCAGCTATCTTGCAGAAAGATTAGCACCATCTCCAAACGGAACGAAACGAGCTTCCACTTGAGCCTCGTCACCTATGAGTTCCATTAGGTGTGTCCAAAATGATTTCCAAGCCTATGGTATGTTTGGTGCAAACCGTGCACCTATCTTGCATCAAGTTTAGCACCATCTCCAATCAGACCGTAACGAGCTTCCACTTGAGCCTCGCCACCTAGGAGTACCATCGGGTGCGTCCAAATCGATTTTTGAGTGTATGGTACGATTGGTGCGAGCTGTCCAACTATCTTGCCCCGGCACTAACACTATCTCCGAATAGACCGAAACAAAATTCCACATGACCCACGTCACCTAGGAGTTCCATCGGATGCATCTAAACGAATTTTCGAGCCTATGGTAGGTTCCGCGCAACCCATGCACCTCGTCAAGATTAGCACTATCTCCAAACGGACCAAAACAAGCTTCCACTTCAGCCTCGTCACCTATGAGTTCCATGGGGCGTGTCCAAAACGATTTCCAAGCCTATGGTATGTTTGGCGCAAACCATGCACCTATCTTGCATCAAGTTTAGCACCATCTCCAATCGGACCGTAACGAGCTTCCACTTGAGCATCGTCACCTAGGAGTACCATCGGGTGCGTCCAAAACGATTTATGTGCCTATGGTATATTTGTTGAAGACCGTGCAATTATCTTGCACTGACACTAAACCTGTCTCCAAACAGACTTAAACAAGATTCCACATGCCCCCCGACACCTAGGAGTTCCATTGAATGCGTCCAAAATGATTCTCAAGCCTCCGGTACGTTCTGCGCAAACCTTGCACCTATTCTGCAGAAAGATTAGCACCATCTCCAAACGGAACGAAATGAGCTTCCACTTGAGCCTCGTCACCTATGAGTTCCATTAGGTGTGTCCAAAACGATTTCCAAGCCCATGGTACGTTTGGTGCAAACCGTGCACCTATCTTGCATCAAGTTTAGCACCATCTCCAATAGGATCGTAACGAGCTTCCACTTGAGCCTCATCAGCTAGCAGTACCATCGGGTGCGTCCAAATCGATTTCAGAGCATATGGTACGATTGGTGCGAGCCGTCCAACTATCTTGCACCAGCACTGACACTGTCTCCAAATAGACTGAAACAAGATTCCACATGACCCACGTCACCTAGGAGTTCCATCGGATGCATCTAAACCAATTTGCGAGCCTATGGTAGGTTCCGCGCAACCCGTGCACCTCGTCAAGATTAGCATCATCTCCAAATGGACCAAAACAAGCTTCCACTTCAGCCTCGTCACCTATGAGTTCAGTGGGGCGTGTCCAAAATGATTTCCAAGCCTATGGTATGTTTGGCGCAAACCGTGCACCTATCTTGCATCAAGTTTAGCACCATCTCCAATCGGACCGTAACGAGCTTCCACTTGAGCATCGTCACCATCAGGTGCGTCCAAAACGATTTATGTGCCTATGGTATATTTGGTGAAGACCGTGCAATTATCTTGCACCGACACTAAACCTGTCTCCAAACGGACTTAAACGAGATTCCACATGGCCCCTGACACCTAGGAGTTCCATTGGGTGCGTCCAAAATGATTCTCGAGCCTTTGGTACGTTCTGCGCAAACTGTGTAGCTATCTTGCAGAAAGATTAGCACCATCTCCAAACGGAACGAAACGAGCTTCCACTTGAGCCTCGTCACCTATGAGTTCCATTAGGTGTGTACAAAACGATTTCTAAGCCTATGGTATGTTTGGTGCAAACCGTGCACATATCTTGCATCAAGTTTAGCACCGTCTCCAATCGGACCGTAACGAGCTTCCACTTGAGCCTCGTCACCTAGGAGTGCCATCGGGTGCGTCCAAATCGATTATCGAGCGTATGGTACGATTGGTGCGAGCCGTCCAACTATCTTGCCCCGGCACTAACACTGTCTCCAAATAGACTGAAACAAGATTCCACATGACCCACGTCACCAAGGAGTTCCATCGGATGCATCTAAACCAATTTCCGAGCCTATGGTAGGTTCCGCGCAACCCGTGCACCTCGTCAAGATTAGCACCATCTCCAAACGGACCAAAACAAGCTTCCACTTCAGCCTCGTCACCTATGAGTTTAGTGGGGCGTGTCCAAAACGATTTCCAAGCCTATGGTATGTTTGGCGCAAACCACCTATCTTGCATCAAGTTTAGCACCATCTCCAATCGGACCGTAACGAGCTTCCACTTGAGCATCGTCACCTAGGAGTACCATCAGGTGCGTCCAAAACGATTTATGTGCCTATGGTATTTTTGGTGAAGACCGTGCAATTATCTTGCACCGACACTAAACCTCTCTCCAAACGGACTTAAACGAGATTCCACATGGGCCCCGACACCTAGGAGTTCCATTGGGTGCATCCAAACTGATTCTCGAGCCTCTGGTACATTCTGCGCAAACCGTGCAGCTATCTTGCAGAAAGATTAGCACCATCTCCAAACGGAACGAAACGAGCTTCCACTTGAGCCTCGTCACCTATGAGTTCCATTAGGTGTGTCCAAAATGATTTCCAAGCCTATGGTATGTTTGGTGCAAACCGTGCACCTATCTTGCATCAAGTTTAGCACCATCTCCAATCAGACTGTAACGAGCTTCCACTTGAGCCTCGTCACCTAGGAGTACCATCGGGTGCGTCTAAATCGATTTCTGAGTGTATGGTACGATTGGTGCGAGCTGTCCAACTATCTTGCCCTGGCACTAACACTATCTCCGAATAGACCGAAACAAAATTCCACATGACCCATGTCACCTAGGAGTTCCATCGGATGCATCTAAACGAATTTTCGAGCCTATGGTAGGTTCCGCGCAACCCATGCACCTCGTCAAGATTAGCACTATCTCCAAACGGACCAAAACAAGCTTCCACTTCAGCCTCGTCCCCTATGAGTTCCATGGGGCGTGTCCAAAACGATTTCCAAGCCTATGGTATGTTTGGCGCAAACCATGCACCTATCTTGCATCAAGTTTAGCACCATCTCCAATCGGACCGTAACGAGCTTCCACTTGAGCATCGTCACCTACGAGTACCATCGGGTGCGTCCAAAACGATTTATGTGCCTATGGTATATTTGTTGAAGACCGTGCAATTATCTTACACTGACACTAAACCTGTCTCCAAACAGACTTAAACAAGATTCCACATGGCCCCCGACACCTAGGAGTTCCATTGGGTGCGTCCAAAATGATTCTCGAGCCTCCGGTACGTTCTGCGCAAACCTTGCACCTATTCTGCAGAAAGATTAGCACCATCTCCAAACGGAACGAAATGAGCTTCCACTTGAGCCTCGTCACCTATGAGTTCCATTAGGTGTGTCCAAAATGATTTCCAAGCCCATGGTACGTTTGGTGCAAACCGTGCACCTATCTTGCATCAAGTTTAGCACCATCTCCAATAGGATCGTAACGAGCTTCCACTTGAGCCTCATCACCTAGCAGTACCATCGGGTGCGTCCAAATCGATTTCAGAGCATATGGTACGATTGGTGCGAGCCGTCCAACTATCTTGCACCAGCACTGACACTGTCTCCAAATAGACTGAAACAAGATTCCACATGACCCACGTCACCTAGGAGTTCCATCGGATGCATCTAAGCCAATTTGCGAGCCTATGGTAGGTTCCGCGCAACCCGTGCACCTCGTCAAGATTAGCATCATCTCCAAACGGACCAAAACAAGCTTCCTCTTCAGCCTCGTCACCTATGAGTTCAGTGGGGCGTGTCCAAAATGATTTCCAAGCCTATGGTATGTTTGGCGCAAACCGTGCACCTATCTTGCATCAAGTTTAGCACCATCTCCAATCGGACCGTAACGAGCTTCCACTTGAGCATCGTCACCATCAGGTGCGTCCAAAACGATTTATGTGCCTATGGTATATTTGGTGAAGACCGTGCAATTATCTTGCACCGACACTAAACCTGTCTCCAAACGGACTTAAACGAGATTCCACATGGCCCCTGACACCTAGGACTTCCATTGGGTGCGTCCAAAATGATTCTCGAGCCTTTGGTACGTTCTGCGCAAACTGTGTAGCTATCTTGCAGAAAGATTAGCACCATCTCCAAACGGAACGAAACGAGCTTCCACTTGAGCCTCGTCACCTATGAGTTCCATTAGGTGTGTACAAAACGATTTCTCAGCCTATGGTATGTTTGGTGCAAACCGTGCACATATCTTGCATCAAGTTTAGCACCGTCTCCAATCGGACCGTAACGAGCTTCCACTTGAGCCTCGTCACCTAGGAGTGCCATCGGGTGCGTCCAAATCGATTATCGAGCGTATGGTACGATTGGTGCGAGCCGTCCAACTATCTTGCCCCGGCACTAACACTATCTCCAAATAGACTGAAACAAGATTCCACATGACCCACGTCACCTAGGAGTTCCATCGGATGCATCTAAACCAATTTCCGAGCCTATGGTAGGTTCCGCGCAACCCGTGCACCTCGTCAAGATTAGCACCATCTCCAAACGGACCAAAACAAGCTTCCACTTCAGCCTCGTCACCTATGAGTTCCATGGGGCGTGTCCAAAACGATTTCCAAGCCTATAGTATGTTTGGCGCAAACCATGCACCTATCTTGCATCAAGTTTAGCACCATCTCCAATCGGACCGTAACGAGCTTCCACTTGAGCATCGTCACCTAGGAGTACCATCGGGTGCGTCCAAAACGATTTATGTGCCTATGGTATATTTGTTGAAGACCGTGCAATTATCTTGCACTGACACTAAACCTGTCTCCAAACAGACTTAAACAAGATTCCACGTGGCCCCCGACACCTAGGAGTTCCATTGGGTGCGTCCAAAATGATTCTCGAGCCTCCGGTACGTTCTGCGCAAACCTTGCACCTATTCTGCAGAAAGATTAGCACCATCTCCAAACGGAACGAAATGAGCTTCCACTTGAGCCTCGTCACCTATGAGTTCCATTAGGTGTGTCCAAAACGATTTCCAAGCCCATGGTACGTTTGGTGCAAACCGTGCACCTATCTTGCATCAAGTTTAGCACCATCTCCAATAGGATCGTAACGAGCTTCCACTTGAGCCTCATCACCTAGCAGTATCATCGGGTGCGTCCAAATCGATTTCAAAGCATATGGTACGATTGGTGCGAGCCGTCCAACTATCTTGCACCAGCACTGACACTGTCTCCAAATAGACTGAAACAAGATTCCACATGACCCACGTCACCTAGGAGTTCCATCGGATGCATCTAAACCAATTTGCGAGCCTATGGTAGGTTCCGCGCAACCCGTGCACCTCGTCAAGATTAGCATCATCTAAAAACGGACCAAAACAAGCTTCCTCTTCAGCCTCGTCACCTATGAGTTCAGTGGGGCGTGTCCAAAATGATTTCCAAGCCTATGGTATGTTTGGCGCAAACCGTGCACCTATCTTGCATCAAGTTTAGCACCATCTCCAATCGGACCGTAACGAGCTTCCACTTGAGCATCGTCACCATCAGGTGCGTCCAAAACGATTTATGTGCCTATGGTATATTTGGTGAAGACCGTGCAATTATCTTGCACCGACACTAAACCTATCTCCAAACGGACTTAAACGAGATTCCACATGGCCCCTGACACCTAGGAGTTCCATTGGGTGCGTCCAAAATGATTCTCGAGCCTTTGGTACGTTCTGCGCAAACTGTGTAGCTATCTTGCAGAAAGATTAGCACCATCTCCAAACGGAACGAAACGAGCTTCCACTTGAGCCTCGTCTCCTATGAGTTCCATTAGGTGTGTACAAAATGATTTCTCAGCCTATGGTATGTTTGGTGCAAACCGTGCACATATCTTGCATCAAGTTTAGCACCGTCTCCAATCGGACCGTAACGAGCTTCCACTTGAGCCTCGTCACCTAGGAGTACCATCGGGTGCGTCCAAATCGATTATCGAGCGTATGGTACGATTGGTGCGAGCCGTCCAACTATCTTGCCCCGGCACTAACACTGTCTCCAAATAGACTGAAACAAGATTCCACATGACCCACGTCACCTAGGAGTTCCATCGGATGCATCTAAACCAATTTCCGAGCCTATGGTAGGTTCCGCGCAACCCGTGCACCTCGTCAAGATTAGCACCATCTCCAAACGGACCAAAACAAGCTTCCACTTCAGCCTCGTCACCTATGAGTTCCATGGGGCGTGTCCAAAACGATTTCCAAGCCTATGGTATGTTTGGTGCAAACCGTGCACCTATCTTGCATCAAGTTTAGCACCATCTCCAATCGGACCGTAACGAGCTTCCACTTGAGCATCGTCACCTAGCAGTACCATCAGGTGCGTCCAAAAAGATTTATGTGCCTATGGTATATTTGGTGAAGACCGTGCAATTATCTTGCACCGACACTAAACCTGTCTCCAAACGGACTTAAATGAGATTCCACATGGCCCCCGACACCTAGGAGTTCCATTGGGTGCGTCCAAAATGATTCTCGAGCCTCCGGTACGTTCTGCGCAAACCTTGCACCTATTCTGCAGAAAGATTAGCACCATCTCCAAACGGAACGAAATGAGCTTCCACTTGAGCCTCGTCACCTATGAGTTCCATTAGGTGTGTCCAAAACGATTTCCAAGCCCATGGTACGTTTGGTGCAAACCGTGCACCTATCTTGCATCAAGTTTAGCACCATCTCCAATAGGATCGTAACGAGCTTCCACTTGAGCCTCATCACCTAGCAGTATCATCGGGTGCGTCCAAATCGATTTCAGAGCATATGGTACGATTGGTGCGAGCCGTCCAACTATCTTGCACCAGGACTGACACTGTCTCCAAATAGACTGAAACAAGATTCCACATGACCCACGTCACCTAGGAGTTCCATCGGATGCATCTAAACCAATTTGCGAGCCTATGGTAGGTTCCGCGCAACCCGTGCACCTCGTCAAGATTAGCATCATCTAAAAACGGACCAAAACAAGCTTCCTCTTCAGCCTCGTCACCTATGAGTTCAGTGGGGCGTGTCCAAAATGATTTCCAAGCCTATGGTATGTTTGGCGCAAACCGTGCACCTATCTTGCATCAAGTTTAGCACCATCTCCAATCGGACCGTAACGAGCTTCCACTTGAGCATCGTCACCATCAGGTGCGTCCAAAACGATTTATGTGCCTATGGTATATTTGGTGAAGACCGTGCAATTATCTTGCACCGACACTAAACCTATCTCCAAACGGACTTAAACGAGATTCCACATGGCCCCTGACACCTAGGAGTTCCATTGGGTGCGTCCAAAATGATTCTCGAGCCTTTGGTACGTTCTGCGCAAACTGTGTAGCTATCTTGCAGAAAGATTAGCACCATCTCCAAACGGAACGAAACGAGCTTCCACTTGAGCCTCGTCACCTATGAGTTCCATTAGGTGTGTACAAAACGATTTCTCAGCCTATGGTATGTTTGGTGCAAACCGTGCACATATCTTGCATCAAGTTTAGCACCGTCTCCAATCGGATCGTAACGAGCTTCCACTTGAGCCTCGTCACCTAGGAGTGCCATCGGGTGCGTCCAAATCGATTTCAGAGCGTATGGTACGATTGGTGCGAGCCGTCCAACTATCTTGCACCGGCACTAACACTGTCTCCAAATAGACTGAAACAAGATTCCACATGACCCACGTCACCTCGGAGTTCCATCGGATGCATCTGAACCAATTTTCGAGCCTATGGTAGGTTCCGCGCATCCCGTGCACCTCGTCAAGATTAGCACTATCTCCAAACAGACCAAAACAAGCTTCCACTTCAGCCTCGTCACCTAAGAGTTCAGTGGGGCGTGTCCAAAACGATTTCCAAGTCTATGGTATGTTTGGCGCAAACCGTGCACCTATCTTGCATCAAGTTTAGCACCATCTCCAATCGGACCGTAACGAGCTTCCACTTGAGCCTCGTCAGCTAGGAGTACCATCAGGTGCGTCCAAATCGATTTTTGAGCTATGGTACGATTGGTGCGAGCCGTCCAACTATCTTGCACCGGCACTGACACTGTCTCCAAATAGACTAAAACAAGATTCCACGTGACCCACGTCACCTAGGAGTTCCATCGGATGCATCTAAACCAATCCGAGCCAATGGTAGGTTCCGTGCAACCCGTGCACCTCATCAAGATTAGCACTATCTCCAAACGGACGAAAACAAGCTTCCACTTCAGCGCCGTGACCTATGAGTTCCATGGGGCGTGTCCAAAATGATTTCCAAGCCTATGGTATATTTGGCGTTAACCGTGCACCTATCTTGCATCAAGTTTAGCACCATCTCCAATCGGACCGTAACGAACTTCCACTTGAGCATCGTCACCTAGGAGTACCATCGGGTGCGTCCAAAGCGATTTATGTGCCTATGGTATATTTGTTGAAGACCGTGCAATTATCTTGCACTGACACTAAACCTGTCTCCAAACAGACTTAAATGAGATTCCACATGGCCCCCGACACATAGGAGTTCCATTGGGTGCGTCCAAAATGATTCTCGAGCCTCCGGTACGTTCTGCGCAAACCATGCACCTGTTCTGCAGAAAGATTAGCACCATCTCCAAACGGAACGAAACGGGCTTCCACTTGAGCCTCGTCACCTATGAGTTCCATTAGGTGTGTCCAAAACGATTTCCAAGCCTATGGTATGTTTGGTGCAAACCGTGCACCTATCTTGCATCAAGTTTAGCACCATCTCCAATGAGACCGTAACGAGCTTCCACTTGAGCCTCTTCACCTAGCAGTACCATCGGGTGCGTCCAAATCGATTTCAGAGCGTATGGTACGATTGGTGCGAGCTGTCCAACTATCTTGCACCGGCACTGACATTGTCTCCAAATAGACTAAAACAAGATTCCACATGACCCACGTCACCTCGGAGTTCCATCGGATGCATCTAAACCAATTTTCGAGCCTATGGTAGGTTCCGCGCATCCCGTGCACCTCGTCAAGATTAGCACTATCACCAAACGGACCAAAACAAGCTTCCACTTCAGCCTCGTCACCTATGAGTTCAGTGGGGCGTGTCCAAAACGATTTCCATGTCTATGGTATGTTTGGCGCAAACCGTGCACATATCTTGCATCAAGTTTAGCACCATCTCCAATCGGACCGTAACGAGCTTCCACTCGAGCATCGTCACCTAGGAGTACCATCAGGTGCGTCCAAAACGATTTATGTGCCTATGGTATATTTGGTGAAGACCGTGCAATTATCTTTCACCGACACTAAACCTGTCTCCAAACGGACTTAAACGAGATTCCACATGGCCCCAGACACCTAGGAGTTCCATTGGGTGCGTCCAAAATGATTCTCGAGCCTCTGGTACGTTCTGCGCAAACCGTGCAGCTATCTTGCAGAAAGATTAGCACCATCTCCAAACGGAACAAAACGAGCTTCCACTTGAGCCTCGTCACCTATGAGTTCCATTAGGTGTGTCCAAAACGATTTCCAAGCCTATGGTATGTTTGGTGCAAACCGTGCACCTATCTTGCATCAAGTTTAGCACCATCTCCAATCGGACCGTAACGAGCTTCCACTTGAGCCTCGTCACCTAGGAGTACCATCGGGTGCGTCCAAATCGATTTCAGAGCGTATGGTACGATTGGTGCGAGCCGTCCAACTATCTTTCCCTGGCACTAACACTGTCTCCAAATGGACTGAAACAAGATTCCACATGACCCACATCACACAGGAGTTCCATTGGATGCATCTAAACCAATTTCCGAGCCTATGGTAGGTTCCGCGCAACCCGTGCACCTCGTCAAGATTAGCACTATCTCTAAACAGGCCAAAACAAGCTTCCACTTCAGCCTCGTCACCTATGAGTTCCATGAGGTGTGTCCAAAACGATTTCCAAGCCTATGGTATGTTTGGCGCAAATCGTGCACCTATCTTGCATCAAGTTTAGCACCATCTCCAATCAGATCGTAACGAGCTGCCACTTGAGCATCGTCACCTAGGAGTACCATCGGGTGCGTCCAAAATGATTTATGTGCCTATGGCATATTTGGTGAAGACCATGCAATTATCTTGCACCGACACTAAACCTATCTCCAGACGGACTTAAATGAGATTCCACATGGCCCCCGACACCTAGGAGTTCCATTAGGTGCGTCCAAAATGATTGTCGAGCCTCCAGTACGTTCTGCACAAACCGTGCACCTATCTTGCAGAAAGATTAGCACCATCTCCAAACGGAATGAAACGAGCTTCCACTTGAGCCTTGTCACCGATGACTTCCATTAGGTGTGTCCAAAACGATTTCCAAGCCTATGGTATGTTTGGTGCAAACCGTGCACCTATCTTGCATCAAGTTTAGCACCATCTCCAATCGGACCGTAACGAGCTTCCACTTGAGCCTCGTCACCTAGGAGTACCATCGGGTGCGTCCAAATCGATTTCTGAGCTATGGTACGATTGGTGCGAGCCGTCCAACTATCTTGCACCGGCACTGACACTGTCTCCAAATAGACTAAAACAAGATTCCACATGACCCACGTCACCTAGGAGTTCCATCGGATGCATCTAAACCAATCCGAGCCAATGGTAGGTTCCGTGCAACCCGTGCACCTTGTCAAGATTAGCACTATCTCCAAACGGACCAAAACAAGCTTCCACTTCAGCCTCGTCACCTATGAGTTCCATGGGGCGTGTCCAAAACGATTTCCAAGCCTATGGTATGTTTGGCGTAAACCGTGCACCTATCTTGCATCAAGTTTAGCACCATCTCCAATCGGACCGTAACGAACTTCCACTTGAGCATCGTCACCTAGGAGTACCATCGGGTGCGTCCAAAACGATTTATGTGTCTATGGTATATTTGTTGAAGACCGTGCAATTATCCTGCATTGACACTAAACCTGTCTCCAAACAGACTTAAACGAGATTCCACATGGCCCCCGACACATAGGAGTTCCATTGGGTGCGTCCAAAATGATTCTCGAGCCTCCGGTACGTTCTGCGCAAACCAAGCACCTATTCTGCAGAAAGATTAGCACCATCTCCAAACGGAACGAAACGGGCTTCCACTTGAGCCTCGTCACCTATGAGTTCCATTAGGTGTGTCCAAAACGATTTCCAAGCCTATGGTATGTTTGGTGCAAACCGTGGACCTATCTTGCATCAAGTTTAGCACCATCTCCAATCAGACCGTAACGAGCTTCCACTTGACCCTCTTCACCTAGCAGTACCATCGGGTGCGTCCAAATCGATTTCAGAGCGTATGGTACGATTGGTGCGAGCCATCCAACTATCTTGCACCGGCACTGACATTGTCTCCAAATAGACTGAAACAAGATTCCACATGACCCACGTCACCTCGGAGTTCCATCGGATCCATCTAAACCAATTTCTGAGCCTATGGTAGGTTCCGCGCATCCCGTGCACCTCGTCAAGGTTAGCACTATCTCCAAACGGACCAAAACAAGCTTCCACTTCAGCCTCGTCACCTATGAGTTCCATGAGTTGTGTCCAAAACGATTTCCTAGCCTATGGTATGTTTGGCGCAAATCGTGCACCTATCTTGCATCAAGTTTAGCACCATCTCCAATCGGATCGTAACGAGCTTCCACTTGAGCATCGTCACCTAGGAGTACCATCGGGTGCGTCCAAAATGATTTATGTGCCTATGGTATATTTGGTGAAGACCGTGCAATTATCTTGCACCGACACTAAACCTATCTCCAGACGGACTTAAACGAGATTCCACATGGCCCCTGACACCTAGGAGTTCCATTAGGTGCGTCTAAAATGATTCTCGAGCCTCCAGTACGTTCTGCGCAAACCGTGCACCTATCTTGTAGAAAGATTAGCACCATCTCCAAACGGAACGAAACGAGCTTCCACTTGAGCCTCGTCACCTACGAGTTCCATTAGGTGTGTCCAAAACGATTTCCAAGCCTATGGTATGTTTGGTGCAAACCGTGCACCTATCTTGCATCAAGTTTAGCACCATCACCTATTGGACCGTAACGAGCTTCCACTTGAGCCTCTTCACCTAGCAGTACCATCGGGTGTGTCCAAATCGATTTCAGAGCGTATGGTACGATTGGTGCGAGCCATCCAACTATCTTGCACCGGCACTGACACTGTCTCCAAATAGACTGAAACAAGATTCCACATTACCCACGTCACCTCGGAGTTCCATCGGATGCATCTAAACCAATTTTCGAGCCTATGGTAGGTTCCGCGCATCCCGTGCACCTCGTCAAGATTAGCACTATCTCCAAACTGACCAAAACCAGCTTCCACTTCAGCCTCGTCACCTATAGTTCAGTGGGGCGTGTCCAAAACGATTTCCAAGTCTACGGTATGTTTGGCGCAAACCGTGCACCTATCTTGCATCAAGTTTAGCACCATCTCCAATCGGACCGTAACGAGCTTCCACTTGAGCCTCGTCAGCTAGGAGTACCATCGGGTGCATCCAAATCGATTTCTGAGCTATGGTACGATTGGTGCGAGCCGTCCAACTATCTTGCACCGGCACTGACACTGTCTCCAAATAGACTAAAACAATATTCCACATGACCCACGTCACCTAGGAGTTCCATCGGATGCATCTAAACCAATCCGAGCCAATGGTAGGTTCCGTGCAACCCGTGCACCTCGTCAAGATTAGCACTATCTCCAAATGGACCAAAACAAGCTTCCATTTCAGCCTCGTCACCTATGAGTTCCATGGGGCGTGTCCAAAACGATTTCCAAGCCTATGGTATGTTTGGCGTAAACCGTGCACCTATCTTGCATCAAGTTTAGCACCATCTCCAATCGGACCGTAACGAACTTCCACTTGAGCATCGTCACCTAGGAGTACCATCGGGTGCGTCCAAAACGATTTATGTGCCTATGGTATATTTGTTGAAGACCGTGCAATTATCTTGCACTGACACTAAACCTGTCTCCAAACAGACTTAAACGAGATTCCACATGGCCCCCGACACATAGGAGTTCCATTGGGTGCGTCCAAAATGATTCTCGAGCCTTCGGTACGTTCTGCGCAAACCATGCACCTATTCTGCAGAAAGGTTAGCACCATCTCCAAACGGAACGAAACGGGCTTCCACTTGAGCCTCGTCACCTACGAGTTCCATTAGGTGTGTCCAAAACGATTTCCAAGCCTATGGTATGTTTGGTGCAAACCGTGCACCTATCTTGCATCAAGTTTAGCACCATCTCCAATCAGACTGTAACGAGCTTCCACTTGAGCCTCTTCACCTAGCAGTACCATCGGGTGCGTCCAAATCGATTTCAGAGCGTATGGTACGACTGGTGCGAGCCGTCCAACTATCTTGCACCGGCACTGACATTGTGTCCAAATAGACTGAAACAAGATTCCACATGACCCACGTCACCTCGGAGTTCCATCGGATCCATCTAAACCAATTTCCGAGCCTATGGTAGGTTCCGCGCATCCCGTGCACCTCGTCAAGATTAGCACTATCTCCAAACGGACCAAAACAAGCTTCCACTTCAGCCTTGTCACCTATGAGTTCAGTGGGGTGTGTCCAAAACGATTTCCAAGTCTATGGTATGTTTGGTGCAAACCGTGCACATATGTTGCATCAAGTTTAGCACCACCTCCAATCGGACCGTAACGAGCTTCCACTTGAGCATCGTCACCTAGGAGTACCATCGGGCGCGTCCAAAATGATTTATGTGCCTATGGTATATTTGGTGAAGACCGTGCAATTATCTTGCACCGACACTAAACCTATCTCCAGACGGACTTAAACGAGATTCCACACGGCCCCCGACACCTAGGAGTTCCATTAGGTGCGTCTAAAATGATTCTCGAGCCTCCAGTACGTTCTGCGCAAACCGTGCACCTATCTTGTAGAAAGATTAGCACCATCTCCAAACGGAACGAAACGAGCTTCCACTTGAGCCTCGTCACCTATGAGTTCCATTAGGTGTGTCCAAAACGATTTCCAAGCCTATGGTATGTTTGGTGCAAACCGTGCACCTATCTTGCATCAAGTTTAGTACCATCTCCAATCGGACCGTAACGAGCTTCCACTTGAGCCTCGTCACCTAGGAGTACCATCGGGTGCGTCCAAATCGATTTCAGAGCGTATGGTAGGATTGGTGCGAGCCGTCCAACTATCTTGCCCCGGCACTAACACTGTCTCCAATAGACTGAAACAAGATTCCACATGACCCACATCACATAGGAGTTCCATTGGATGCATCTAAACCAATTTCCGAGCCTATGGAAGGTTCCGCGCAACCCGTGCACCTCGTCAAGATTAGCACTATCTCCAAACAGACCAAAACAAGCTTCCACTTCAGCCTCGTCACCTATGAGTTCCATGAGGTGTGTCCAAAACGATTTCCTAGCCTATGGTATGTTTGGCGCAAATCGTGCACCTATCTTGCATCAAGTTTAGCACCATCTCCAATCGGATCGTAACGAGCTTCCACTTGAGCATCGTCACCTAGGAGTACCATCGGGTGCGTCCAAAATGATTTATGTGCCTATGGTATATTTGGTGAAGACCGTGCAATTATCTTGCACCGACACTAAACCTGTCTCCAGACGGACTTAAACGAGATTCTACATGGCCCCCGACACCTAGGAGTTCCATTAGGTGCGTCTAAAATGATTCTCGAGCCTCCAGTACGTTCTGCGCAAACCGTGCACCTATCTTGTAGAAAGATTAGCACCATCTCCAAACGGAACGAAACGAGCTTCCACTTGAGCCTCGTCAGCAATGAGTTCCATTAGGTGTGTCCAAAACGATTTCCAAGCCTATGGTATGTTTGGTGCAAACCGTGCACCTATCTTGCATCAAGTTTGGCACCATCTCCAATCAGATCGTAACGAGCTTCCACTTGAGCCTCGTCTGCTAGGAGTATCATCGGGTGCGTCCAAATCGATTTCAGAGCGTATGGTACGATTGGTGCGAGCCGTCCAACTATCTTGCACCGGCACTGACACTGTCTCCAAATAGACTGAAACAAGATTCCACATTACCCACGTCACCTCGGAGTTCCATCGGATGCATCTAAACCAATTTTCGAGCCTATGGTAGGTTCCGCGCATCCCGTGCACCTCGTCAAGATTAGCACTATCTCCAAACGGACCAAAACAAGCTTCCACTTCAGCCTCGTCACCTATGAGTTCAGTGGGGCGTGTCCAAAACGATTTCCAAGTCTATGGTATGTTTGGCGCAAACCGTGCACCTATCTTGCATCAAGTTTAGCACCATCTCCAATCAGATCGTAACGAGCTTCCACTTGAGCCTCGTCAGCTAGGAGTACCATCGGGTGCGTCCAAATCGATTTCTGAGCTATGGTACGATTGGTGCGAGCCGTCCAACTATCTTGCACCGGCACTGACACTGTCTCCAAATAGACTAAAACAAGATTCCACATGACCCACGTCACCTAGGTGTTCCATCGGATGCATCTAAACCAATCCGAGCCAACGGTAGGTTCCGTGCAACCCGTGCACCTCGTCAAGATTAGCACTATCTCCAAACGGACCAAAACAAGCTTCCACTTCAGCCTCATCACCTATGAGTTCCATGGGGCGTGTCCAAAACGATTTCAAAGCCTGTGGTATGTTTGGTGCAAACCGTGCACCTATCTTGCATCAAGTTTAGTACCATCTCCAATCGGACCGTAACGAGCTTCCACTTGAGCCTCGTCACCTAAGAGTACCATCGGGTGCGTCGAAATCGATTTCAGAGCGTATGGTAGGATTGGTGCGAGCCGTCCAACTATCTTGCCCCGGCACTAACACTGTCTCCAATAGACTGAAACAAGATTCCACATGACCCACATCACATAGGAGTTCCATTGGATGCATCTAAACCAATTTCCGAGCCTATGGAAGGTTCCGCGCAACCCGTGCACCTCGTCAAGATTAGCACTATCTCCAAACAGACCAAAACAAGCTTCCACTTCAGCCTCGTCACCTATGAGTTCCATGAGGTGTGTCCAAAACGATTTCCTAGCCTATGGTATGTTTGGCGCAAATCGTGCACCTATCTTGCATCAAGTTTAGCACCATCTCCAATCAGATCGTAACGAGCTTCCACTTGAGCATCGTCACCTAGGAGTACCATCGGGTGCGTCCAAAATGATTTATGTGCCTATGGTATATTTGGTGAAGACCGTGCAATTATCTTGCACCGACACTAAACCTATCTCCAGACGGACTTAAACGAGATTCCACATGGCCCCCGACACCTAGGAGTTCCATTAGGTGCGTCTAAAATGATTCTCGAGCCTCCAGTACATTCTGCGCAAACCGTGCACCTATCTTGTAGAAAGATTAGCACCATCTCCAAACGGAACGAAACGAGCTTCCACTTGAGCCTCGTCACCAATGAGTTCCATTAGGTGTGTCCAAAACGATTTCCAAGCCTATGGTATGTTTGGTGCAAACCGTGTACCTATCTTGCATCAAGTTTAGCACCATCTCCAATCAGATCGTAACGAGCTTCCACTTGAGCCTCGTCAGCTAGGAGTACCATCGGGTGCGTCCAAATCGATTTCAGAGCGTATGGTATGATTGGTGCGAGCCGTCCAACTATCTTGCACCGGCACTGACACTGTCTCCAAATAGACTGAAACAAGATTCCACATTACCCACGTCACCTCGGAGTTCCATCGGATGCATCTAAACCAATTTTCGAGCCTATGGTAAGTTCCGCGCATCCCGTGCACCTCGTCAAGATTAGCACTATCTCCAAACGGACCAAAACAAGCTTCCACTTCAGCCTCGTCACCTATGAGTTCAGTGGGGCGTGTCCAAAACGATTTCCAAGTCTATGGTATGTTTGGCGCAAACCGTGCACCTATCTTGCATCAAGTTTAGCACCATCTCCACTCAGATCGTAACGAGCTTCCACTCGAGCCTCGTCAGCTAGGAGTACCATCGGGTGCGTCCAAATCGATTTCTGAGCTATGGTACGATTGGTGCGAGCCGTCCAACTATCTTGCACCGGCACTGACACTGTCTCCAAATAGACTAAAACAAGATTCCACATGACCCACGTCACCTAGGAGTTCCATCAGATGCATCTAAACCAATCCGAGCCAATGGTAGGTTCCGTGCAACCCGTGCACCTCGTCAAGATTAGCACTATCTCCAAACGGACCAAAACAAGCTTCCACTTCAGCCTCGTCACCTATGAGTTCCATGGGGCGTGTCCAAAACGATTTCCAAGCCTATGGTATGTTTGCCGTAAACCGTGCACCTATCTTGCATCAAGTTTAGCACCATCTCCAATCGGACCGTAACGAACTTCCACTTGAGCATCGTCACCTAGGAGTACCATCGGGTGCGTCCAAAACGATTTATGTGCCTATGGTATATTTGTTGAAGACCGTGCAATTATCTTGCACCGACACTAAACCTGTCTCCAAACAGACTTAAACGAGATTCCACATGGCCCCCGACACATAGGAGTTCCATTGGGTGCGTCCAAAATGATTCTCGAGCCTCCGGTACGATCTGCGCAAACCAAGCACCTATTATGTAGAAAGATTAGCACCATCTCCAAATGGAACGAAACGGGCTTCCACTTGAGCCTCGTCACCTATGAGTTCCATTAGGTGTGTCCAAAACGATTTCCAAGCCTATGGTATGTTTGGTGCAAACCGTGCAACTATCTTGCATCAAGTTTAGCACCATCTCCAATCAGACCGTAACGAGCTTCCACTTGAGCCTCTTCACCTAGCAGTACCATCGGGTGCGTCCAAATCAATTTCAGAGCGTATGGTACGATTGGTGCGAGCCGTCCAACTATCTTGCACCGGCACTGACACTGTCTCCAAATAGACTGAAACAAGATTCCCCATGACCCACGTCACCTCGGAGTTCCATCGGATGCATCTAAACCAATTTCCGAGCCTATGGTAGGTTCCGCGCATCCCGTGCACCTCGTCAAGATTAGCACTATCTCCAAACGGACCAAAACAAGCTTCCACTTCAGCCTCGTCACCTATGAGTTCCATGGGGCGTGTCCAAAACGATTTCAAAGCCTGTGGTATGCTTGGTGCAAACCGCGCACCTATCTTGCATCAAGTTTAGTACCATCTCCAATCGGACCGTAACGAGCTTCCACTTGAGCCTCGTCACCTAGGAGTACCATCGGGTGCGTCGAAATCGATTTCAGAGCGTATGGTAGGATTGGTGCGAGCCGTCCAACTATCTTGCCCCGGCACTAACACTGTCTCCAATAGACTGAAACAAGATTCCACATGACCCACATCACATAGGAGTTCCATTGGATGCATCTAAACCAATTTCCGAGCCTATGGAAGGTTCCGCGCAACCCGTGCACCTCGTCAAGATTAGCACTATCTCCAAACAGACCAAAACAAGCTTCCACTTCAGCCTCGTCACCTACGAGTTCCATGAGGTGTGTCCAAAACGATTTCCTAGCCTATGGTATGTTTGGCGCAAATCGTGCACCTATCTTGCATCAAGTTTAGCACCATCTCCAATCAGATCATAACGAGCTTCCACTTGAGCATCGTCACCTAGGAGTACCATCGGGTGCGTCCAAAATGATTTATGTGCCTATGGTATATTTGGTGAAGACCGTGCAATTATCTTGAACCGACACTAAACCTATCTCCAGACGGACTTAAACGAGATTCCACATGGCCCCCGACACCTAGGAGTTCCATTAGGTGCGTCTAAAATGATTCTCGAGCCTCCAGTACGTTCTGCGCAAACCGTGCACCTATCTTGTAGAAAGGTTAGCACCATCTCCAAACGGAACGAAACGAGCTTCCACTTGAGCCTCGTCACCAATGAGTTCCATTAGGTGTGTCCAAAACGATTTCCAAGCCTATGGTATGTTTGGTGCAAACCGTGCACCTATCTTGCAACAAGTTTAGCACCATCTCCAATCAGATCGTAACGAGCTTCCACTTGAGCCTCGTCAGCTAGGAGTACCATCGGGTGCGTCCAAATCGATTTCAGAGCGTATGGTACGATTGGTGCGAGCCGTCCAACTATCTTGCACCGGCACTGACACTGTCTCCAAATAGACTGAAACAAGATTCCACATTACCCACGTCACCTCGGAGTTCCATCGGATGTATCTAAACCAATTTTCGAGCCTATGGTAGGTTCCGCGCATCCCGTGCACCTCGTCAAGATTAGCACTATCTCCAAACGGACCAAAACAAGCTTCCACTTCAGCCTCGTCACCTATGAGTTCAGTGGGGCGTGTCCAAAACGATTTCCAAGTCTATGGTATGTTTGGCGCAAACCGTGCACCTATCTTGCATCAAGTTTAGCACCATCTCCAATCAGATCGTAACGAGCTTCCACTTGAGCCTCGTCAGCTAGGAGTACCATCGGGTGCGTCCAAATCGATTTCTGAGCTATGGTACGATTGGTGCGAGCCGTCCAACTATCTTGCACCGGCACTGACACTGTCTCCAAATAGACTAAAACAAGATTTCACATGACCAACGTCACCTAGGAGTTCCATCGGATGCATCTAAACCAATCCGAGCCAATGGTAGGTTCCGTGCAACCCGTGCACCTCGTCAAGATTAGCACTATCTCCAAACAGACCAAAACAAGCTTCCACTTCAGCCTCGTCACCTATGAGTTCCATGGGGCGTGTCCAAAACGATTTCCAAGCCTATGGTATGTTTGCCATAAACCGTGCACCTATCTTGCATCAAGTTTAGCACCATCTCCAATCGGACCGTAACGAACTTCCACTTGAGCATCGTCACCTAGGAGTACCATCGGGTGCGTCCAAAACGATTTATGTGCCTATGGTATATTTGTTGAAGACCGTGCAATTATCTTGCACCGACACTAAACCTGTCTCCAAACAGACTTAAACGAGATTCCACATGGCCCCCGACACATAGGAGTTCCATTGGGTGTGTCCAAAATGATTCTCGAGTCTCCGGTACGTTCTGCGCAAACCATGCACCTATTATGCAGAAAGATTAGCACCATCTCCAAATGGAACGAAACGGGCTTCCACTTGAGCCTCGTCACCTATGAGTTCCATTAGGTGTGTCCAAAACGATTTCCAAGCCTATGGTATGTTTGGTGCAAACCGTGCAACTATCTTGCATCAAGTTTAGCACCATCTCCAATCAGACCGTAACGAGCTTCCACTTGAGCCTCTTCACCTAGCAGTACCATCGGGTGCGTCCAAATCGATTTCAGAGCGTATGGTACGATTGGTGCGAGCCGTCCAACTATCTTGCACCGGCACTGACACTGTCTCCAAATAGACTGAAACAAGATTCCCCATGACCCACGTCACCTCGGAGTTCCATCGGATGCATCTAAACCAATTTCCGAGCCTATGGTAGGTTCCGCGCATCCCGTGCACCTCGTCAAGATTAGCACTATCTCCAAACGGACCAAAACAAGCTTCCACTTCAGCCTCGTCACCTATGAGTTCCATGGGGCGTGTCCAAAACGATTTCAAAGCCTGTGGTATGCTTGGTGCAAACCGCGCACCTATCTTGCATCAAGTTTAGTACCATCTCCAATCGGACCGTAACGAGCTTCCTCTTGAGCCTCGTCACCTAGGAGTACCATCGGGTGCGTCGAAATCGATTTCAGAGCGTATGGTAGGATTGGTGCGAGCCGTCCAACTATCTTGCCCCGGCACTAACACTGTCTCCAATAGACTGAAACAAGATTCCACATGACCCACATCACATAGGAGTTCCATTGGATGCATCTAAACCAATTTCCGAGCCTATGGAAGGTTCCGCGCAACCCGTGCACCTCGTCAAGATTAGCACTATCTCCAAACAGACCAAAACAAGCTTCCACTTCAGCCTCGTCACCTATGAGTTCCATGAGGTGTGTCCAAAACGATTTCCTAGCCTATGGTATGTTTGGCGCAAATCGTGCACCTATCTTGCATCAAGTTTAGCACCATCTCCAATCAGATCATAACGAGCTTCCACTTGAGCATCGTCACCTAGGAGTACCATCGGGTGCGTCCAAAATGATTTATGTGCCTATGGTATATTTGGTGAAGACCGTGCAATTATCTTGAACCGACACTAAACCTATCTCCAGACGGACTTAAACGAGATTCCACATGGCCCCCGACACCTAGGAGTTCCATTAGGTGCGTCTAAAATGATTCTCGAGCCTCCAGTACGTTCTGCGCAAACCGTGCACCTATCTTGTAGAAAGGTTAGCACCATCTCCAAACGGAACGAAACGAGCTTCCACTTGAGCCTCGTCACCAATGAGTTCCATTAGGTGTGTCCAAAACGATTTCCAAGCCTATGGTATGTTTGGTGCAAACCGTGCACCTATCTTGCAACAAGTTTAGCACCATCTCCAATCAGATCGTAACGAGCTTCCACTTGAGCCTCGTCAGCTAGGAGTACCATCGGGTGCGTCCAAATCGATTTCAGAGCGTATGGTACGATTGGTGCGAGCCGTCCAACTATCTTGCACCGGCACTGGCACTGTCTCCAAATAGACTAAAACAAGATTCCACATTACCCACGTCACCTCGGAGTTCCATCGGATGTATCTAAACCAATTTTCGAGCCTATGGTAGGTTCCGCGCATCCCGTGCACCTCGTCAAGATTAGCACTATCTCCAAACGGACCAAAACAAGCTTCCACTTCAGCCTCGTCACCTATGAGTTCAGTGGGGCGTGTTCAAAACGATTTCCAAGTCTATGGTATGTTTGGCGCAAACCGTGCACCTATCTTGCATCAAGTTTAGCACCATCTCCAATCAGATCGTAACGAGCTTCCACTTGAGCCTCGTCAGCTAGGAGTACCATCGGGTGCGTCCAAATCGATTTCTGAGCTATGGTACGATTGGTGCGAGCCGTCCAACTATCTTGCACCGGCACTGACACTGTCTCCAAATAGACTAAAACAAGATTCCACATGACCCACGTCACCTAGGAGTTCCATCGGATGCATCTAAACCAATCCGAGCCAATGGTAGGTTCCGTGCAACCCGTGCACCTCGTCAAGATTAGCACTATCTCCAAACGGACCAAAACAAGCTTCCACTTCAGCCTCGTCACCTATGAGTTCCATGGGGCGTGTCCAAAACGATTTCCAAGCCTATGGTATGTTTGCCGTAAACCGTGCACCAATCTTGCATCAAGTTTAGCACCATCTCCAATCGGACCGTAACGAACTTCCACTTGAGCATCGTCACCTAGGAGTACCATCGGGTGCGTCCAAAACGATTTATGTGCCTATGGTATATTTGTTGAAGACCGTGCAATTATCTTGCACCGACACTAAACCTGTCTCCAAACAGACTTAAACGAGATTCCACATGGCCCCCGACACATAGGAGTTCCATTGGGTGGGTCCAAAATGATTCTCGAGCCTCCGGTACGTTCTGCGCAAACCATGCACCTATTATGCAGAAAGATTAGCACCATCTCCAAATGGAACGAAACGGGCTTCCACTTGAGCCTCGTCACCTATGAGTTCCATTAGGTGTGTCCAAAACGATTTCCAAGCCTATGGTACGTTTGGTGCAAACCGTGCAACTATCTTGCATCAAGTTTAGCACCATCTCCAATCAGACCGTAACGAGCTTCCACTTGAGCCTCTTCACCTAGCAGTACCATCGGGTGCGTCCAAATCGATTTCAGAGCGTATGGTACGATTGGTGCGAGCCGTCCAACTATCTTGGACCGGCACTGACACTGTCTCCAAATAGACTGAAACAAGATTCCACATTACCCACGTCACCTCGGAGTTCCATCGGATGCATCTAAACCAATTTTCGAGCCTATGGTAGGTTCCGCGCATCCCGTGCACCTCGTCAAGATTAGCACTATCTCTAAACGGACCAAAACAAGCTTCCACTTCAGCCTCGTCACCTATGAGTTCAGTGGGGCGTGTCCAAAACGATTTCCAAGTCTATGGTATGTTTGGCGCAAACCGTGCACCTATCTTGCATCAAGTTTAGCACCATCTCCACTCAGATCGTAACGAGCTTCCACTCGAGCCTCGTCAGCTAGGAGTACCATCGGGTGCGTCCAAATCGATTTCTGAGCTATGGTACGATTGGTGCGAGCCGTCCAACTATCTTGCACCGGCACTGACACTGTCTCCAAATAGACTAAAACAAGATTCCACATGAACCACGTCACCTAGGAGTTCCATCAGATGCATCTAAACCAATCCGAGCCAATGGTAGGTTCCGTGCAACCCGTGCACCTCGTCAAGATTAGCACTATCTCCAAACGGACCAAAACAAGCTTCCACTTCAGCATCGTCACCTATGAGTTCCATGGGGCGTGTCCAAAACGATTTCCAAGCCTATGGTATGTTTGCCGTAAACCGTGCACCTATCTTGCATCAAGTTTAGCACCATCTCCAATCGGACCGTAACGAACTTCCACTTGAGCATCGTCACCTAGGAGTACCATCGGGTGCGTCCAAAATGATTTATGTGCCTATGGTATATTTGTTGAAGACCGTGCAATTATCTTGCACCGACACTAAACCTATCTCCAGACGGACTTAAACGAGATTCCACATGGCCCCCGACACCTAGGAGTTCCATTAGGTGCGTCTAAAATGATTCTCGAGCCTCCAGTACGTTCTGCGCAAACCGTGCACCTATCTTGTAGAAAGGTTAGCACCATCTCCAAACGGAACGAAACGAGCTTCCACTTGAGCCTCGTCACCAATGAGTTCCATTAGGTGTGTCCAAAACGATTTCCAAGCCTATGGTATGTTTGGTGCAAACCGTGCACCTATCTTGCAACAAGTTTAGCACCATCTCCAATCAGATCGTAACGAGCTTCCACTTGAGCCTCGTCAGCTAGGAGTACCATCGGGTGCGTCCAAATCGATTTCAGAGCGTATGGTACGATTGGTGCGAGCCGTCCAACTATCTTGCACCGGCACTGGCACTGTCTCCAAATAGACTAAAACAAGATTCCACATTACCCACGTCACCTCGGAGTTCCATCGGATGTATCTAAACCAATTTTCGAGCCTATGGTAGGTTCCGCGCATCCCGTGCACCTCGTCAAGATTAGCACTATCTCCAAACGGACCAAAACAAGCTTCCACTTCAGCCTCGTCACCTATGAGTTCAGTGGGGCGTGTTCAAAACGATTTCCAAGTCTATGGTATGTTTGGCGCAAACCGTGCACCTATCTTGCATCAAGTTTAGCACCATCTCCAATCAGATCGTAACGAGCTTCCACTTGAGCCTCGTCAGCTAGGAGTACCATCGGGTGCGTCCAAAATGATTTATGTGCCTATGGTATATTTGGTGAAGACCGTGCAATTATCTTGAACCGACACTAAACCTATCTCCAGACGGACTTAAACGAGATTCCACATGGCCCCCGACACCTAGGAGTTCCATTAGGTGCGTCTAAAATGATTCTCGAGCCTCCAGTACGTTCTGCGCAAACCGTGCACCTATCTTGTAGAAAGGTTAGCACCATCTCCAAACGGAACGAAACGAGCTTCCACTTGAGCCTCGTCACCAATGAGTTCCATTAGGTGTGTCCAAAACGATTTCCAAGCCTATGGTATGTTTGGTGCAAACCGTGCACCTATCTTGCAACAAGTTTAGCACCATCTCCAATCAGATCGTAACGAGCTTCCACTTGAGCCTCGTCAGCTAGGAGTACCATCGGGTGCGTCCAAATCGATTTCAGAGCGTACGGTAAGATTGGTGTGAGCCGTCCAACTATCTTGCCCCGGCACTAACACTGTCTCCAATAGACTGAAACAAGATTCCACATGACCCACATCACATAGGAGTTCCATTGGATGCATCTAAACCAATTTCCGAGCCTATGGAAGGTTCCGCGCAACCCGTGCACCTCGTCAAGATTAGCACTATCTCCAAACAGACCAAAACAAGCTTCCACTTCAGCCTCGTCAACTATGAGTTCCATGAGGTGTGTCCAAAACGATTTCCTAGCCTATGGTATGTTTGGCGCAAATCGTGCACCTATCTTGCATCAAGTTTAGCACCATCTCCAATCGGATCGTAACGAGCTTCCACTTGAGCATCGTCACCTAGGAGTACCATCGGGTGCGTCCAAAATGATTTATGTGCCAATGGTATATTTGGTGAAGACCGTGCAATTATCTTGCACCGACACTAAACCTATCTCCAGACGGACTTAAACGAGATTCCACATGGCCCCCGACACCTAGGAGTTCCATTAGGTGCGTCTAAAATGATTCTCGAGCCTCCAGTACGTTCTGCGCAAACCGTGCACCTATCTTGTAGAAAGATTAGCACCATCCCCAAACGGAACGAAACGAGCTTCCACTTGAGCCTCGTCACCAATGAGTTCCATTAGGTGTGTCCAAAATGATTTCCCAGCCTATGGTATGTTTGGTGCAAACCGTGCACCTATCTTGCATCAAGTTTAGCACCATCCCCTATTGGACCGTAACGAGCTTCCACTTGAGCCTCTTCACCTAGCAGTACCATCGGGTGCGTCCAAATCGATTTCTGAGCGTATGGTACGATTGGTGCGAGCCGTCCAACTATCTTGCACCGGCACTGACACTGTCTCCAAATAGACTGAAACAAGATTCCACATTACCCACGTCACCTCGGAGTTCCATCGGATGCATCTAAACCAATTTTAGAGCCTATGGTAGGTTCCGCGCATCCCGTGCACCTCGTCAAGATTAGCACTATCTCCAAACGGACCAAAACAAGCTTCCACTTCAGCCTCGTCACCTATGTGTTCAGTGGGGCGTGTCCAAAACTATTTCCAAGTCTATGGTATGTTTGGCGCAAACCGTGCACCTATCTTGCATCAAGTTTAGCACCATCTCCAATTAGATCGTAACGAGCTTCCACTTGAGCCTCGTCAGCTAGGAGTACCATCGGGTGCGTCCAAATCGATTTCTGAGCTATGGTACGATTGGTGCGAGCCGTCCAACTATCTTGCACCGGCACTGACACTGTCTCCAAATAGACTAAAACAAGTTTCCACATGACCCACGTCACCTAGGAGTTCCATCGGATGCATCTAAACCAATCCGAGCCAATGGTAGGTTCCGTGCAACCCGTGCACCTCGTCAAGATTAGCACTATCTCCAAACGGACCAAAACAAGCTTCCACTTCAGCCTCGTCACATATGAGTTCCATGGGGCGTGTCCAAAACGATTTCCAAGCCTATGGTATGTTTGCCGTAAACCGTGCACCTATCTTGCATCAATTTAGCACCATCTCCAATCGGACCGTAACGAACTTCCACTTGAGCATCGTCACCTAGGAGTACCATCGGGTGCGTCCAAAAGGATTTATGTGCCTATGGTACATTTGTTGAAGACCGTGCAATTATCTTGCACCGACACTAAACCTGTCTCCAAACAGACTTAAACGAGATTCCACATGGCCCCCGACACATAGGAGTTCCATTGGGTGCGTCCAAAATGATTCTCGAGCCTCCGGTACGTTCTGCGCAAACCATGCACCTATTATGCAGAAAGATTAGCACCATCTCCAAATGGAACGAAACGGGCTTCCACTTGAGCCTCGTCACCTATGAGTTCCATTAGGTGTGTCCAAAACGATTTCCAAGCCTATGGTATGTTTGGTGCAAACCGTGCAACTATCTTGCATCAAGTTTAGCACCATCTCCAATCAGACCGTAACGAGCTTCCACTTGAGCCTCTTCACCTAGCAGTACCATCGGGTGCGTCCAAATCGATTTCAGAGCGTATGGTATGATTGGTGCGAGCCGTCCAACTATCTTGCACCGGCACTGACACTGTCTCCAAATAGACTGAAACAAGATTCCCCATGACCCACGTCACCTCGGAGTTCCATCGGATGCATCTAAACCAATTTCCGAGCCTATGGTAGGTTCCGCGCATCCCGTGCACCTCGTCAAGATTAGCACTATCTCCAAACGGACCAAAACAAGCTTCCACTTCAGCCTCGTCACCTATGAGTTCAGTGTGGCATGTCCAAAACGATTTCCAAGTCTATGGTATGTTTGGCGCAAACCGTAAACATATCTTGCATCAAGTTTAGCACCATCTCCAATCGGACCGTAACGAGCTTCCACTTGAGCATCGTCACCTAGGAGTACCATCGGGTGCGTCCAAAACGATTTATGTGCCTATGGTATATTTGGTGAAGACCGTGCAATTATCTCGCACCGACACTAAACCTATCTCCAGACGGACTTAAACGAGATTCCACATGGCCCCCGACACCTAGGAGTTCCATTAGGTGCGTCCAAAATGATTCTCGAGCCTCCAGTACCTTCTGCGCAAACCGTGCACCTATCTTGTAGAAAGATTAGCACCATCTCCAAATGGAACGAAACGAGCTTCCACTTGAGCCTCGTCACCTATGAGTTCCATTAGGTGTGTCCAAAATGATTTCCAAGCCTATGGTATGTTTGGTGCAAACCGTGCACCTATCTTGCATCAAGTTTAGTACCATCTCGAATCGGACCGTAACGAGCTTCCACTTGAGCTTCGTCACCTAGGAGTACCATCGGGTGCGTCCAAATCGATTTCAGAGCGTATGGTAGGATTGGTGCGAGCCGTCCAACTATCTTGCCCCGGCACTAACACTGTCTCCAATAGACTGAAACAAGATTCCACATGACCCACATCACATAGGAGTTCCATTGGATGCATCTAAACCAATTTCCGAGCCAATGGAAGGTTCCGCGCAACCCGTGCACCTCGTCAAGATTAGCACTATCTCCAAACAGACCAAAACAAGCTTCCACTTCAGCCTCGTCACCTATGAGTTCCATGAGGTGTGTCCAAAACGATTTCCTAGCCTATGGTATGTTTGGCGCAAATCGTGCACCTATCTTGCATCAAGTTTAGCACCATCTCCAATCGGATCGTAACGAGCTTCCACTTGAGCATCGTCACCTAGGAGTACCATCGGGTGCGTCCAAAATGATTTATGTGCCTATGGTATATTTGGTGAAGACCGTGCAATTATCTTGCACCGACACTAAACCTATCTCCAGACGGACTTAAACGAGATTCCACATGGCCCCCGACACCTAGGAGTTCCATTAGGTGCGTCTAAAATGATTCTCGAGCCTCCAGTACGTTCTGCGCAAACCGTGCACCTATCTTGTAGAAAGATTAGCACCATCCCCAAACGGAACGAAACGAGCTTCCACTTGAGCCTCGTCACCAATGAGTTCCATTAGGTGTGTCCAAAACGATTTCCAAGCCTATGGTATGTTTGGTGCAAACCGTGCACCTATCTTGCATCAAGTTTAGCACCATCTCCTATCGGACCGTAACGAGCTTCCACTTGAGCCTCTTCACCTAGCAGTACCATCGGGTGCGTCCAAATCGATTTCAGAGCGTATGGTACGATTGGTGCGAGCCGTCCAACTATCTTGCACCGGCACTGACACTGTCTCCAAATTGACTGAAACAAGATTCCACATTACCCACGTCACCTCGGAGTTCCATCGGATGCATCTAAACCAATTTTCGAGCCTATGGTAGGTTCCGCGCATCCCGTGCACCTCGTCAAGATTAGCACTATCTCCAAACGGACCAAAACAAGCTTCCACTTCAGCCTCGTCACCTATGTGTTCAGTGGGGCGTGTCCAAAACGATTTCCAAGTCTATGGTATGTTTGGCGCAAACCGTGCACCTATCTTGCATCAAGTTTAGCACCATCTCCAATCAGATCGTAACGAGCTTCCACTTGAGCCTCGTCAGCTAGGAGTACCATCGGGTGCGTCCAAATCGATTTCTGAGCTATGGTACGATTGGTGCGAGCCATCCAACTATCTTGCACCGGCACTGACACTGTCTCCAAATAGACTAAAACAAGATTCCACATGACCCACGTCACCTAGGAGTTCCATCGGATTCATCTAAACCAATCCGAGCCAATGGTAGGTTCCGTGCAACCCGTGCACCTCGTCAAGATTAGCACTATCTCCAAACGGACCAAAACAAGCTTCCACTTCAGCCTCGTCACCTATGAGTTCCATGGGGCGTGTCCAAAACGATTTCCAAGCCTATGGTATGTTTGCCGTAAACCATGCACCTATCTTGCATCAATTTAGCACCATCTCCAATCGGACCGTAACGAACTTCCACTTGAGCATCGTCACCTAGGAGTACCATCGGGTGCGTCCAAAAGGATTTATGTGCCTATGGTACATTTGTTGAAGACCGTGCAATTATCTTGCACCGACACTAAACCTGTCTCCAAACAGACTTAAACGAGATTCCACATGGCCCCCGACACATAGGAGTTCCATTGGGTGCGTCCAAAATGATTCTCGAGCCTCCGGTACGTTCTGCGCAAACCATGCACCTATTATGCAGAAAGATTAGCACCATCTCCAAATGGAACGAAACGGGCTTCCACTTGAGCCTCGTCACCTATGAGTTCCATTAGGTGTGTCCAAAACGATTTCCAAGCCTATGGTATGTTTGGTGCAAACCGTGCAACTATCTTGCATCAAGTTTAGCACCATCTCCAATCAGACCGTAACGAGCTTCCACTTGAGCCTCTTCACCTAGCAGTACCATTGGGTGCGTCCAAATCGATTTCAGAGCGTATGGTATGATTGGTGCGAGCCGTCCAACTATCTTGCACCGGCACTGACACTGTCTCCAAATAGACTGAAACAAGATTCCCCATGACCCACGTCACCTCGGAGTTCCATCGGATGCATCTAAACCAATTTCCGAGCCTATGGTAGGTTCCGCGCATCCCGTGCACCTCGTCAAGATTAGCACTATCTCCAAACGGACCAAAACAAGCTTCCACTTCAGCCTCGTCACCTATGAGTTCAGTGTGGCGTGTCCAAAACGATTTCCAAGTCTATGGTATGTTTGGCGCAAACCGTAAACATATCTTGCATCAAGTTTAGCACCATCTCCAATCGGACCGTAACGAGCTTCCACTTGAGCATCGTCACCTAGGAGTACCATCGGGTGCGTCGAAAACGATTTATGTGCCTATGGTATATTTGGTGAAGACCGTGCAATTATCTTGCACCGACACTAAACCTGTCTCCAGACGGACTTAAACGAGATTCCACATGGCCCCCGACACCTAGGAGTTCCATTAGGTGCGTCCAAAATGATTCTCGAGCCTCCAGTACCTTCTGCGCAAACCGTGCACCTATCTTGTAGAAAGATTAGCACCATCTCCAAATGGAACGAAAGGAGCTTCCACTTGAGCCTCGTCACCTATGAGTTCCATTAGGTGTGTCCAAAATGATTTCCAAGCCTATGGTATGTTTGGTGCAAACCGTGCACCTATCTTGCATCAAGTTTAGTACCATCTCCAATCGGACCGTAACGAGCTTCCACTTGAGCCTCGTCACCTAGGAGTACCATCGGGTGCGTCCAAATCGATTTCAGAGCGTATGGTACGATTGGTGCGAGCCGTCCAACTATCTTGCACCGGCACTGACACTGTCTCCAAATAGACTGAAACAAGATTCCACATTACCCACGTCACCTTGGAGTTCCATCGGATGCATCTAAACCAATTTTCGAGCCTATGGTAGGTTCCGCGCATCCCGTGCACCTCGTCAAGATTAGCACTATCTCCAAACGGACCAAAACAAGCTTCCACTTCAGCCTCGTCACCTATGAGTTCAGTGGGGCGTGTCCAAAACGATTTCCATGTCTATGGTATGTTTGGCGCAAACCGTGCACCTATCTTGCATCAAGTTTAGCACCATCTCCAATCAGATCGTAACGAGCTTCCACTTGAGCCTCGTCAGCTAGGAGTACCATCGGGTGCGTCCAAATCGATTTCTGAGCTATGGAACAATTGGTGCGAGCCGTCCAACTATCTTGCACCGGCACTGACACTGTCTCCAAATAGACTAAAACAAGATTCCACATGACCCACGTCACCTAGGAGTTCCATCAGATGCATCTAATCCAATCCGAGCCAATGGTAGGTTCCGTGCAGCCCGTGCACCTTGTCAAGATTAGCACTATCTCCAAACGGACCAAAACAAGCTTCCACTTGAGCCTCGTCACCTATGAGTTCCATTAGGTGTGTCCAAAACGATTTCCAAGCCTATGGTATGTTTGGTGCAAACCGTGCACCTATCTTGCATCAAGTTTAGCACCATCTCCAATCGGATCGTAACGAGCTTCCACTTGAGCATCGTCACCTAGGAGTACCATCGGGTGCGTCCAAAATGATTTATGTGCCTATGGTATATTTGGTGAAGACCGTGCAATTATCTTGCACCGACACTAAACCTGTCTCCAGACGGACTTAAACGAGATTCCACATGGCCCCCGACACCTAGGAGTTCCATTAGGTGCATCTAAAATGATTCTCGAGCCTCCAGTACGTTCTGCGCAAACCGTGCACCTATCTTGTAGAAAGATTAGCACCATCTCCAAACGGAACGAAACGAGCTTCCACTTGAGCCTCGTCACCAATGAGTTCCATTAGGTGTGTCCAAAACGATTTCCAAGCCTATGGTATGTTTGGTGCAAACCGTGCTCGTATCTTGCATCAAGTTTAGCACCATCTCCAATCAGATCGTAACGAGCTTCCACTTGAGCCTCGTCAGCTAGGAGTACCATCGGGTGCGTCCAAATCGATTTCAGAGCGTATGGTACGATTGGTGCGAGCCGTCCAACTATCTTGCACCGGCACTGACACTGTCTCCAAATAGACTGAAACAAGATTCCACATTACCCACGTCACCTTGGAGTTCCATCGGATGCATCTAAACCAATTTTCGAGCCTATGGTAGGTTCCGCGCATCCCGTGCACCTCGTCAAGATTAGCACTATCTCCAAACGGACCAAAACAAGCTTCCACTTCAGCCTCGTCACCTATGAGTTCAGTGGGGCGTGTCCAAAACGATTTCCATGTCTATGGTATGTTTGGCGCAAACCGTGCACCTATCTTGCATCAAGTTTAGCACCATCTCCAATCAGATCGTAACGAGCTTCCACTTGAGCCTCGTCAGCTAGGAGTACCATCGGGTGCGTCCAAATCGATTTCTGAGCTATGGAACGATTGGTGCGAGCCGTCCAACTATCTTGCACCGGCACTGACACTGTCTCCAAATAGACTAAAACAAGATTCCACATGACCCACGTCACCTAGGAGTTCCATCAGATGCATCTAATCCAATCCGAGCCAATGGTAGGTTTCGTGCAGCCCGTGCACCTCGTCAAGATTAGCACTATCTCCAAACGGACCAAAACAAGCTTCCACTTGAGCCTCGTCACCTATGAGTTCCATTAGGTGTGTCCAAAACGATTTCCAAGCCTATGGTATGTTTGGTGCAAACCGTGCACCTATCTTGCATCAAGTTTAGTACCATCTCCAATCGGACCGTAACGAGCTTCCACTTGAGCCTCGTCACCTAGGAGTACCATCGGGTGCGTCCAAATCGATTTCAGAGCGTATGGTAGGATTGGTGCGAGCCGTCCAACTATCTTGCCCCGGCACTAACACTGTCTCCAATAGACTGAAACAAGATTACACATGACCCACATCTCATAGGAGTTCCATTGGATGCATCTAAACCAATTTCCGAGCCTGTGGAAGGTTCCGCGCAACCCGTGCACCTCGTCAAGATTAGCACTATCTCCAAACAGACCAAAACAAGCTTCCACTTCAGCCTCGTCACCTATGAGTTCCATGAGGTGTGTCTAAAACGATTTCCTAGCCTATGGTATGTTTGGCGCAAATCGTGCACCTATCTTGCATCAAGTTTAGCACCATCTCCAATCGGATCGTAACGAGCTTCCACTTGAAAATCGTCACCAAGGAGTACCATCGGGTGCGTCCAAAATGATTTATGTGCCTATGGTATATTTGGTGAAGACCGTGCAGTTATCTTGCACCGACACTAAACCTATCTCCAGACGGACTTAAACGAGATTCCACATGGCCCCCGACACCTAGGAGTTCCATTAGGTGCGTCTAAAATGATTCTCGAGCCTCCAGTACGTTCTGCGCAAACCGTGCACCTATCTTGTAGAAAGATTAGCACCATCTCCAAACGGAACGAAACGAGCTTCCACTTGAGCCTCGTCACGAATGAGTTCCATTATGTGTGTCCAAAACGATTTCCAAGCCTATGGTATGTTTGGTGCAAACCGTGCACCTATCTTGTATCAAGTTTAGCACCATCTCCAATCAGATCGTAACGAGCTTCCACTTGAGCCTCGTCAGCTAGGAGTACCATCGGGTGCATCCAAATCGATTTCAGAGCGTATGGTACGATTGGTGCGAGCCGTCCAACTATCTTGCACCGGCACTGACACTGTCTCCAAATAGACTGAAACAAGATTCCACATTACCCACGTCACCTCGGAGTTCCATCGGATGCATCTAAACCAATTTTCGAGCCTATGGTAGGTTCCGCGCATCCCGTGCACCTCGTCAAGATTAGCACTATCTCCAAACGGACCAAAACAAGCTTCCACTTCAGCCTCGTCACCTATGAGTTCAGTGGGGCGTGTCCAAAATGATTTCCAAGTCTATGGTATGTTTGGCGCAAACCGTGCATCTATCTTGCATCAAGTTTAGCACCATCTCCAATCAGATCGTAACGAGCTTCCACTTGAGCCACGTCAGCTAGGAGTACCATCGGGTGCGTCCAAATCGATTTCTGAGCTATGGTACGATTGGTGCGAGCCGTCCAACTATCTTGCACCGGCACTGACACTGTCTCCAAATAGACTAAAACAAGATTCCACATGACCCACGTCACCTAGGAGTTCCATCGGATGCATCTAAACCAATCCGAGCCAATGGTAGGTTCCGTGCAACCCGTGCACCTCGTCAAGATTAGCACTATCTCCAAACGGACCAAAACAAGCTTCCACTTCAGCCTCGTCACCTATGAGTTCCATGGGGCGTGTCCAAAATGATTTCCAAGCCTATGGTATGTTTGCCGTAAACCGTGCACCTATCTTACATCAAGTTTAACACCATCTCCAATCGGACCGTAACGAACTTCCACTTGAGCATCGTCACCTAGGAGTACCATCGGGTGCGTCCAAAACGATTTATGTGCCTATGGTATATTTGTTGAAGACCATGCAATTATCTTGCACCGACACTAAACCTATCTCCAAACAGACATAAACGAGATTCCACATGGCCCCCGACACATAGGAGTTCCATTGGGTGCGTCCAAAATGATTCTCGAGCCTCCGGTACGTTCTGCGCAAACCATGCACCTATTATGCAGAAAGATTAGCACCATCTCCAAATGGAACGAAACGGGCTTCCACTTGAGCCTCGTCACCTATGAGTTCCATTAGGTGTGTCCAAAACGATTTCCAAGCCTATGGTATGTTTGGTGCAAACCGTGCAACTATCTTGCATCAAGTTTAGCACCATCTCCAATCAGACCGTAACGAGCTTCCACTTGAGCCTCTTCACCTAGCAGTACCATCGGGTGCGTCCAAATCGATTTCAGAGCGTATGGTACGATTGGTGCGAGCCGTCCAACTATCTTGCACCGGCACTGACACTGTCTCCAAATTGACTGAAACAAGATTCCACATTACCCACGTCACCTCGGAGTTCCATCGGATGCATCTAAACCAATTTTCGAGCCTATGGTAGGTTCCGCGCATCCCGTGCACCTCGTCAAGATTAGCACTATCTCCAAACGGACCAAAACAAGCTTCCACTTCAGCCTCGTCACCTATGAGTTCAGTGGGGCGTGTCCAAAACGATTTCCAAGTCTATGGTATGTTTGGCGCAAACCGTGCACCTATCTTGCATCAAGTTTAGCACCATCTCCAATCAGATCGTAACGAGCTTCCACTTGAGCCTCGTCAGCTAGGAGTACCATCGGGTGCGTCCAAATCGATTTCTGAGCTATGGTACGATTGGTGCGAGCCGTCCAACTATCTTGCACCGGCACTGACACTGTCTCCAAATAGACTAAAACAAGATTCCACATGACCCACGTCACCTAGGAGTTCCATCGGATGCATCTAAACCAATCCGAGCCAATGGTAGGTTCCGTGCAACCCGTGCACCTCGTCAAGATTAGCACTATCTCCAAACGGACCAAAACAAGCTTCCACTTCAGCCTCGTCACCTATGAGTTCCATGGGGCGTGTCCAAAACGATTTCCAAGCCTATGGTATGTTTGCCGTAAACCGTGCACCTATCTTACATCAAGTTTAGCACCATCTCCAATCGGACCGTAACGAACTTCCACTTGAGCATCGTCACCTAGGAGTACCATCGGGTGCGTCCAAAACGATTTATGTGCCTATGGTATATTTGTTGAAGACCGTGCAATTATCTTGCACCGACACTAAACCTGTCTCCAAACAGACATAAACGAGATTCCACATGGCCCCCGACACATAGGAGTTCCATTGGGTGCGTCCAAAATGATTCTCGAGCCTCCGGTACGTTCTGCGCAAACCATGCACCTATTATGCAGAAAGATTAGCACCATCTCCAAATGGAACGAAACGGGCTTCCACTTGAGCCTCGTCACCTATGAGTTCCATTAGGTGTGTCCAAAACGATTTCCAAGCCTATGGTATGTTTGGTGCAAACCGTGCAACTATCTTGCATCAAGTTTAGCACCATCTCCAATCAGACCGTAACGAGCTTCCACTTGAGCCTCTTCACCTAGCAGTACCATCGGGTGCGTCCAAATCGATTTCAGAGCGTATGGTACGATTGGTGCGAGCCGTCCAACTATCTTGCACCGGCACTGACACTGTCTCCAAATTGACTGAAACAAGATTCCACATTACCCACGTCACCTCGGAGTTCCATCGGATGCATCTAAACCAATTTTCGAGCCTATGGTAGGTTCCGCGCATCCCGTGCACCTCGTCAAGATTAGCACTATCTCCAAACGGACCAAAACAAGCTTCCACTTCAGCCTCGTCACCTATGAGTTCAGTGGGGCGTGTCCAAAACGATTTCCAAGTCTATGGTATGTTTGGCGCAAACCGTGCACCTATCTTGCATCAAGTTTAGCACCATCTCCAATCAGATCGTAACGAGCTTCCACTTGAGCCTCGTCAGCTAGGAGTACCATCGGGTGCGTCCAAATCGATTTCTGAGCTATGGTACGATTGGTGCGAGCCGTCCAACTATCTTGCACCGGCACTGACACTGTCTCCAAATAGACTAAAACAAGATTCCACATGACCCACGTCACCTAGGAGTTCCATCGGATGCATCTAAACCAATCCGAGCCAATGGTAGGTTCCGTGCAACCCGTGCACCTCGTCAAGATTAGCACTATCTCCAAACGGACCAAAACAAGCTTCCACTTCAGCCTCGTCACCTATGAGTTCCATGGGGCGTGTCCAAAACGATTTCCAAGCCTATGGTATGTTTGCCGTAAACCGTGCACCTATCTTACATCAAGTTTAGCACCATCTCCAATCGGACCGTAACGAACTTCCACTTGAGCATCGTCACCTAGGAGTACCATCGGGTGCGTCCAAAACGATTTATGTGCCTATGGTATATTTGTTGAAGACCGTGCAATTATCTTGCACCGACACTAAACCTGTCTCCAAACAGACATAAACGAGATTCCACATGGCCCCCGACACATAGGAGTTCCATTGGGTGCGTCCAAAATGATTCTCGAGCCTCCGGTACGTTCTGCGCAAACCATGCACCTATTATGCAGAAAGATTAGCACCATCTCCAAATGGAACGAAACGGGCTTCCACTTGAGCCTCGTCACCTATGAGTTCCATTAGGTGTGTCCAAAACGATTTCCAAGCCTATGGTATGTTTGGTGCAAACCGTGCAACTATCTTGCATCAAGTTTAGCACCATCTCCAATCAGACCGTAACGAGCTTCCACTTGAGCCTCTTCACCTAGCAGTACCATCGGGTGCGTCCAAATCGATTTCAGAGCGTATGGTACGATTGGTGCGAGCCGTCCAACTATCTTGCACCGGCATTGACACTGTCTCCAAATAGACTGAAACAAGATTCCCCATGACCCACGTCACCTCGGAGTTCCATCGGATGCATCTAAACCAATTTCCGAGCCTATGGTAGGTTCCGCGCATCCCGTGCACCTCGTCAAGATTAGCACTATCTCCAAACGGACCAAAACAAGCTTCCACTTCAGCCTCGTCACCTATGAGTTCAGTGGGGCGTGTCCAAAACGATTTCCAAGTCTATGGTATGTTTGGCGCAAACCGTAAACATATCTTGCATCAAGTTTAGCACCACCTCCAATCAGATCGTAACGAGCTTCCACTTGAGCCTCGTCAGCTAGGAGTACCATCGGGTGCGTCCAAATCGATTTCTGAGCTATGGTACGATTGGTGCGAGCCGTCCAACTATCTTGCACCGGCACTGACACTGTCTCCAAATAGACTAAAACAAGATTCCACATGACCCACGTCACCTAGGAGTTCCATCGGATGCATCTAAACCAATCCGAGCCAATGGTAGGTTCCGTGCAACCCGTGCACCTCATCAAGATTAGCACTATCTCCAAACGGACCAAAACAAGCTTCCACTTCAGCCTCGTCACCTATGAGTTCCATGGGGCATGTCCAAAACGATTTCCAAGCCTATGGTATGTTTGCCGTAAACCGTGCACCTATCTTACATCAAGTTTAGCACCATCTCCAATCGGACCGTAACGAACTTCCACTTGAGCATCGTCACCTAGGAGTACCATCGGGTGCGTCCAAAACGATTTATGTGCCTATGGTATATTTGTTGAAGACCGTGCAATTATCTTGCACCGACACTAAACCTGTCTCCAAACAGACATAAACGAGATTCCACATGGCCCCCGACACATAGGAGTTCCATTGGGTGCGTCCAAAATGATTCTCGAGCCTCCGGTACGTTCTGCGCAAACCATGCACCTATTATGCAGAAAGATTAGCACCATCTCCAAATGGAACGAAATGGGCTTCCACTTGAGCCTCGTCACCTATGAGTTCCATTAGGTGTGTCCAAAACGATTTCCAAGCCTATGGTATGTTTGGTGCAAACCGTGCAACTATCTTGCATCAAGTTTAGCACCATCTCCAATCAGACCGTAACGAGCTTCCACTTGAGCCTCTTCACCTAGCAGTACCATCGGGTGCGTCCAAATCGATTTCAGAGCGTATGGTACGATTGGTGCGAGCCGTCCAACTATCTTGCACCGGCACTGACACTGTCTCCAAATTGACTGAAACAAGATTCCACATTACCCACGTCACCTCGGAGTTCCATCGGATGCATCTAAACCAATTTTCGAGCCTATGGTAGGTTCCGCGCATCCCGTGCACCTCGTCAAGATTAGCACTATCTCCAAACGGACCAAAACAAGCTTCCACTTCAGCCTCGTCACCTATGAGTTCAGTGGGGCGTGTCCAAAACGATTTCCAAGTCTATGGTATGTTTGGCGCAAACCGTGCACCTATCTTGCATCAAGTTTAGCACCATCTCCAATCAGATCGTAACGAGCTTCCACTTGAGCCTCGTCAGCTAGGAGTACCATCGGGTGCGTCCAAATCGATTTCTGAGCTATGGTACGATTGGTGCGAGCCGTCCAACTATCTTGCACCGGCACTGACACTGTCTCCAAATAGACTAAAACAAGATTCCACATGACCCACGTCACCTAGGAGTTCCATCGGATGCATCTAAATCAATCCGAGCCAATGGTAGGTTCCGTGCAACCCGTGCACCTCGTCAAGATTAGCACTATCTCCAAACGGACCAAAACAAGCTTCCACTTCAGCCTCGTCACCTATGAGTTCCATGGGGCGTGTCCAAAACGATTTCCAAGCCTATGGTATGTTTGCCGTAAACCGTGCACCTATCTTACATCAAGTTTAGCACCATCTCCAATCGGACCGTAACGAACTTCCACTTGAGCATCGTCACCTAGGAGTACCATCGGGTGCGTCCAAAACGATTTATGTGCCTATGGTATATTTGTTGAAGACCGTGCAATTATCTTGCACCGACACTAAACCTGTCTCCAAACAGACATAAACGAGATTCCACATGGCCCCCGACACATAGGAGTTCCATTGGGTGCGTCCAAAATGATTCTCGAGCCTCCGGTACGTTCTGCGCAAACCATGCACCTATTATGCAGAAAGATTAGCACCATCTCCAAATGGAACGAAATGGGCTTCCACTTGAGCCTCGTCACCTATGAGTTCCATTAGGTGTGTCCAAAACGATTTCCAAGCCTATGGTATGTTTGGTGCAAACCGTGCAACTATCTTGCATCAAGTTTAGCACCATCTCCAATCAGACCGTAACGAGCTTCCACTTGAGCCTCTTCACCTAGCAGTACCATCGGGTGCGTCCAAATCGATTTCAGAGCGTATGCTACGATTGGTGCAAGCCGTCCAACTATGTTGCACCGGCACTGACACTGTCTCCAAATAGACTGAAACAAGATTCCCCATGACCCACGTCACCTCGGAGTTCCATCGGATGCATCTAAACCAATTTCCGAGCCTATGGTAGGTTCCGCGCATCCCGTGCACCTCGTCAAGATTAGCACTATCTCCAAACGGACCAAAACAAGCTTCCACTTCAGCCTCGTCACCTATGTGTTCAGTGGGGCGTGTCCAAAACGATTTCCAAGTCTATGGTATGTTTGGCGCAAACCGTAAACATATCTTGCATCAAGTTTAGCACCACCTCCAATCGGACCGTAACGAGCTTCCACTTGAGCATCGTCACCTAGGAGTACCATCGGGTGCGTCCAAAACGATTTATGTGCCTATGGTATATTAGGTGAAGACCGTGCACTTATCTTGCACCGACACTAAACCTGTCTCCAGACGTACTTAAACGAGATTCCACATGGCCCCCGACACCTAGGAGTTCCATTAGGTGCGTCCAAAATGATTCTCGAGCCTCCAGTACCTTCTGCGCAAACCGTGCACCTATCTTGTAGAAAGATTAGCACCATCTCCAAATGGAACGAAACGAGCTTCCACTTGAGCCTCGTCACCTATGAGTTCCATTAGGTGTGTCCAAAACGATTTCCAAGCCTATGGTATGTTTGGTGCAAACCGTGCACCTATCTTGCATCAAGTTTAGTACCATCTCCAATCGGACCGTAACGAGCTTCCACTTGAGCCTCGTCACCTAGGAGTACCATCGGGTGCGTCCAAATCGATTTCAGAGCGTATGGTAGGATTGGTGCGAGCCGTCCAACTATCTTGCCCCGGCACTAACACTGTCTCCAATAGACTGAAACAAGATTCCACATGACCCACATCACATAGGAGTTCCATTGGATGCATCTAAACCAATTTCCGAGCCTATGGAAGGTTCCGCGCAACCCGTGCACCTCGTCAAGATTAGCACTATCTCCAAACAGACCAAAACAAGCTTCCACTTTAGCCTTGTCACCTATGAGTTCCATGAGGTGTGTCCAAAACGATTTCCTAGCCTATGGTATGTTTGGCGCAAATCGTGCACCTATCTTGCATCAAGTTTAGCACCATCTCCAATCGGATCGTAACGAGCTTCCACTTGAGCATCGTCACCTAGGAGTACCATCGGGTGCGTCCAAAATGATTTATGTGCCTATGGTATATTTGGTGAAGACCGTGCAATTATCTTGCACCGACACTAAACCTATCTCCAGACGGACTTAAACGAGATTCCACATGGCCGCCGACACCTAGGAGTTCCATTAGGTGCGTCTAAAATGATTCTCGAGCCTCCAGTACGTTCTGCGCAAACCGTGCACCTATCTTGTAGAAAGATTGGCACCATCTCCAAATGGAACGAAACGAGCTTCCACTTGAGCCTCGTCACCAATGAGTTCCATTAGGTGTGTCCAAAACGATTTCCAAGCCTATGGTATGTTTGGTGCAAACCGTGCAACTATCTTGCATCAAGTTTAGCACCATCTCCAATCAGACCGTAACGAGCTTCCACTTGAGCCTCTTCACCTAGCAGTACCATCGGGTGCGTCCAAATCGATTTCAGAGCGTATGGTACGATTGGTGCGAGCCGTCCAACTATCTTGCACCGGCACTGACACTGTCTCCAAATAGACTGAAACAAGATTCCCCATGACCCACGTCACCTCGGAGTTCCATCGGATGCATCTAAACCAATTTCCGAGCCTATGGTAGGTTCCGCGCATCCCGTGCACCTCGTCAAGATTAGCACTATCTCCAAACGGACCAAAACAAGCTTCCACTTCAGCCTCGTCACCTATGTGTTCAGTGGGGCGTGTCCAAAACGATTTCCAAGTCTATGGTATGTTTGGCGCAAACCGTAAACATATCTTGCATCAAGTTTAGCACCACCTCCAATCGGACCGTAACGAGCTTCCACTTGAGCATCGTCACCTAGGAGTACCATCGGGTGCGTCCAAAACGATTTATGTGCCTATGGTATATTAGGTGAAGACCGTGCACTTATCCTGCACCGACACTAAACCTGTCTCCAGACGGACTTAAACGAGATTCCACATGGCCCCCGACACCTAGGAGTTCCATTAGGTGCGTCCAAAATGATTCTCGAGCCTCCAGTACCTTCTGCGCAAACCGTGCACCTATCTTGTAGAAAGATTAGCACCATCTCCAAATGGAACGAAACGAGCTTCCACTTGAGCCTCGTCACCTATGAGTTCCATTAGGTGTGTCCAAAACGATTTCCAAGCCTATGGTATGTTTGGTGCAAACCGTGCACCTATCTTGCATCAAGTTTAGTACCATCTCCAATCGGACCGTAACGAGCTTCCACTTGAGCCTCGTCACCTAGGAGTACCATCGGGTGCGTCCAAATCGATTTCAGAGCGTATGGTAGGATTGGTGCGAGCCGTCCAACTATCTTGCCCCGGCACTAACACTGTCTCCAATAGACTGAAACAAGATTCCACATGACCCACATCACATAGGAGTTCCATTGGATGCATCTAAACCAATTTCCGAGCCTATGGAAGGTTCCGCGCAACCCGTGCACCTCGTCAAGATTAGCACTATCTCCAAACAGACCAAAACAAGCTTCCACTTTAGCCTTGTCACCTATGAGTTCCATGAGGTGTGTCCAAAACGATTTCCTAGCCTATGGTATGTTTGGCGCAAATCGTGCACCTATCTTGCATCAAGTTTAGCACCATCTCCAATCGGATCGTAACGAGCTTCCACTTGAGCATCGTCACCTAGGAGTACCATCGGGTGCGTCCAAAATGATTTATGTGCCTATGGTATATTTGGTGAAGACCGTGCAATTATCTTGCACCGACACTAAACCTATCTCCAGACGGACTTAAACGAGATTCCACATGGCCGCCGACACCTAGGAGTTCCATTAGGTGCGTCTAAAATGATTCTCGAGCCTCCAGTACGTTCTGCGCAAACCGTGCACCTATCTTGTAGAAAGATTAGCACCATCTCCAAATGGAACGAAACGAGCTTCCACTTGAGCCTCGTCACCAATGAGTTCCATTAGGTGTGTCCAAAACGATTTCCAAGCCTATGGTATGTTTGGTGCAAACCGTGCACCTGTCTTGCATCAAGTTTAGCACCATCTCCTATCGGACCGTAACGAGCTTCCACTTGAGCCTCTTCACCTAGCAGTACCATCGGGTGCGTCCAAATCGATTTCAGAGCATATGGTACGATTGGTGCGAGCCGTCCAACTTTCTTGCACTGGCACTGACACTGTCTCCAAATAGACTGAAACAAGATTCCACATTACCCACGTCACCTCGGAGTTCCATCGGATGCATCTAAACCAATTTTCGAGCCTATGGTAGGTTCCGCGCATCCCGTGCACCTCGTCAAGATTAGCACTATCTCCAAACGGACCAAAACAAGCTTCCACTTCAGCCTCATCACCTATGAGTTCAGTGGGGCGTGTCCAAAACGATTTCCAAGCCTATGGTATGTTTGGCGCAAACCGTGCACCTATGTTGCATCAAGTTTAGCACCATCTCCAATCGGACCGTAACGAACTTCCACTTGAGCATCGTCACCTAGGAGTACCATCGGGTGCGTCCAAAATGATTTATGTGCCTATGGTATATTTGTTGAAGACCGTGCAATTATCTTGCACCGACACTAAACCTGTCTCCAAACAGACATAAACGAGATTCCACATGGCCCCCGACACATAGGAGTTCCATTGGGTGCGTCCAAAATGATTCTCGAGCCTCCGGTACGTTCTGCGCAAACCATGCACCTATTATGCAGAAAGATTAGCACCATCTCCAAATGGAACGAAACGGGCTTCCACTTGAGCCTCGTCACCTATGAGTTCCATTAGGTGTGTCCAAAACGATTTCCAAGCCTATGGTATGTTTGGTGCAAACCGTGCAACTATCTTGAATCAAGTTTAGCACCATCTCCAATCAGACCGTAACGAGCTTCCACTTGAGCCTCTTCACCTAGCAGTACCATCGGGTGCGTCCAAATCGATTTCAGAGCGTATGGTACGATTGGTGCGAGCCGTCCAACTATCTTGCACCGGCACTGACACTGTCTCCAAATAGACTGAAACAAGATTCCCCATGACCCACGTCACCTCGGAGTTCCATCGGATGCATCTAAACCAATTTCCGAGCCTATGGTAGGTTCCGCGCATCCCGTGCACCTCGTCAAGATTAGCACTATCTCCAAACGGACCAAAACAAGCTTCCACTTCAGCCTCGTCACCTATGTGTTCAGTGGGGCGTGTCCAAAACGATTTCCAAGTCTATGGTATGTTTGGCGCAAACCGTAAACATATCTTGCATCAAGTTTAGCACCACCTCCAATCGGACCGTAACGAGCTTCCACTTGAGCATCGTCACCTAGGAGTACCATCGGGTGCGTCCAAAATGATTTATGTGCCTATGGTATATTTGGTGAAGACCGTGCACTTATCTTGCACCGACACTAAACCTTTCTCCAGACGGACTTAAACGAGATTCCACATGGCCCCCGACACCTAGGAGTTCCATTAGGTGCGTCCAAAATGATTCTCGAGCCTCCAGTACCTTCTGCGCAAACCGTGCACCTATCTTGTAGAAAGATTAGCACCATCTCCAAATGGAACGAAACGAGCTTCCACTTGAGCCTCGTCACCTATGAGTTCCATTAGGTGTGTCCAAAACGATTTCCAAGCCTATGGTATGTTTGGTGCAAACCGTGCACCTATCTTGCATCAAGTTTAGTACCATCTCCAATCGGACCGTAACGAGCTTCCACTTGAGCCTCGTCACCTAGGAGTACCATCGGGTGCGTCCAAATCGATTTCAGAGCGTATGGTAGGATTGGTGCGAGCCGTCCAACTATCTTGCCCCGGCACTAACACTGTCTCCAATAGACTGAAACAAGATTCCACATGACCCACATCACATAGGAGTTCCATTGGATGCATCTAAACCAATTTCCGAGCCTATGGAAGGTTCCGCGCAACCCGTGCACCTCGTCAAGATTAGCACTATCTCCAAACAGACCAAAACAAGCTTCCACTTTAGCCTTGTCACCTATGAGTTCCATGAGGTGTGTCCAAAACGATTTCCTAGCCTATGGTATGTTTGGCGCAAATCGTGCACCTATCTTGCATCAAGTTTAGCACCATCTCCAATCGGATCGTAACGAGCTTCCACTTGAGCATCGTCACCTAGGAGTACCATCGGGTGCGTCCAAAATGATTTATGTGCCTATGGTATATTTGGTGAAGACCGTGCAATTATCTTGCACCGACACTAAACCTATCTCCAGACGGACTTAAACGAGATTCCACATGGCCCCCGACACCTAGGAGTTCCATTAGGTGCGTCTAAAATGATTCTCGAGCCTCCAGTACGTTCTGCGCAAACCGTGCACCTATCTTGTAGAAAGATTAGCACCATCTCCAAACGGAACGAAACGAGCTTCCACTTGAGCCTCGTCACCAATGAGTTCCATTAGGTGTGTCCAAAACGATTTCCAAGCCTATGGTATGTTTGGTGCAAACCGTGCACCTATCTTGCATCAAGTTTAGCACCATCTCCTATCGGACCGTAACGAGCTTCCACTTGAGCCTCTTCACCTAGCAGTACCATCGGGTGCGTCCAAATCGATTTCAGAGCATATGGTACGATTGGTGCGAGCCGTCCAACTTTCTTGCACCGGCACTGACACTGTCTCCAAATAGACTGAAACAAGATTCCACATTACCCACGTCACCTCGGAGTTCCATCGGATGCATCTAAACCAATTTTCGAGCCTATGGTAGGTTCCGCGCATCCCGTGCACCTCGTCAAGATTAGCACTATCTCCAAACGGACCAAAACAAGCTTCCACTTCAGCCTCATCACCTATGAGTTCAGTGGGGCGTGTCCAAAACGATTTCCAAGTCTATGGTATGTTTGGCGCAAACCGTGCACCTATGTTGCATCAAGTTTAGCACCATCTCCAATCAGATCGTAACGAGCTTCCACTTGAGCCTCGTCAGCTAGGAGTACCATCGGGTGCGTCCAAATCGATTTCTGAGCAATGGTACGATTGGTGCGAGCCGTCCAACTATCTTGCACCGGCACTGACACTGTCTCCAATAGACTAAAACAAGATTCCACATGACCCACGTCACCTAGGAGTTCCATCGGATGCATCTAAACCAATCCGAGCCTATGGTAGGTTCCACGCAACCCGTGCACCTCGTCAAGATTAGCACTATCTCCAAACAGACCAAAACAAGCTTCCACTTCAGCCTTGTCACCTATGAGTTCCATGGGGCGTGTCCAAAACGATTTCCAAGCCTATGGTATGTTTGCCGTAAACCGTGCACCTATCTTGCATCAAGTTTAGCACCATCTCCAATCGGACCGTAACGAACTTCTACTTGAGCGTCGTCACCTAGGAGTACCATCGGGTGCGTCCAAAACGATTTATGTGCCTATGGTATATTTGTTGAAGACCGTGCAATTATCTTGCACCGACACTAAACCTGTCTCCAAACTGACTTAAAGGAGATTCCACATGGCCCCCGACACATAGGAGTTCCATTGGGTGCGTCCAAAATGATTCTCGAGCCTCCGGTACGTTCTGCGCAAACCATGCACCTATTCTGCAGAAAGATTAGCACCATCTCCAAACGGAACGAAACGGGCTTCCACTTGAGCCTCGTCACCTATGAGTTCCATTAGGTGTGTCCAAAAGGATTTCCAAGCCTATGGTAGGTTTGGTGCAAATCGTGCACCTATCTTGCATCAAGTTTAGCACCATCTCCAATCAGACCGTAACGAGCTTCCACTTGAGCCTCTTCACCTAGCAGTACCATCGGGTGCGTCCAAATCGATTTCAGAGCGTATGGTACGATTGGTGTGAGCCGTCCATCTATCTTGCACCGGCACTGACACTGTCTCCAAATAGACTGAAACAAGATTCCCCATGACCCACGTCACCTCGGAGTTCCATCGGATGCATCTAAACCAATTTCTGAGCCTATGGTAGGTTCCGCGCATCCCGTGCACCTCGTCAAGATTAGCACTATCTCCAAACGGACCAAAACAAGCTTCCACTTCAGCCTCGTCACCTATGAGCTCAGTGTGGCGTGTCCAAAATGATTTCCAAGTCTATGGTATGTTTGGCGCAAACCGTGCACATATCTTGCATCAAGTTTAGCACCATCTCCAATCGGACCGTAACGAGCTTCCACTTGAGCATCGTCACCTAGGAGTACGATCAGGTGCGTCCAAAACGATTTATGTGCCTATGGTATATTTGGTGAAGACCGTGCAATTATCTTGCACCGACACTAAACCTGTCTCCAGACGGACTTAAACGAGATTCCACATGGCCCCCGACACCTAGGACTTCCATTAGGTGCGTCCAAAATGATTCTCGAGCCTCCAGTACCTTCTGCGCAAACCGTGCACCTATCTTGTAGAAAGATTAGCACCATCTCGAAATGGAACGAAACGAGCTTCCACTTGAGCCTCGTCACCTATGAGTTCCATTAGGTGTGTCCAAAACAATTTCCAAGCCTATGGTATGTTTGGTGCAAACCGTGCACCTATCTTGCATCAAGTTTAGCACCATCTCCAATCGGACCGTAACGAGCTTCCACTTGAGCATCGTCACCTAGGAGTACCCTCAGGTGCGTCCAAAATGATTTATGTGCCTATGGTATATTTGGTGAAGACCGTGCAATTATCTTGCACCGACACTAAACCTGTCTCCAAACGAACTTAAACGAGATTCCACATGGCCTCCGACACCTAGGAGTTCCATTGGGTGCGTCCAAAATGATTCTCGAGCCTCTGGTACGTTCTGCGCAAACCGTGCAGCTATCTTGCATAAAGATTAGCACCATCTCCAAACAGAACGAAATGGGCTTCCACTTGAGCATCGTCACCTATGAGTTCCATTAGGTGTGTCCAAAACGATTTCCAAGCCTATGGTATGTTTGGTGCAAATCGTGCACCTATCTTGCATCAAGTTTAGCACCATCTCCAATCGGACCGTAACGAGCTTCCACTTGAGCATCGTCACCTAGGAGTACCATCAGGTGCATCCAAAACGATTTATGTGCCTATGGTATATTTGGTGAAGACCGTGCAATTATCTTGCACCGACACTAAACCTGTCTCCAAACGAACTTAAACGAGATTCCAATGGCCCCCGACACCTAGGAGTTCCATTGGGTGCGTCCAAAATGATTTTCGAGCCTCTGGTATGTTCTGCGCAAACCGTGCAGCTATCTTGCAGAAAGATTAGCACCATCTCCAAATGGAATGAAATGAGCTTCCACTTGAGCCTCGTCACCTATGAGTTCCATTAGGTCTGTCCAAAACGATTTCCAAGTCTATGGTATGTTTGGTGCAAACCGTGCACCTATCTTGCATCAAGTTTAGCACCATCTCCAATCGGACCGTAACGAGCTTCCACTTGAGCCTCGTCACCTAGGAGTACCATCGGGTGCGTCCAAATCGATTTCAGAGCATATGGTACGATTGGTGCGAGCCGTCCAACTATCCTGCCCCGGCACTAACACTGTCTCCAAATAGATTGAAACATGATTCCACATGACCCACGTCACATAGGAGTTCTATCGGATGCATCTAAACCAATTTCCGAGCCTATGGTAGGTTCCACGCAACCCGTGCACCTCGTCAAGATTAGCACTATCTCCAAACAGACCAAAACAAGCTTCCACTTCAGCCTCGTCACCTATGAGTTCCATGAGGTGTGTCCAAAACGATTTCCAAGCCTATGGTATGTTTGGCGCAAATCGTGCACCTATCTTGCATCAAGTTTACCACCATCTCCAATCGGATCGTAACGAGCTTCCACTTGAGCATCGTCACCTAGGAGTACCATCGGGTGCGTCCAAAACGATTTATGTGCCTATGGTATATTTGGTGAACCGTGCAATTATCTTGCACCGACACTAAACCTGTCTCCAGACGGACTTAAACGAGATTCCACATGGCCCCCGACACCTTGGAGTTCCATTGGGTGCGTCCACCCTCGAGCCTCCGGTACGTTCTGCGCAAACCATGCACCTATTCTGCAGAAAGATTAGCACCTTCTCCAAACGGAACGAAACAGGCTTCCACTTGAGCCTCGTCACCAATGAGTTCCATTAGGTATGTCCAAAATGATTTCCAAGCCTATGGTATGTTTGGTGCAAATCGTGCACCTATCTTGCATCAAGTTTAGCACCATCTCCAATCGGACCGTAACGAGCTTCCACTTGAGCCTCGTCACCTAGGAGTACATCGGGTGCGTCCAAATCGATTTCAGAGCGTATGGTACGATTGGTGCGAGCCGTCCAACTATCTTCCCCCGGCACTAACACTGTCTCCAAATAGACTGAAACAAGATTCCACATGACCCACGTCACCTAGGAGTTCCATCAGATGCATCTAAGCCAATCCGAGCCAATGGTAGGTTCCGCGCAACCCGTGCACCTCGTCAAGATTAGCACTATCTCCAAACGGACCAAAACAAGCTTCCACTTCAGCCTCGTCACCTATGAGTTCCATGGGGCGTATCCAAAATGATTTCCAAGACTATGGTATGTTCTGCGCAAACCGTGCAGCTATTCTGCAGAAAGATTAGCACCATCTCCAAATGGAACGAAACGAGCTTTCACTTGAGCCTCGTCACCTATGAGTTCCATTAGGTGTGTCCAAAACGATTTCCAAGCCTATGGTATGTTTGGTGCAAACCATGCACCTATCTTGCATCAAGTTTAGCACCATCTCCAATCGGACCGTAACGAGCTTCCACTTGAGCATCGTCACCTAGGAGTACCATCGGGTGCGTCCAAAACGATTTATGTGCCTATGGTATATTTGTTGAAGACCGTGCAATTATCTTGCAGCGACACTAAACCTGTCTCCAAACGGACTTAAACGAGATTCCACATGGCCCCCGACACATAGGAGTTCCATTGGGTGCGTCCAAAATAATTCTCGAGCCTCCAGTATGTTCTGCGCAAACCGTGCACCTATCTTGCAGAAGATTAGCACCATCTCCAAACGGAACGAAACGAGCTTCCACTTGAGCCTCGTCACCTATGAGTTCCATTAGGTGTGTCCAAAACGATTTCCAAGCCTATGGTATGTTTGGTGCAAACCGTGCACCTATCTTGCATCAAGTTTAGCACCATCTGCAATCGGACCGTAACGAGCTTCCACTTGAGCCTCGTCACCTAGGAGTACCATCGGGTGTGTCCAAATCGATTTCAGAGCATATGGTACGATTGGTGCGAGCCGTCCAACTATCTTGCCCCGGCACTAACACTGTCTCCAAATAGACTTAAACAAGATTCCACATGACCCACGTCACATAGGAGTTCCATCGGATGCATCTAAACCAATTTCCGAGCCTATGGTAGGTTCCACGCAACCCGTGCACCTCGTCAAGATTAGCACTATCTCCAAACAGACCAAAACAAGCTTCCACTTCAGCCTCGTCACCTATGAGTTCCATGAGGTGTGTCCAAAACGATTTCCAAGCCAATGGTATGTTTGGCGCAAATCGTGCACCTATCTTGCATCAAGTTTAGCACCATCTCCAATCGGATCGTAACGAGCTTCCACTTGAGCATCGTCACCTAGGAGTACCATCGGGTGCGTCCAAAACGATTTATGTGCCTATGGTATATTTGATGAAGACCGTGCAATTATCTTGCACCGACACAAAACCTATCTCCAGACGGACTTAAACGAGATTCCACATGGCCTCCGACACCTAGGAGTTCCATTAGGTGCGTCCAAAATGATTCTCGAGCCTCCGGTACGTTCTGCGCTAACCATGCACCTATTCTGCAGAAAGATTAGCACCTTCTCCAAACGGAACGAAACAGGCTTCCACTTGAGCCTCGTCACCAATGAGTTCCATTAGGTATGTCCAAAACGATTTCCAAGCCTATGGTATGTTTGGTGCAAATCGTGCACCTATCTTGCATCAAGATTAGCACCATCTCCAATCGGACCGTAACGAGCTTCCACTTGAGCCTCGTCACCTAGGAGTACCATCGGGTGCGTCCAAATCGATTTTAGAGCGTATGGTACGATTGGTGCGAGCCGTCCAACTATCTTCCCCCGGCACTAACACTGTCTCCAAATAGACTGAAACAAGATTCCACATGACCCACGTCACCTAGGAGTTCCATCAGATGCATCTAAACCAATCCGAGCCAATGGTAGGTTCCGCGCAACCCGTGCACCTCGTCAAGATTAGCACTATCTCCAAACGGACCAAAACAAGCTTCCACTTCAGCCTCGTCACCTATGAGTTCCATGGGGCGTATCCAAAATGATTTCCAAGACTATGGTATGTTCTGCGCAAACCGTGCAGCTATTCTGCAGAAAGATTAGCACCATCTCCAAATGGAACGAAACGAGCTTTCACTTGAGCCTCGTCACCTATGAGTTCCATTAGGTGTGTCCAAAACGATTTCCAAGCCTATGGTATGTTTGGTGCAAACCATGCACCTATCTTGCATCAAGTTTAGCACCATCTCCAATCGGACCGTAACGAGCTTCCACTTGAGCATCGTCACCTAGGAGTACCATCGGGTGCATCCAAAACGATTTATGTGCCTATGGTATATTTGTTGAAGACCGTGCAATTATCTTGCAGCGACACTAAACCTGTCTCCAAATGGACTTAAACGAGATTCCACATGGCCCCCGACACATAGGAGTTCCATTGGGTGCGTTCAAAATGATTCTCGAGCCTCCGGTAAGTTCTGCGCAAACCATGCACCTATTCTGCAGAAAGATTAGCACCATCTCCAAACGGAACGAAACGGGCTTCCACTTGAGCCTCGTCACCTATGAGTTCCATTAGGTGTGTCCAAAATGATTTCCAAGCCTATGGTAGGTTTGGTGCAAATCGTGCACCTATCTTGCATCAAGTTTAGCACCATCTCCAATCGGACCGTAACGAGCTTCCACTTGAGCCTCGTCACCTAGGAGTACCATCGGGTGCGTCCAAATCGATTTCAGAGCGTATGGTACGATTGGTGTGAGCCGTCCAACTATCTTGCACTGGCACTGACACTGTCTCCAAATAGACTGAAACAAGATTCCACATGACCCACGTCACCTAGGAGTTCCATCGGATGCATCTAAACCAATTTCTGAGCCTATGGTAGGTTCCGCGCAACCCGTGCACCTCGTCAAGATTAGCACTATCTCCAAACGCACAAAAACAAGCTTCCACTTTTGCCTCGTCACCTATGAGTTCGGTGAGGCGTGTCCAAAATCATTTCCAAGTCTATGGTATGTTTGGCGCAAACCGTGCACCTATCTTGCATCAAGTTTTGCACCATCTCCAATCGGACCGTAACGAGCTTCCACTTGAGCCTCGTCACCTAGGAGTACCATCAGGTGCGTCCAAAACGATTTATGTGCCTATGGTATATTTGGTGAAGACCGTGCAATTACCTTACACCGACACTAAACCTGTCTCCAAACGGACTTAAACGAGATTCCACATGGCCCCCGACACCTAGGAGTTCCATTAGATGTGTCCAAAATGATTCTCGAGCCTTTGGTACATTCTACGCAAACCGTGCAGCTATCTTGCAGAAAGATTAGCACCATCTCCAAACGGAACGAAACGAACTTCCACTTGAGCCTCGTCACCTATGAGTTCCATTAGGTTGTCCAAAACGATTTCCAAGCCTATGGTATGTTTGGTGCAAACCGTGCACCTATCTTGCATCAAGTTTAGCGCCATCTCCAATCGTACCGTAACGAGCTTCCACTTGAGCCTCGTCACCTAGGAGTACCATCGGGTGCGTCCAAATCGATTTCTGAGCTATGGTACGATTGGTGCGAGCCGTCCAACTATCTTGCACCGGCACTGACACTGTCTCCAAATAGACTAAAACAAGATTCCACATGACCCACGTCACCTAGGAGTTCCATCGGATGCATCTAAACCAATCCGAGCCAATGGTAGGTTCCGTGCAACCCGTGCACCTCGTCAAGATTAGCACTATCTCCAAACGGACCAAAACAAGCTTCCACTTCAGCCTCGTCACCTATGAGTTCCATGGGGCGTATCCAAAATGATTTCCAAGACTATGGTATGTTCTGCGCAAACCGTGCAGCTATTCTGCAGAAAGATTAGCACCATCTCCAAATGGAACGAAACGAGCTTTCACTTGAGCCTCGTCACCTATGAGTTCCATTAGGTGTGTCCAAAACGATTTCCAAGCCTATGGTATGTTTGGTGCAAACCATGCACCTATCTTGCATCAAGTTTAGCACCATCTCCAATCGGACCGTAACGAGCTTCCACTTGAGCATCGTCACCTAGGAGTACCATCGGGTGCGTCCAAAACGATTTATGTGCCTATGGTATATTTGTTGAAGACCGTGCAATTATCTTGCAGCGACACTAAACCTGTCTCCAAACGGACTTAAACGAGATTCCACATGGCCCCCGACACATAGGAGTTCCATTGGGTGCGTCCAAAATAATTCTCGAGCCTCCAGTATGTTCTGCGCAAACCGTGCACCTATCTTGCAGAAGATTAGCACCATCTCCAAACGGAACGAAACGAGCTTCCACTTGAGCCTCGTCACCTATGAGTTCCATTAGGTGTGTCCAAAACGATTTCCAAGCCTATGGTATGTTTGGTGCAAACCGTGCACCTATCTTGCATCAAGTTTAGCACCATCTGCAATCGGACCGTAACGAGCTTCCACTTGAGCCTCGTCACCTAGGAGTACCATCGGGTGCGTCCAAATCGATTTCAGAGCATATGGTACGATTGGTGCGAGCCGTCCAACTATCTTGCCCCGGCACTAACACTGTCTCCAAATAGACTTAAACAAGATTCCACATGACCCACGTCACATAGGAGTTCCATCGGATGCATCTAAACCAATTTCCGAGCCTATGGTAGGTTCCACGCAACCCGTGCACCTCGTCAAGATTAGCACTATCTCCAAACAGACCAAAACAAGCTTCCACTTCAGCCTCGTCACCTATGAGTTCCATGAGGTGTGTCCAAAACGATTTCCAAGCCAATGGTATGTTTGGCGCAAATCGTGCACCTATCTTGCATCAAGTTTAGCACCATCTCCAATCGGATCGTAACGAGCTTCCACTTGAGCATCGTCACCTAGGAGTACCATCGGGTGCGTCCAAAACGATTTATGTGCCTATGGTATATTTGATGAAGACCGTGCAATTATCTTGCACCGACACAAAACCTATCTCCAGACGGACTTAAACGAGATTCCACATGGCCTCCGACACCTAGGAGTTCCATTAGGTGCGTCCAAAATGATTCTCGAGCCTCCGGTACGTTCTGCGCTAACCATGCACCTATTCTGCAGAAAGATTAGCACCTTCTCCAAACGGAACGAAACAGGCTTCCACTTGAGCCTCGTCACCAATGAGTTCCATTAGGTATGTCCAAAACAATTTCCAAGCCTATGGTATGTTTGGTGCAAATCGTGCACCTATCTTGCATCAAGTTTAGCACCATCTCCAATCGGACCGTAACGAGCTTCCACTTGAGCCTCGTCACCTAGGAGTACCATCGGGTGCGTCCAAATCGATTTTAGAGCGTATGGTACGATTGGTGCGAGCCGTCCAACTATCTTCCCCCGGCACTAACACTGTCTCCAAATAGACTGAAACAAGATTCCACATGACCCACGTCACCTAGGAGTTCCATCAGATGCATCTAAACCAATCCGAGCCAATGGTAGGTTCCGCGCAACCCGTGCACCTCGTCAAGATTAGCACTATCTCCAAACGGACCAAAACAAGCTTCCACTTCAGCCTCGTCACCTATGAGTTCCATGGGGCGTATCCAAAATGATTTCCAAGACTATGGTATGTTCTGCGCAAACCGTGCAGCTATTCTGCAGAAAGATTAGCACCATCTCCAAATGGAACGAAACGAGCTTTCACTTGAGCCTCGTCACCTATGAGTTCCATTAGGTGTGTCCAAAACGATTTCCAAGCCTATGGTATGTTTGGTGCAAACCATGCACCTATCTTGCATCAAGTTTAGCACCATCTCCAATCGGACCGTAACGAGCTTCCACTTGAGCATCGTCACCTAGGAGTACCATCGGGTGCGTCCAAAACGATTTATGTGCCTATGGTATATTTGTTGAAGACCGTGCAATTATCTTGCAGCGACACTAAACCTGTCTCCAAATGGACTTAAACGAGATTCCACATGGCCCCCGACACATAGGAGTTCCATTGGGTGCGTTCAAAATGATTCTCGAGCCTCCGGTACGTTCTGCGCAAACCATGCACCTATTCTGCAGAAAGATTAGCACCATCTCCAAACGGAACGAAACGGGCTTCCACTTGAGCCTCGTCACCTATGAGTTCCATTAGGTGTGTCCAAAATGATTTCCAAGCCTATGGTAGGTTTGGTGCAAATCGTGCACCTATCTTGCATCAAGTTTAGCACCATCTCCAATCGGACCGTAACGAGCTTCCACTTGAGCCTCGTCACCTAGGAGTACCATCGGGTGCGTCCAAATCGATTTCAGAGCGTATGGTACGATTGGTGTGAGCCGTCCAACTATCTTGCACTGGCACTGACACTGTCTCCAAATAGACTGAAACAAGATTCCACATGACCCACGTCACCTAGGAGTTCCATCGGATGCATCTAAACCAATTTCTGAGCCTATGGTAGGTTCCGCGCAACCCGTGCACCTCGTCAAGATTAGCACTATCTCCAAACGCACAAAAACAAGCTTCCACTTTTGCCTCGTCACCTATGAGTTCGGTGAGGCGTGTCCAAAATCATTTCCAAGTCTATGGTATGTTTGGCGCAAACCGTGCACCTATCTTGCATCAAGTTTTGCACCATCTCCAATCGGACCGTAACGAGCTTCCACTTGAGCCTCGTCACCTAGGAGTACCATCAGGTGCGTCCAAAACGATTTATGTGCCTATGGTATATTTGGTGAAGACCGTGCAATTACCTTACACCGACACTAAACCTGTCTCCAAACGGACTTAAACGAGATTCCACATGGCCCCCGACACCTAGGAGTTCCATTAGATGTGTCCAAAATGATTCTCGAGCCTTTGGTACATTCTACGCAAACCGTGCAGCTATCTTGCAGAAAGATTAGCACCATCTCCAAACGGAACGAAACGAACTTCCACTTGAGCCTCGTCACCTATGAGTTCCATTAGGTTGTCCAAAACGATTTCCAAGCCTATGGTATGTTTGGTGCAAACCGTGCACCTATCTTGCATCAAGTTTAGCGCCATCTCCAATCGTACCGTAACGAGCTTCCACTTGAGCCTCGTCACCTAGGAGTACCATCGGGTGCGTCCAAATCGATTTCTGAGCTATGGTACGATTGGTGCGAGCCGTCCAACTATCTTGCACCGGCACTGACACTGTCTCCAAATAGACTAAAACAAGATTCCACATGACCCACGTCACCTAGGAGTTCCATCGGATGCATCTAAACCAATCCGAGCCAATGGTAGGTTCCGTGCAACCCGTGCACCTCGTCAAGATTAGCACTATCTCCAAACGGACCAAAACAAGCTTCCACTTCAGCCTCGTCACCTATGAGTTCCATGGGGCGTATCCAAAATGATTTCCAAGACTATGGTATGTTCTGCGCAAACCGTGCAGCTATTCTGCAGAAAGATTAGCACCATCTCCAAATGGAACGAAACGAGCTTTCACTTGAGCCTCGTCACCTATGAGTTCCATTAGGTGTGTCCAAAACGATTTCCAAGCCTATGGTATGTTTGGTGCAAACCATGCACCTATCTTGCATCAAGTTTAGCACCATCTCCAATCGGACCGTAACGAGCTTCCACTTGAGCATCGTCACCTAGGAGTACCATCGGGTGCGTCCAAAACGATTTATGTGCCTATGGTATATTTGTTGAAGACCGTGCAATTATCTTGCAGCGACACTAAACCTGTCTCCAAACGGACTTAAACGAGATTCCACATGGCCCCCGACACATAGGAGTTCCATTGGGTGCGTCCAAAATGATTCTCGAGCCTCCGATACGTTCTGCGCAAACCATGCACCTATTCTGCAGAATGATTAGCACCATCTCCAAACGGAACGAAACGGGCTTCCACTTGAGCCTCGTCACCTATGAGTTCCATTAGGTGTGTCCAAAATGATTTCCAAGCCTATGGTAGGTTTGGTGCAAATCGTGCACCTATCTTGCATCAAGTTTAGCACCATCTCCAATCGGACTGTAACGAGCTTCCACTTGAGCCTCGTCACCTAGGAGTACCATCAGGTGCGTCCAAATCGATTTCAGAGCGTATGGTACGATTGGTGTGAGCCGTCCAACTATCTTGCACCGGCACTGACACTGTCTCCAAATAGACTGAAACAAGATTCCACATGACCCACGTCACCTAGGAGTTCCATCGGATGCATCGAAACCAATTTCTGAGCCTATGGTAGGTTCCGCGCAACCCGTGCACCTCGTCAAGATTAGCACTATCTCCAAACGCACAAAAACAAGCTTCCACTTTTGCCTCGTCACCTATGAGTTCGGTGAGGCGTGTCCAAAATCATTTCCAAGTCTTTGGTATGTTTGGCGCAAACCGTGCACCTATCTTGCATCAAGTTTTGCACCATCTCCAATCGGACCGTAACGAGCTTCCACTTGAGCCTCGTCACCTAGGAGTACCATCAGGTGCGTCCAAAACGATTTATGTGCCTATGGTATATTTGGTGAAGACCGTGCAATTACCTTACACCGACACTAAACCTGTCTCCAAACGGACTTAAACGAGATTCCACATGGCCCCCGACACCTAGGAGTTCCATTGGGTGTGTCCAAAATGATTCTCGAGCCTTTGGTACATTCTACGCAAACCGTGCAGCTATCTTGCAGAAAGATTAGCACCATCTCCAAACGGAACGAAACGAACTTCCACTTGAGCCTCGTCACCTATGAGTTCCATTAGGTGTGTCCAAAACGATTTCCAAGCCTATGGTATGTTTGGTGCAAACCGTGCACCTATCTTGCATCAAGTTTAGCGCCATCTCCAATCGTACCGTAACGAGCTTCCACTTGAGCCTCGTCACCTAGGAGTACCATCGGGTGCGTCCAAATCGATTTCTGAGCTATGGTACGATTGGTGCGAGCCGTCCAAATATCTTGCACCGGCACTGACACTGTCTCCAAATAGACTAAAACAAGATTCCACATGACCCACGTCACCTAGGAGTTCCATCGGATGCATCTAAACCAATCCGAGCCAATGGTAGGTTCCGTGCAACCCGTGCACCTCGTCAAGATTAGCACTATCTCCAAACGGACCAAAACAAGCTTCCACTTCAGCCTCGTCACCTATGAGTTCCATGGGGCGTGTCCAAAATGAATTCCAAGTCTATGGTATGTTTGGCGTAAACCGTGCACCTATCTTGCATCAAGTTTAGCACCATCTCCAATCGGACCGTAACGAACTTCCACTTGAGCATCGTCACCAAGGAGTACCATCGGGTGCGTCCAGAACGATTTATGTGCCTATGGTATATTTGTGGAAGACCGTGCAATTATCTTGCACCGACACTAAACCTGTGTCCAAACAGACTTAAACGAGATTCCACATGGCCCCCGACACATAGGAGTTCCATTGGGTGCGTCCAAATTGATTCTCGAGCCTTCGGTACGTTCTGCGCAAACCATGCACCTATTCTGCAGAAAGATTAGCACCATCTCCAAACGGAACGAAATGAGCTTCCACTTGAGCCTCGTCACCTAAGAGTTCCAGTAGGTGTGTCCAAAACTATTTCCAAGCCTATGGTATGTTTGGTGCAAACCGTACACCTATCTTGCATCAAGTTTAGCACCATCTCCAATCGGACCATAACGAGCTTCCACTTGAGCCTCTTCACCTAGCAGTACCATCGGGTGCATCCAAATTGATTTCATTGCGTATGGTACGATTGGTGCGAGCCGTCCAACTATCTTGCACCGGCACTGACACTCTCTCCAAATAGACTAAAACAAGATTCCACATGACCTACGGCACCTCGGAGTTCCATCGGATGCATCTAAACCAATTTCCGAGCCTATGGTAGGTTCCGCGCATCCCGTGCACCTCATCAAGATTAGCACTATCTCCAAACGGACCAAAACAAGCTTCCACTTCAGCCTCGTCACCTATGAGTTCAGTGGGGCGTGTCCAAAACGATTTCCATGTCTATGGTATGTTTGGTGCAAACTGTGCACCTATCTTGCATCAAGTTTAGCACCATCTCCAATCGGACCGTAACGAGCTTCCACTTGAGCATCGTCACCTGGGAGTACCATCAGGTGCGTCCAAAACGATTTATGTGCCTATGGTATATTTGGTGAAGACCGTGCAATTATCTTGCACCGACACTAAACCTGTCTCCAAACGAACTCAAACGAGATTCCACATGGCCCCCGACACCTAGGAGTTCCATTGGGTGCGTCCAAAATGATTCTCGAGCCTCTGGTACGTTCTGCGCAAACCGGGCAGCTATCTTGCAGAAAGATTAGCACCATCTCCAAATGGAATGAAACGAGCTTCCACTTGAGCCTCGTCACCTATGTGTTCCATTAGGTGTGTCCAAAGCGATTTCCAAGCCTATGGTATGTTTGGTGGAAACCATGCACCTATCTTGCATCAAGTTTAGCAAAATCTCCAATCGGACCGTAACGAGCTTCCACTTGAGCCTCGTCACCTAGGAGTACCATCGGGTGCGTCCAAATCGATTTCAGACCGTATGGTACGATTGGTGCGAGCCATCCAACTATCTTGCCCCGGCACTAACACTGTCTCCAAATAGACTGAAACAAGATTCCACATGACCCACGTCACATAGGAGTTCCATCAGATGCATCTAAACCAATTTCCGAGCCTATGGTAGGTTCCGCGCAACCCGTGCACCTCGTCAAGATTAGCACTATCTCCAAACAGACCAAAACAAGCTTCCACTTCAGCCTCGTCACCTATGAGTTCGGTGGAGCGTGTCCAAAATGATTTCCAAGACTACGGTATGTTTGGCGCAAACCGTGCACCTATCTTGCATCAAGTTTAGCACCATCTCCAATCGGACCGTAACGAGCTTCCACATGAGCATTGTCACCTAGGAGTACCGTCGGGTGCGTCCAAAACGATTTATGTGCCTACGGTATATTTGGTGAAGACCGTGCAATTATCTTGCACCGACATTAAACCTGTCTCCAAACGGACTTAAAGGAGATTCCACATGGCCCCCGACACCTAGGAGTTCCATTGGGTGCGTCCAAAATGATTCTCGAGCCTCTGGAACGTTCTACGCAAACCGTGCAGCTGTCTTGAAGAAAGATTAGCACCATCTCCAAACAGAACGAAACGGGCTTCCACTTGAGCCTCGTCACCTATGAGTTCCATTAGGTGTGTCCAAAACGATTTCCAAGCCTATGGTATGTTTGGTGCAAATCGTGCGCCTATCTAGCATCAAGTTTAGCACCATCTCCAATCGGACCGTAACGAGCTTCCACTTGAGCCTCGTCACCTAGGAGTACCATCGGATGCGTCCATATCGATTTCTGAGCTATGGTACGATTGGTGCGAGCCGTCCAACTATCTTCCCCCGGCACTAACACTGTCTCCAAATAGACTGAAACAAGATTCCACATGACCCACGTCACCTAGGAGTTCCATCAGATGCGTCTAAACCAATCCGAGCCAATGGTAGGTTCCGCGCAACCCGTGCACCTCGTCAAGATTAGCACTATCTCCAAACGGACCAAAACAAGCTTCCACTTCAGCCTCGTCACCTATGAGTTCCATGGGGCGTGTCCAAAACGATTTCCAAGACTATGATATGTTTGGCGCAAACCGTGCACCTATCTTGCATCAAGTTTAGCACCATCTCCAATTGGACCGTAACGAGCTTCCACTTGAGCATCGTCACCTAGGAGTACCATCGGGTGCGTCCAAAACGATTTATATGCCTATGGTATACTTGTTGAAGACCGTGCAATTGTCTTGCACCGACACTAAACCTATCTCCAAACAGACTTAAACGAGATTCCACATGGCCCCCGACACATAGGAGTTCCATTGGGTGCGTCGAAAATGATTCTCGAGCCTCCGGTATGTTCTGCGCAAACCATGCACCTATTCTGCAGAAAGATTAGCACCATCTCCAAACGGAACGAAACGGGCTTCCACTTGAGCCTCGTCACCTATGAGTTCCATTAGGTGTGTCCAAAATGGTTTCCAAGCCTATGGTAGGTTTGGTGCAAATCGTGCACCTATCTTGCATCAAGTTTAGCACCATCTCCAATCGGACCTTAACGAGCTTCCACTTGGGCCTCGTCACCTAGGAGTACCATCGGGTGCGTCCAAATCGATTTCAGAGTGTATGGTATGATTGGTGTGAGCCGTCCAACTATCTTGCACCGGCACTGACACTGTTTCCAAATAGACTGAAACAAGATTCCACATGACCCACGTCACATAGGAGTTCCATCAGATGCATCTAAACCAATTTCCGAGCCTATGGTAGGTTCCGCGCAACCCGTGCACCTCGTCAAGATTAGCACTATCTCCAAACAGACCAAAACAAGCTTCCACTTCAGCCTCGTCACCTATGAGTTCGGTGGAGCGTGTCCAAAATGATTTCCAAGACTACGGTATGTTTGGCGCAAACCGTGCACCTATCTTGCATCAAGTTTAGCACCATCTCCAATCGGACCGTAACGAGCTTCCACTTGAGCATTGTCACCTAGGAGTACCGTCGGGTGCGTCCAAAACGATTTATGTGCCTACGGTATATTTGGTGAAGACCGTGCAATTATCTTGCACCGACATTAAACCTGTCTCCAAACGGACTTAAAGGAGATTCCACATGGCCCCCGACACCTAGGAGTTCCATTGGGTGCGTCCAAAATGATTCTCGAGCCTCTGGAACGTTCTACGCAAACCGTGCAGCTGTCTTGAAGAAAGATTAGCACCATCTCCAAATAGAACGAAACGGGCTTCCACTTGAGCCTCGTCACCTATGAGTTCCATTAGGTGTGTCCAAAACGATTTCCAAGCCTATGGTATGTTTGGTGCAAATCGTGCGCCTATCTAGCATCAAGTTTAGCACCATCTCCAATCGGACCGTAACGAGCTTCCACTTGAGCCTCGTCACCTAGGAGTACCATCGGATGCGTCCATATCGATTTCTGAGCTATGGTACGATTGGTGCGAGCCGTCCAACTATCTTCCCCCGGCACTAACACTGTCTCCAAATAGACTGAAACAAGATTCCACATGACCCACGTCACCTAGGAGTTCCATCAGATGCATCTAAACCAATCCGAGCCAATGGTAGGTTCCGCGCAACCCGTGCACCTCGTCAAGATTAGCACTATCTCCAAACGGACCAAAACAAGCTTCCACTTCAGCCTCGTCACCTAAGAGTTGCATGGGGCGTGTCCAAAACGATTTCCAAGACTATGATATGTTTGGCGCAAACCGTGCACCTATCTTGCATCAAGTTTAGCACCATCTCCAATTGGACCGTAACGAGCTTCCACTTGAGCATCGTCACCTAGGAGTACCATCGGGTGCGTCCAAAACGATTTATATGCCTATGGTATAATTGTTGAAGACCGTGCAATTGTCTTGCACCGACACTAAACCTGTCTCCAAACGGACTTAAACGAGATTCCACATGGCCCCCGACACATAGGAGTTCCATTGGGTGCGTCCAAAATGATTCTCGAGCCTCCGGTATGTTCTGCGCAAACCATGCACCTATTCTACAGAAAGATTAGCACCATCTCCAAACGGAACGAAACGGGCTTCCACTTGAGCCTCGTCACCTATGAGTTCCATTAGGTGTGTCCAAAATGGTTTCCAAGCCTATGGTAGGTTTGGTGCAAATCGTGCACCTATCTTGCACCAAGTTTAGCACCATCTCCAATCGGACCGTAACGAGCTTCCACTTGGGCCTCGTCACCTAGGAGTACCATCGGGTGCGTCCAAATCGATTTTAGAGCGTATGATATGATTGGTGTGAGCCGTCCAACTATCTTGCACCGGCACTGACACTGTTTCCAAATAGACTGAAACAAGATTCCACATGACCCACGTCACCTAGGAGTTCCATCGGATGCATCTAAACCAATTTCTGAGCCTATGGTAGGTTCCGCGCAACCCGTGCACCTCGTCAAGATTAGCACTATCTCCAAACGCACCAAAACAAGCTTCCACTTTTGCCTCGTCACCTATGAGTTCGGTGAGGCGTGTCCAAAATCATTTCCAAGTCTATGGTATGTTTGGCGCAAACCGTGCACCTATCTTGCATCAAGTTTTGCACCATCTCCAATCGGACCGTAACGAGCTTCCACTTGAGCATCGTCACCTAGGAGTACCATCAGGTGCTTCCAAAATGATTTATGTGCCTATGGTATATTTGGTGAAGACCGTGCAATTACCATACACCGACACTAAACCTGTCTCCAAACGGACTTAAACGAGATTCCACATGGCCCCCGACATCTAGGAGTTCCATTGGGTGCGTCCAAAATGATTCTCGAGCCTCTGGTACGTTCTACGCAAACCGTGCAACTATCTTGCAGAAAGATTAGCACCATCTCCAAACGGAACGAAACGAGCTTCCACTTGAGCCTCGTCACCTATGAGTTCTATTAGGTGTGTCCAAAACTATTTCCAAGCCTATGGTATGTTTGGTGCAAACCGTGCACCTATCTTGCATCAAGTTTAGCACCATCTCCAATCGGACCGTAACGAGCTTCCACTTGAGCCTCTTCACCTAGCAGTACCATCGGGTGCGTCCAAATCGATTTCATAGCGTATGGTACGATTGGTGTGAGCCATCCAACTATCTTGCACCGGCACGACACTCTCTCCAAATAGACTAAAACAAGATTCTACATGACCCACGTCACCTCGGAGTTCCATCGGATGCATCTAAACCAATTTCCGAGCCTATGGTAGGTTCCGCGAATCCCGTGCACCTCGTCAAGATTAGCACTATCTCCAAACGGACCAAAACAAGCTTCCACTTCAGCCTCGTCACCTATGAGTTCAGTGGGGCGTGTCCAAAACGATTTCCAAGTCTATGGTATGTTTGGCGCAAACCGTGCACCTATCTTGCATCAAGTTAGCACCATCTCCAATCGGACCGTAACGAGCTTCCACTTGAGCATCGTCACCTAGGAGTACCATCAGGTGCGTCCAAAACGATTTATGTGCCTATGGTATATTTGGCGAAGGCCGTGCAATTATCTTGCACCGACACTAAACCTGTCTCCAAACGAACTTAAACGAGATTCCACATGGCCCCCGACACCTAGGAGTTCCATTGGGTGCATCCAAAATGATTCTCGAGCCTCTGGTACGTTCTGCGCAAACCGTGCAGCTATCTTGCAGAAAGATTAGCACCATCTCCAAACAGAACGAAACGGGCTTCCACTTGAGCCTCGTCACCTATGAGTTCCATTAGGTGTGTCCAAAACGATTTCCAAGCCTACGGTATGTTTGGTGCAAACCATGCACCTATCTTGCATCAAGTTTAGCGCCATCTCCAATCGTACCGTAACGAGCTTCCACTTGAGCCTCGTCACCTAGGAGTACCATCGGGTGCGTCCAAATCGATTTCTGAGCGTATGGTACGATTGGTGCGAGCCGTCCAACTATCTTGCACCGGCACTGACACTCTCCAAATAGACTAAAACAAGATTCCACATGACCCACGTCACCTCGGAGTTCCATCGGATGCATCTAAACCAATTTTCGAGCCTATGGTAGGTTCCGCGCAACCCGTGCACCTCGTCAAGATTAGCACTATCTCCAAACGCACCAAAACAAGCTTCCACTTTTGCCTCGTCACCTATGAGTTCGGTGAGGCGTGTCCAAAATCATTTCCAAGTCTATGGTATGTTTGGCGCAAACCGTGCACCTATCTTGCATCAAGTTTTGTACCATCTCCAATCGGACCGTAACGAGCTTCCACTTGAGCATCGTCACCTAGGAGTACCATCAGGTGCGTCCAAAACGATTTATGTGCCTATGGTATATTTGGTGAAGACCGTGCAATTACCATACACCGACACTAAACCTGTCTCCAAACGGACTTAAACGAGATTCCACATGGCCCCCGACACCTAGGAGTTCCATTGGGTGCGTCCAAAATGATTCTCGAGCCTCTGGTACGTTCTACGCAAAACCGTGCAACTATCTTGCAGAAAGATTAGCACCATCTCCAAACGGAACGAAACGAGCTTCCACTTGAGCCTCGTCACCTATGAGTTCCATTCGGTGTGTCCAAAACGATGTCCAAGCCTATGGTATGTTTGGTGCAAACCGTGCACCTATCTTGCATCAAGTTTAGCGCCATCTCCAATCGTACCGTAACGAGCTTCCACTTGAGCCTCGTCACCTAGGAGTACCATCGGGTGCGTCCAAATCGATTTCAGAGCGTATGGTACGATTGGTGTGAGCCGTCCAACTATCTTGCACCGGCACTGACACTCTCTCCAAATAAAACAAGATTCCACATGACCCACGTCACCTCGGAGTTCCATCGGATGCATCTAAACCAATTTCCGAGCCTATGGTAGGTTCCGCGCAACCCGTGCACCTCGTCAAGATTAGCACTATCTCCAAACGCACCAAAACAAGCTTCCACTTTTGCCTCGTCACCTATGAGTTCGGTGAGGTGTGTCCAAAATCATTTCCAAGTCTATGGTATGTTTGGCGCAAACCGTGCACCTATCTTGCATCAAGTTTAGCACCATCTCCAATCAGACCGTAACGAGCTTCCACTTGAGCATCGTCACCTAGGAGTAGCATCAGGTGCGTCCAAAATGATTTATGTGCCTATGGTATATTTGGTGAAGACCGTGCAATTATCTTGCACCGACACTAAACCTGTCTCCAAACGAACTTAAACGAGATTCCACATGGCCCCCGACACCTAGGTGTTCCATTGGGTTCGTCCAAAATGATTCTCGAGCCTCTGGTACGTTCTGCGCAAACCGTGCAGCTATCTTGCAGAAAGATTAGCACCATCTCCAAACAGAACGAAACGGGCTTCCACTTGAGCCTCGTCACCTATGAGTTCCATTAGGTGTGTCCAAAACGATTTCCAAGCCTATGGTATGTTTGGTGCAAATCGTGCAACTATCGTGCATCAAGTTTAGCACCATCTCTAATCGGACCGTAACGAGCTTCCACTTGAGCCTCGTCACCTAGGAGTACCATCAGGTGCGTCCAAAACGATTTATGTGCCTATGGTATATTTGGTGAAGACCGTGCAATTATCTTGCACCGACACTAAACCTGTCTCCAAACGAACTTAAACGAGATTCCACATGGCCCCCGACACCTAGGAGTTCCATTGGGTGCGTCAAAAATGATTCTCGAGCCTCTGGTACGTTCTGCGCAAACCGTGCAGCTATCTTGCAGAAAGATTAGCACCATCTCCAAACAGAACGAAACGGGCTTCCACTTGAGCCTCGTCACCTATGAGTTCCATTAGGTGTGTCCAAAACGATTTCCAAGCCTTTGGTATGTTTGGTGCAAACCGTGCACCTATCTTGCATCAAGTTTAGCGGCATCTCCAATCGTACCGTAACGAGCTTCCACTTGAGCCTCGTCACCTAGGAGTACCATCGGGTGCGTCTAAATCGATTTCTGAGCGTATGGTACGATTGGTGCGAGCCGTCCAACTATCTTGCACAGGCACTGACACTCTCTCCAAATAGACTAAAACAAGATTCCACATGACCCACGTCACCTCGGAGTTCCATCGGATGCATCTAAACCAATTTCCGAGCCTATGGTAGGTTCTGCGCAACCCGTGCACCTCGTCAAGATTAGCACTATCTCCAAACGCACCAAAACAAGCTTCCACTTTTGCCTCGTCACCTATGAGTTCGGTGAGGCGTGTCCAAAATCATTTCCAAGTCTATGGTATGTTTGGCGCAAACCGTGCACCTATCTTGCATCAAGTTTTGTACCATCTCCAATCGGACCGTAATGAGCTTCCACTTGAGCATCGTCACCTAGGAGTACCATCAGGTGCGTCCAAAACGATTTATGTGCCTATGGTATATTTGGTGAAGACCGTGCAATTAACATACACCGACACTAAACCTGTCTCCAAACGGACTTAAACGAGATTCCACATGGCCCCCGACACCTAGGAGTTCCATTGGGTGCGTCCAAAATGATTCTCGAGCCTCTGGTACGTTCTACGCAAAACCGTGCAACTATCTTGCAGAAAGATTAGCACCATCTCCAAACGGAACGAAACGAGCTTCCACTTGAGCCTCGTCACCTATGAGTTCCATTAGGTGTGTCCAAAATGATTTCCAAGCCTATGGTATGTTTGGTGCAAACCGTGCACCTATCTTGCATGAAGTTTAGCGCCATCTCCAATCGTACCGTAACGAGCTTCCACTTGAGCCTCGTCACCTAGGAGTACCATCGGGTGTGTCCAAATCGATTTCTGAGCGTATGGTACGATTGGTGCGAGCCGTCCAACTATCTTGCACCGGCACTGACACTCTCTCCAAATAGACTAAAACAAGATTCCACATGACCCACGTCACCTCGGAGTTCCATCGGATGCATCTAAACCAATTTCCGAGCCTATGGTAGGTTCCGCGCAACCCGTGCACCTCGTCAAGATTAGCACTATCTCCAAACGCACCAAAACAAGCTTCCACTTTTGCCTCGTCACCTATGAGTTCGGTGAGGCGTGTCCAAAATCATTTCCAAGTCTATGTTATGTTTGGCGCAAACCGTGCACCTATCTTGCATCAAGTTTTGTACCATCTCCAATCGGACCGTAACGAGCTTTCACTTGAGCATCGTCACCTAGGAGTACCATCAGGTGCGTCCAAAACGATTTTATGTGCCTATGGTATATTTGGTGAAGACCGTGCAATTATCTTGCACCGACACTAAACCTGTCTCCAAACGAACTTAAACGAGATTCCACATGGCCCCCGACACCTAGGAGTTCCATTGGGTGCGTCCAAAATGATTCTCGAGCCTCTGGTACGTTCTGCGCAAACCGTGCAGCTATCTTGCAGAAAGATTAGCACCATCTCCAAACAGAACGAAACGGGCTTCCACTTGAGCCTCGTCACCTATGAGTTCCATTAGGTGTGTCCAAAACGATTTCCAAGCCTATGGTATGTTTGGTGCAAATCGTGCACCTATCGTGCATCAAGTTTAGCACCATCTCTAATCGGACCGTAACGAGCTTCCACTTGAGCCTCGTCACCTAGGAGTACCATCAGGTGCGTCCAAAATGATTTATGTGCCTATGGTATATTTGGTGAAGACCGTGCAATTATCTTGCACCGACACTAAACCTGTCTCCAAACGAACTTAATCGAGATTCCACATGGCCCCCGACACCTAGGAGTTCCATTGGGTGCGTCCAAAATGATTCTCGAGCCTCTGGTACGTTCTACGAAACCGTGTAGCTATCTTGCAGAAAGATTAGCACCATCTCCAAACAGAACGAAACGGGCTTCCACTTGAGCCTCGTCACCTATGAGTTCCATTAGGTGTGTCCAAAACGATTTCCAGGCCTATGGTATGTTTGGTGCAAACCGTGCACCTATCTTGCATCAAGTTTAGCGCCATCTCCAATCGTACCGTAACGAGCTTCCACTTGAGCCTCGTCACCTAGGAGTACCATCGGGTGTGTCCAAATCGATTTCTGAGCGTATGGTACGATTGGTGCGAGCCGTCCAACTATCTTGCACCGGCACTGACACTCTCTCCAAATAGACTAAAACAAGATTCCACATGACCCACGTCACCTCGGAGTTCCATCGGATGCATCTAAACCAATTTCCGAGCCTATGGTAGGTTCCGCGCAACCCGTGCACCTCGTCAAGATTAGCACTATCTCCAAACGCACCAAAACAAGCTTCCACTTTTGCCTCGTCACCTATGAGTTCGGTGAGGCGTGTCCAAAATCATTTCCAAGTCTATGGTATGTTTGGCGCAAACCGTGCACCTATCTTGCATCAAGTTTTGTACCATCTCCAATCGGACCGTAACGAGCTTTCACTTGAGCATCGTCACCTAGGAGTACCATCAGGTGCGTCCAAAACGATTTTATGTGCCTATGGTATATTTGGTGAAGACCGTGCAATTATCTTGCACCGACACTAAACCTGTCTCCAAACGAACTTAAACGAGATTCCACATGGCCCCCGACACCTAGGAGTTCCATTGGGTGCGTCCAAAATGATTCTCGAGCCTCTGGTACGTTCTGCGCAAACCGTGCAGCTATCTTGCAGAAAGATTAGCACCATCTCCAAACAGAACGAAACGGGCTTCCACTTGAGCCTCGTCACCTATGAGTTCCATTAGGTGTGTCCAAAACGATTTCCAAGCCTATGGTATGTTTGGTGCAAATCGTGCACCTATCGTGCATCAAGTTTAGCACCATCTCTAATCGGACCGTAACGAGCTTCCACTTGAGCCTCGTCACCTAGGAGTACCATCAGGTGCGTCCAAAATGATTTATGTGCCTATGGTATATTTGGTGAAGACCGTGCAATTATCTTGCACCGACACTAAACCTGTCTCCAAACGAACTTAATCGAGATTCCACATGGCCCCCGACACCTAGGAGTTCCATTGGGTGCGTCCAAAATGATTCTCGAGCCTCTGGTACGTTCTACGAAACCGTGTAGCTATCTTGCAGAAAGATTAGCACCATCTCCAAACAGAACGAAACGGGCTTCCACTTGAGCCTCGTCACCTATGAGTTCCATTAGGTGTGTCCAAAACGATTTCCAGGCCTATGGTATGTTTGGTGCAAACCGTGCACCTATCTTGCATCAAGTTTAGCGCCATCTCCAATCGTACCGTAACGAGCTTCCACTTGAGCCTCGTCACCTAGGAGTACCATCGGGTGTGTCCAAATCGATTTCTGAGCGTATGGTACGATTGGTGCGAGCCGTCCAACTATCTTGCACCGGCACTGACACTCTCTCCAAATAGACTAAAACAAGATTCCACATGACCCACGTCACCTCGGAGTTCCATCGGATGCATCTAAACCAATTTTCGAGCCTATGGTAGGTTCCGCGCAACCCGTGCACCTCGTCAAGATTAGCACTATCTCCAAACGCACCAAAACAAGCTTCCACTTTTGCCTCGTCACCTATGAGTTCGGTGAGGCGTGTCCAAAATCATTTCCAAGTCTATGGTATGTTTGGCGCAAACCGTGCACCTATCTTGCATCAAGTTTTGTACCATCTCCAATCGGACCGTAACGAGCTTCCACTTGAGCATCGTCACCTAGGAGTACCATCAGGTGCGTCCAAAACGATTTATGTGCCTATGGTATATTTGGTGAAGACCGTGCAATTACCATACACCGACACTAAACCTGTCTCCAAACGGACTTAAACGAGATTCCACATGGCCCCCGACACCTAGGAGTTCCATTGGGTGCGTCCAAAATGATTCTCGAGCCTCTGGTACGTTCTACGCAAAACCGTGCAACTATCTTGCAGAAAGATTAGCACCATCTCCAAACGGAACGAAACGAGCTTCCACTTGAGCCTCGTCACCTATGAGTTCCATTAGGTGTGTCCAAAACGATGTCCAAGCCTATGGTATGTTTGGTGCAAACCGTGCACCTATCTTGCATCAAGTTTAGCGCCATCTCCAATCGTACCGTAACGAGCTTCCACTTGAGCCTCGTCACCTAGGAGTACCATCGGGTGCGTCCAAATCGATTTCAGAGCGTATGGTACGATTGGTGTGAGCCGTCCAACTATCTTGCACCGGCACTGACACTCTCTCCAAATAAAACAAGATTCCACATGACCCACGTCACCTCGGAGTTCCATCGGATGCATCTAAACCAATTTCCGAGCCTATGGTAGGTTCCGCGCAACCCGTGCACCTCGTCAAGATTAGCACTATCTCCAAACGCACCAAAACAAGCTTCCACTTTTGCCTCGTCACCTATGAGTTCGGTGAGGTGTGTCCAAAATCATTTCCAAGTCTATGGTATGTTTGGCGCAAACCGTGCACCTATCTTGCATCAAGTTTAGCACCATCTCCAATCAGACCGTAACGAGCTTCCACTTGAGCATCGTCACCTAGGAGTAGCATCAGGTGCGTCCAAAATGATTTATGTGCCTATGGTATATTTGGTGAAGACCGTGCAATTATCTTGCACCGACACTAAACCTGTCTCCAAACGAACTTAAACGAGATTCCACATGGCCCCCGACACCTAGGTGTTCCATTGGGTTCGTCCAAAATGATTCTCGAGCCTCTGGTACGTTCTGCGCAAACCGTGCAGCTATCTTGCAGAAAGATTAGCACCATCTCCAAACAGAACGAAACGGGCTTCCACTTGAGCCTCGTCACCTATGAGTTCCATTAGGTGTGTCCAAAACGATTTCCAAGCCTATGGTATGTTTGGTGCAAATCGTGCAACTATCGTGCATCAAGTTTAGCACCATCTCTAATCGGACCGTAACGAGCTTCCACTTGAGCCTCGTCACCTAGGAGTACCATCAGGTGCGTCCAAAACGATTTATGTGCCTATGGTATATTTGGTGAAGACCGTGCAATTATCTTGCACCGACACTAAACCTGTCTCCAAACGAACTTAAACGAGATTCCACATGGCCCCCGACACCTAGGAGTTCCATTGGGTGCGTCCAAAATGATTCTCGAGCCTCTGGTACGTTCTGCGCAAACCGTGCAGCTATCTTGCAGAAAGATTAGCACCATCTCCAAACAGAACGAAACGGGCTTCCACTTGAGCCTCGTCACCTATGAGTTCCATTAGGTGTGTCCAAAACGATTTCCAAGCCTTTGGTATGTTTGGTGCAAACCGTGCACCTATCTTGCATCAAGTTTAGCGGCATCTCCAATCGTACCGTAACGAGCTTCCACTTGAGCCTCGTCACCTAGGAGTACCATCGGGTGCGTCTAAATCGATTTCTGAGCGTATGGTACGATTGGTGCGAGCCGTCCAACTATCTTGCACAGGCACTGACACTCTCTCCAAATAGACTAAAACAAGATTCCACATGACCCACGTCACCTCGGAGTTCCATCGGATGCATCTAAACCAATTTCCGAGCCTATGGTAGGTTCTGCGCAACCCGTGCACCTCGTCAAGATTAGCACTATCTCCAAACGCACCAAAACAAGCTTCCACTTTTGCCTCGTCACCTATGAGTTCGGTGAGGCGTGTCCAAAATCATTTCCAAGTCTATGGTATGTTTGGCGCAAACCGTGCACCTATCTTGCATCAAGTTTTGTACCATCTCCAATCGGACCGTAATGAGCTTCCACTTGAGCATCGTCACCTAGGAGTACCATCAGGTGCGTCCAAAACGATTTATGTGCCTATGGTATATTTGGTGAAGACCGTGCAATTAACATACACCGACACTAAACCTGTCTCCAAACGGACTTAAACGAGATTCCACATGGCCCCCGACACCTAGGAGTTCCATTGGGTGCGTCCAAAATGATTCTCGAGCCTCTGGTACGTTCTACGCAAAACCGTGCAACTATCTTGCAGAAAGATTAGCACCATCTCCAAACGGAACGAAACGAGCTTCCACTTGAGCCTCGTCACCTATGAGTTCCATTAGGTGTGTCCAAAATGATTTCCAAGCCTATGGTATGTTTGGTGCAAACCGTGCACCTATCTTGCATCAAGTTTAGCGCCATCTCCAATCGTACCGTAACGAGCTTCCACTTGAGCCTCGTCACCTAGGAGTACCATCGGGTGTGTCCAAATCGATTTCTGAGCGTATGGTACGATTGGTGCGAGCCGTCCAACTATCTTGCACCGGCACTGACACTCTCTCCAAATAGACTAAAACAAGATTCCACATGACCCACGTCACCTCGGAGTTCCATCGGATGCATCTAAACCAATTTCCGAGCCTATGGTAGGTTCCGCGCAACCCGTGCACCTCGTCAAGATTAGCACTATCTCCAAACGCACCAAAACAAGCTTCCACTTTTGCCTCGTCACCTATGAGTTCGGTGAGGCGTGTCCAAAATCATTTCCAAGTCTATGGTATGTTTGGCGCAAACCGTGCACCTATCTTGCATCAAGTTTTGTACCATCTCCAATCGGACCGTAACGAGCTTTCACTTGAGCATCGTCACCTAGGAGTACCATCAGGTGCGTCCAAAACGATTTATGTGCCTATGGTATATTTGGTGAACACCGTGCAATTATCTTGCACCGACACTAAACCTGTCTCCAAACGAACTTAAACGAGATTCCACATGGCCCCCGACACCTAGGAGTTCCATTGGGTGCGTCCAAAATGATTCTCGAGCCTCTGGTATGTTCTGCGCAAACCGTGCAGCTATCTTGCAGAAGATTAGCACCATCTCCAAACAGAACGAAACGGGCTTCCACTTGAGCCTCGTCACCTATGAGTTCCATTAGGTGTGTCCAAAACGATTTCCAAGCCTAT
>CM039598.1:34976739-35052958 GCA_022457205.1 Saccharum spontaneum | reverse complement strand
GGTTGGGGGGGGGTGGGGGTGTGTCCCAAAAACGATGTCCAAGCCTATGGTATGTTTGGTGCAAACCGTGCACCTATCTTGCATCAAGTTTAGCGCCATCTCCAATCGTACCGTAACGAGCTTCCACTTGAGCCTCGTCACCTAGGAGTACCATCGGGTGCGTCCAAATCGATTTCAGAGCGTATGGTACGATTGGTGTGAGCCGTCCAACTATCTTGCACCGGCACTGACACTCTCTCCAAATAAAACAAGATTCCACATGACCCACGTCACCTCGGAGTTCCATCGGATGCATCTAACCAATTTCCGAGCCTATGGTAGGTTCCGCGCAACCCGTGCACCTCGTCAAGATTAGCACTATCTCCAAACGCACCAAAACAAGCTTCCACTTTTGCCTCGTCACCTATGAGTTCGGTGAGGTGTGTCCAAAATCATTTCCAAGTCTATGGTATGTTTGGCGCAAACCGTTGCACCAATCTTGCATCAAGTTTAGCACCATCTCCAATCAGACCGTAACGAGCTTCCACTTGAGCATCGTCACCTAGGAGTAGCATCAGGTGCGTCCAAAATGATTTATGTGCCTATGGTATATTTGGTGAAGACCGTGCAATTATCTTGCACCGACACTAAACCTGTCTCCAAACGAACTTAAACGAGATCCACATGGCCCCCGACACCTAGGTGTTCCATTGGTTCGTCCAAAATGATTCTCGAGCCTCTGGTACGTTCTGCGCAAACCGTGCAGCTATCTTGCAGAAAGATTAGCACCATCTCCAAACAGAACGAAACGGGCTTCCACTTGAGCCTCGTCACCTATGAGTTCCATTAGGTGTGTCCAAAACGATTTCCAAGCCTATGGTATGTTTGGTGCAAATCGTGCAACTATCGTGCATCAAGTTTAGCACCATCTCTAATCGGACCGTAACGAGCTTCCACTTGAGCCTCGTCACCTAGGAGTACCATCAGGTGCGTCCAAAACGATTTATGTGCCTATGGTATATTTGGTGAAGACCGTGCAATTATCTTGCACCGACACTAAACCTGTCTCCAAACGAACTTAAACGAGATTCCACATGGCCCCCGACACCTAGGAGTTCCATTGGGTGCGTCAAAAATGATTCTCGAGCCTCTGGTACGTTCTGCGCAAACCGTGCAGCTATCTTGCAGAAAGATTAGCACCATCTCCAAACAGAACGAAACGGGCTTCCACTTGAGCCTCGTCACCTATGAGTTCCATTAGGTGTGTCCAAAACGATTTCCAAGCCTTTGGTATGTTTGGTGCAAACCGTGCACCTATCTTGCATCAAGTTTAGCGGCATCTCCAATCGTACCGTAACGAGCTTCCACTTGAGCCTCGTCACCTAGGAGTACCATCGGGTGCGTCTAAATCGATTTCTGAGCGTATGGTACGATTGGTGCGAGCCGTCCAACTATCTTGCACAGGCACTGACACTCTCTCCAAATAGACTAAAACAAGATTCCACATGACCCACGTCACCTCGGAGTTCCATCGGATGCATCTAAACCAATTTCCGAGCCTATGGTAGGTTCTGCGCAACCCGTGCACCTCGTCAAGATTAGCACTATCTCCAAACGCACCAAAACAAGCTTCCACTTTTGCCTCGTCACCTATGAGTTCGGTGAGGCGTGTCCAAAATCATTTCCAAGTCTATGGTATGTTTGGCGCAAACCGTGCACCTATCTTGCATCAAGTTTTGTACCATCTCCAATCGGACCGTAATGAGCTTCCACTTGAGCATCGTCACCTAGGAGTACCATCAGGTGCGTCCAAAACGATTTATGTGCCTATGGTATATTTGGTGAAGACCGTGCAATTAACATACACCGACACTAAACCTGTCTCCAAACGGACTTAAACGAGATTCCACATGGCCCCCGACACCTAGGAGTTCCATTGGGTGCGTCCAAAATGATTCTCGAGCCTCTGGTACGTTCTACGCAAAACCGTGCAACTATCTTGCAGAAAGATTAGCACCATCTCCAAACGGAACGAAACGAGCTTCCACTTGAGCCTCGTCACCTATGAGTTCCATTAGGTGTGTCCAAAATGATTTCCAAGCCTATGGTATGTTTGGTGCAAACCGTGCACCTATCTTGCATGAAGTTTAGCGCCATCTCCAATCGTACCGTAACGAGCTTCCACTTGAGCCTCGTCACCTAGGAGTACCATCGGGTGTGTCCAAATCGATTTCTGAGCGTATGGTACGATTGGTGCGAGCCGTCCAACTATCTTGCACCGGCACTGACACTCTCTCCAAATAGACTAAAACAAGATTCCACATGACCCACGTCACCTCGGAGTTCCATCGGATGCATCTAAACCAATTTCCGAGCCTATGGTAGGTTCCGCGCAACCCGTGCACCTCGTCAAGATTAGCACTATCTCCAAACGCACCAAAACAAGCTTCCACTTTTGCCTCGTCACCTATGAGTTCGGTGAGGCGTGTCCAAAATCATTTCCAAGTCTATGTTATGTTTGGCGCAAACCGTGCACCTATCTTGCATCAAGTTTTGTACCATCTCCAATCGGACCGTAACGAGCTTTCACTTGAGCATCGTCACCTAGGAGTACCATCAGGTGCGTCCAAAACGATTTTATGTGCCTATGGTATATTTGGTGAAGACCGTGCAATTATCTTGCACCGACACTAAACCTGTCTCCAAACGAACTTAAACGAGATTCCACATGGCCCCCGACACCTAGGAGTTCCATTGGGTGCGTCCAAAATGATTCTCGAGCCTCTGGTACGTTCTGCGCAAACCGTGCAGCTATCTTGCAGAAAGATTAGCACCATCTCCAAACAGAACGAAACGGGCTTCCACTTGAGCCTCGTCACCTATGAGTTCCATTAGGTGTGTCCAAAACGATTTCCAAGCCTATGGTATGTTTGGTGCAAATCGTGCACCTATCGTGCATCAAGTTTAGCACCATCTCTAATCGGACCGTAACGAGCTTCCACTTGAGCCTCGTCACCTAGGAGTACCATCAGGTGCGTCCAAAATGATTTATGTGCCTATGGTATATTTGGTGAAGACCGTGCAATTATCTTGCACCGACACTAAACCTGTCTCCAAACGAACTTAATCGAGATTCCACATGGCCCCCGACACCTAGGAGTTCCATTGGGTGCGTCCAAAATGATTCTCGAGCCTCTGGTACGTTCTACGAAACCGTGTAGCTATCTTGCAGAAAGATTAGCACCATCTCCAAACAGAACGAAACGGGCTTCCACTTGAGCCTCGTCACCTATGAGTTCCATTAGGTGTGTCCAAAACGATTTCCAGGCCTATGGTATGTTTGGTGCAAACCGTGCACCTATCTTGCATCAAGTTTAGCGCCATCTCCAATCGTACCGTAACGAGCTTCCACTTGAGCCTCGTCACCTAGGAGTACCATCGGGTGTGTCCAAATCGATTTCTGAGCGTATGGTACGATTGGTGCGAGCCGTCCAACTATCTTGCACCGGCACTGACACTCTCTCCAAATAGACTAAAACAAGATTCCACATGACCCACGTCACCTCGGAGTTCCATCGGATGCATCTAAACCAATTTCCGAGCCTATGGTAGGTTCCGCGCAACCCGTGCACCTCGTCAAGATTAGCACTATCTCCAAACGCACCAAAACAAGCTTCCACTTTTGCCTCGTCACCTATGAGTTCGGTGAGGCGTGTCCAAAATCATTTCCAAGTCTATGGTATGTTTGGCGCAAACCGTGCACCTATCTTGCATCAAGTTTTGTACCATCTCCAATCGGACCGTAACGAGCTTTCACTTGAGCATCGTCACCTAGGAGTACCATCAGGTGCGTCCAAAACGATTTTATGTGCCTATGGTATATTTGGTGAAGACCGTGCAATTATCTTGCACCGACACTAAACCTGTCTCCAAACGAACTTAAACGAGATTCCACATGGCCCCCGACACCTAGGAGTTCCATTGGGTGCGTCCAAAATGATTCTCGAGCCTCTGGTACGTTCTGCGCAAACCGTGCAGCTATCTTGCAGAAAGATTAGCACCATCTCCAAACAGAACGAAACGGGCTTCCACTTGAGCCTCGTCACCTATGAGTTCCATTAGGTGTGTCCAAAACGATTTCCAAGCCTATGGTATGTTTGGTGCAAATCGTGCACCTATCGTGCATCAAGTTTAGCACCATCTCTAATCGGACCGTAACGAGCTTCCACTTGAGCCTCGTCACCTAGGAGTACCATCAGGTGCGTCCAAAATGATTTATGTGCCTATGGTATATTTGGTGAAGACCGTGCAATTATCTTGCACCGACACTAAACCTGTCTCCAAACGAACTTAATCGAGATTCCACATGGCCCCCGACACCTAGGAGTTCCATTGGGTGCGTCCAAAATGATTCTCGAGCCTCTGGTACGTTCTACGAAACCGTGTAGCTATCTTGCAGAAAGATTAGCACCATCTCCAAACAGAACGAAACGGGCTTCCACTTGAGCCTCGTCACCTATGAGTTCCATTAGGTGTGTCCAAAACGATTTCCAGGCCTATGGTATGTTTGGTGCAAACCGTGCACCTATCTTGCATCAAGTTTAGCGCCATCTCCAATCGTACCGTAACGAGCTTCCACTTGAGCCTCGTCACCTAGGAGTACCATCGGGTGTGTCCAAATCGATTTCTGAGCGTATGGTACGATTGGTGCGAGCCGTCCAACTATCTTGCACCGGCACTGACACTCTCTCCAAATAGACTAAAACAAGATTCCACATGACCCACGTCACCTCGGAGTTCCATCGGATGCATCTAAACCAATTTTCGAGCCTATGGTAGGTTCCGCGCAACCCGTGCACCTCGTCAAGATTAGCACTATCTCCAAACGCACCAAAACAAGCTTCCACTTTTGCCTCGTCACCTATGAGTTCGGTGAGGCGTGTCCAAAATCATTTCCAAGTCTATGGTATGTTTGGCGCAAACCGTGCACCTATCTTGCATCAAGTTTTGTACCATCTCCAATCGGACCGTAACGAGCTTCCACTTGAGCATCGTCACCTAGGAGTACCATCAGGTGCGTCCAAAACGATTTATGTGCCTATGGTATATTTGGTGAAGACCGTGCAATTACCATACACCGACACTAAACCTGTCTCCAAACGGACTTAAACGAGATTCCACATGGCCCCCGACACCTAGGAGTTCCATTGGGTGCGTCCAAAATGATTCTCGAGCCTCTGGTACGTTCTACGCAAAACCGTGCAACTATCTTGCAGAAAGATTAGCACCATCTCCAAACGGAACGAAACGAGCTTCCACTTGAGCCTCGTCACCTATGAGTTCCATTAGGTGTGTCCAAAACGATGTCCAAGCCTATGGTATGTTTGGTGCAAACCGTGCACCTATCTTGCATCAAGTTTAGCGCCATCTCCAATCGTACCGTAACGAGCTTCCACTTGAGCCTCGTCACCTAGGAGTACCATCGGGTGCGTCCAAATCGATTTCAGAGCGTATGGTACGATTGGTGTGAGCCGTCCAACTATCTTGCACCGGCACTGACACTCTCTCCAAATAAAACAAGATTCCACATGACCCACGTCACCTCGGAGTTCCATCGGATGCATCTAAACCAATTTCCGAGCCTATGGTAGGTTCCGCGCAACCCGTGCACCTCGTCAAGATTAGCACTATCTCCAAACGCACCAAAACAAGCTTCCACTTTTGCCTCGTCACCTATGAGTTCGGTGAGGTGTGTCCAAAATCATTTCCAAGTCTATGGTATGTTTGGCGCAAACCGTGCACCTATCTTGCATCAAGTTTAGCACCATCTCCAATCAGACCGTAACGAGCTTCCACTTGAGCATCGTCACCTAGGAGTAGCATCAGGTGCGTCCAAAATGATTTATGTGCCTATGGTATATTTGGTGAAGACCGTGCAATTATCTTGCACCGACACTAAACCTGTCTCCAAACGAACTTAAACGAGATTCCACATGGCCCCCGACACCTAGGTGTTCCATTGGGTTCGTCCAAAATGATTCTCGAGCCTCTGGTACGTTCTGCGCAAACCGTGCAGCTATCTTGCAGAAAGATTAGCACCATCTCCAAACAGAACGAAACGGGCTTCCACTTGAGCCTCGTCACCTATGAGTTCCATTAGGTGTGTCCAAAACGATTTCCAAGCCTATGGTATGTTTGGTGCAAATCGTGCAACTATCGTGCATCAAGTTTAGCACCATCTCTAATCGGACCGTAACGAGCTTCCACTTGAGCCTCGTCACCTAGGAGTACCATCAGGTGCGTCCAAAACGATTTATGTGCCTATGGTATATTTGGTGAAGACCGTGCAATTATCTTGCACCGACACTAAACCTGTCTCCAAACGAACTTAAACGAGATTCCACATGGCCCCCGACACCTAGGAGTTCCATTGGGTGCGTCCAAAATGATTCTCGAGCCTCTGGTACGTTCTGCGCAAACCGTGCAGCTATCTTGCAGAAAGATTAGCACCATCTCCAAACAGAACGAAACGGGCTTCCACTTGAGCCTCGTCACCTATGAGTTCCATTAGGTGTGTCCAAAACGATTTCCAAGCCTTTGGTATGTTTGGTGCAAACCGTGCACCTATCTTGCATCAAGTTTAGCGGCATCTCCAATCGTACCGTAACGAGCTTCCACTTGAGCCTCGTCACCTAGGAGTACCATCGGGTGCGTCTAAATCGATTTCTGAGCGTATGGTACGATTGGTGCGAGCCGTCCAACTATCTTGCACAGGCACTGACACTCTCTCCAAATAGACTAAAACAAGATTCCACATGACCCACGTCACCTCGGAGTTCCATCGGATGCATCTAAACCAATTTCCGAGCCTATGGTAGGTTCTGCGCAACCCGTGCACCTCGTCAAGATTAGCACTATCTCCAAACGCACCAAAACAAGCTTCCACTTTTGCCTCGTCACCTATGAGTTCGGTGAGGCGTGTCCAAAATCATTTCCAAGTCTATGGTATGTTTGGCGCAAACCGTGCACCTATCTTGCATCAAGTTTTGTACCATCTCCAATCGGACCGTAATGAGCTTCCACTTGAGCATCGTCACCTAGGAGTACCATCAGGTGCGTCCAAAACGATTTATGTGCCTATGGTATATTTGGTGAAGACCGTGCAATTAACATACACCGACACTAAACCTGTCTCCAAACGGACTTAAACGAGATTCCACATGGCCCCCGACACCTAGGAGTTCCATTGGGTGCGTCCAAAATGATTCTCGAGCCTCTGGTACGTTCTACGCAAAACCGTGCAACTATCTTGCAGAAAGATTAGCACCATCTCCAAACGGAACGAAACGAGCTTCCACTTGAGCCTCGTCACCTATGAGTTCCATTAGGTGTGTCCAAAATGATTTCCAAGCCTATGGTATGTTTGGTGCAAACCGTGCACCTATCTTGCATCAAGTTTAGCGCCATCTCCAATCGTACCGTAACGAGCTTCCACTTGAGCCTCGTCACCTAGGAGTACCATCGGGTGTGTCCAAATCGATTTCTGAGCGTATGGTACGATTGGTGCGAGCCGTCCAACTATCTTGCACCGGCACTGACACTCTCTCCAAATAGACTAAAACAAGATTCCACATGACCCACGTCACCTCGGAGTTCCATCGGATGCATCTAAACCAATTTCCGAGCCTATGGTAGGTTCCGCGCAACCCGTGCACCTCGTCAAGATTAGCACTATCTCCAAACGCACCAAAACAAGCTTCCACTTTTGCCTCGTCACCTATGAGTTCGGTGAGGCGTGTCCAAAATCATTTCCAAGTCTATGGTATGTTTGGCGCAAACCGTGCACCTATCTTGCATCAAGTTTTGTACCATCTCCAATCGGACCGTAACGAGCTTTCACTTGAGCATCGTCACCTAGGAGTACCATCAGGTGCGTCCAAAACGATTTATGTGCCTATGGTATATTTGGTGAACACCGTGCAATTATCTTGCACCGACACTAAACCTGTCTCCAAACGAACTTAAACGAGATTCCACATGGCCCCCGACACCTAGGAGTTCCATTGGGTGCGTCCAAAATGATTCTCGAGCCTCTGGTATGTTCTGCGCAAACCGTGCAGCTATCTTGCAGAAGATTAGCACCATCTCCAAACAGAACGAAACGGGCTTCCACTTGAGCCTCGTCACCTATGAGTTCCATTAGGTGTGTCCAAAACGATTTCCAAGCCTATGGTATGTTTGGTGCAAATCGTGCACCTATCGTGCATCAAGTTTAGCACCATCTCTAATCGGACCGTAACGAGCTTCCACTTGAGCCTCGTCACCTAGGAGTACCATCAGGTGCGTCCAAAACGATTTATGTGCCTATGGTATATTTGGTGAAGACCGTGCAATTATCTTGCACCGACACTAAACCTGTCTCCAAACGAACTTAATCGAGATTCCACATGGCCCCCGACACCTAGGAGTTCCATTGGGTGCGTCCAAAATGATTCTCGAGCCTCTGGTACGTTCTACGAAACCGTGTAGCTATCTTGCAGAAAGATTAGCACCATCTCCAAACAGAACGAAACGGGCTTCCACTTGAGCCTCGTCACCTATGAGTTCCATTAGTTGTGTCCAAAACGATTTCCAGGCCTATGGTATGTTTGGTGCAAACCGTGCACCTATCTTGCATCAAGTTTAGCGCCATCTCCAATCGTACCGTAACGAGCTTCCACTTGAGCCTCGTCACCTAGGAGTACCATCGGGTCCGTCCAAATCGATTTCTGAGCGTATGGTACAATTGGTGCGAGCCGTCCAACTATCTTGCACCGGCACTGACACTCTCTCCAAATAGACTAAAACAAGATTCCACATGACCCACGTCACCTCGGAGTTCCATCGGATGCATCTAAACCAATTTCCGAGCCTATGGTAGGTTCCGCGCAACCCGTGCACCTCGTCAAGATTAGCACTATCTCCAAACGCACCAAAACAAGCTTCCACTTTTGCCTCGTCACCTATGAGTTCGGTGAGGCGTGTCCAAAATCATTTCCAAGTCTATGGTATGTTTGGCGCAAACCGTGCACCTATCTTGCATCAAGTTTTGTACCATCTCCAATCGGACCGTAACGAGCTTCCACTTGAGCATCGTCACCAAGGAGTACCATCAGGTGCGTCCAAAACGATTTATGTGCCTGTGGTATATTTGGTGAAGACCGTGCAATTACCATACACCGACACTAAACCTGTCTCCAAACGGACTTAAACGAGATTCCACATGGCCCCCGACACCTAGGAGTTCCATTGGGTGCGTCCAAAATGATTCTCGAGCCTCTGGTACGTTCTACGCCAAACCGTGCAACTATCTTGCAGAAAGATTAGCACCATCTCCAAACGGAACGAAATGAGCTTCCACTTGAGCCTCGTCACCTATAAGTTCCATTAGGTGTGTCCAAAACTATTTCCAAGCCCATGGTATGTTTGGTGCAAACCGTGCACCTATCTTGCATCAAGTTTAGCACCATCTCCAATCGGACCGTAATGAGCTTCCACTTGAGCCTCTTCACCTAGCAGTACCATCGGGTGCGTCCAAATCGATTTCAGAGCGTATGGTACGATTGGTGCGAGCCGTCCAACTATCTTGCACCGGCACTGACACCCTCTCCAAATAGACTAAAACAAGATTCCACATGACCCACGTCACCTCAGAGTTCCATCGGATGCATCTAAACCAATTTCCGAGCCTATGGTAGGTTCCGTGAATCCCGTGCACCTCGTCAAGATTAGCACTATCTCCAAACGGACCAAAACAAGCTTCCACTTCAGCCTCGTCACCTATGAGATCAGTGGGGGCGTGTCCAAAACGATTTCCAAGTCTATGGTATGTTTGGCGCAAACCGTGCACCTATCTTGCATCAAGTTTAGCACCATCTCCAATCGGACCGTAACGAGCTTCCACTTGAGCATCGTCACCTAGGAGTACCATCAGGTGCGTCCAAAATGATTTATGTGCCTATGGTATATTTGGTGAAGACAGTGCAATTATCTTGCACCGACACTAAACCTGTCTCCAAACGAACATAAACGAGATTCCACATGGCCCCCGACACCTAGGAGTTCCATTGGGTGCGTCCAAAATGATTCTCGAGCCTCTGGTACGTTCTGCGCAAACCGTGCAGCTATCTTGCAGAAAGATTAGCACCATCTCCAAACAGAACGAAACGGGCTTCCACTTGAGCCTCGTCACCTATGAGTTCCATTAGGTGTGTCCAAAACGATTTCCAAGCCTTTGGTATGTTTGGTGCAAACCGTGCACCTATCTTGCATCAAGTTTAGCGGCATCTCCAATCGTACCGTAACGAGCTTCCACTTGAGCCTCGTCACCTAGGAGTACCATCGGGTGCGTCTAAATCGATTTCAGAGCGTATGGTACGATTGGTGCGAGCCGTCCAACTATCTTGCACAGGCACTGACACTCTCTCCAAATAGACTAAAACAAGATTCCACATGACCCACGTCACCTCGGAGTTCCATCGGATGCATCTAAACCAATTTCCGAGCCTATGGTAGGTTCCGCGCAACCCGTGCACCTCGTCAAGATTAGCACTATCTCCAAACGCACCAAAACAAGCTTCCACTTTTGCCTCGTCACCTATGAGTTCGGTGAGGCGTGTCCAAAATCATTTCCAAGTCTATGGTATGTTTGGCGCAAACCGTGCACCTATCTTGCATCAAGTTTTGTACCATCTCCAATCGGACCGTAATGAGCTTCCACTTGAGCATCGTCACCTAGGAGTACCATCAGGTGCGTCCAAAACGATTTATGTGCCTATGGTATATTTGGTGAAGACCGTGCAATTAACATACACCGACACTAAACCTGTCTCCAAACGGACTTAAACGAGATTCCACATGGCCCCCGACACCTAGGAGTTCCATTGGGTGCGTCCAAAATGATTCTCGAGCCTCTGGTACGTTCTACGCAAAACCGTGCAACTATCTTGCAGAAAGATTAGCACCATCTCCAAACGGAACGAAACGAGCTTCCACTTGAGCCTCGTCACCTATGAGTTCCATTAGGTGTGTCCAAAATGATTTCCAAGCCTATGGTATGTTTGGTGCAAACCGTGCACCTATCTTGCATCAAGTTTAGCGCCATCTCCAATCGTACCGTAACGAGCTTCCACTTGAGCCTCGTCACCTAGGAGTACCATCGGGTCCGTCCAAATCGATTTCTGAGCGTATGGTACGATTGGTGCGAGCCGTTCAACTATCTTGCACCGGCACTGACACTCTCTCCAAATAGACTAAAACAAGATTCCACATGACCCACGTCACCTCGGAGTTCCATCGGATGCATCTAAACCAATTTCCGAGCCTATGGTAGGTTCCGCGCAACCCGTGCACCTCGTCAAGATTAGCACTATCTCCAAACGCACCAAAACAAGCTTCCACTTTTGCCTCGTCACCTATGAGTTCGGTGAGGCGTGTCCAAAATCATTTCCAAGTCTATGGTATGTTTGGCGCAAACCGTGCACCTATCTTGCATCAAGTTTTGTACCATCTCCAATCGGACCGTAACGAGCTTCCACTTGAGGATCGTCACCTAGGAGTACCATCAGGTGCGTCCAAAACGATTTATGTGCCTATGGTATATTTGGTGAAGACCGTGCAATTACCATACACCGACACTAAACCTGTCTCCAAACGGACTTAAACGAGATTCCACATGGCCCCCGACACCTAGGAGTTCCATTGGGTGCGTCCAAAATGATTCTCGAGCCTCTGGTACGTTCTACGCCAAACCGTGCAACTATCTTGCAGAAAGATTAGCACCATCTCCAAACGGAACGAAATGAGCTTCCACTTGAGCCTCGTCACCTATGAGTTCCATTAGGTGTGTCCAAAACTATTTCCAAGCCCATGGTATGTTTGGTGCAAACCGTGCACCTATCTTGCATCAAGTTTAGCACCATCTCCAATCGGACCGTAATGAGCTTCCACTTGAGCCTCTTCACCTAGCAGTACCATCGCGTGCGTCCAAATCGATTTCAGAGCGTATGGTACGATTGGTGCGAGCCGTCCAACTATCTTGCACCGGCACTGACACCCTCTCCAAATAGACTAAAACAAGATTCCACATGACCCACGTCACCTCAGAGTTCCATCGGATGCATCTAAACCAATTTCCGAGCCTATGATAGGTTCCGTGAATCCCGTGCACCTCGTCAAGATTAGCACTATCTCCAAACGGACCAAAACAAGCTTCCACTTCAGCCTCGTCACCTATGAGATCAGTGGGGGCGTGTCCAAAACGATTTCCAAGTCTATGGTATGTTTGGCGCAAACCGTGCACCTATCTTGCATCAAGTTTAGCACCATCTCCAATCGGACCGTAACGAGCTTCCACTTGAGCATCGTCACCTAGGAGTACCATCAGGTGCGTCCAAAATGATTTATGTGCCTATGGTATATTTGGTGAAGACAGTGCAATTATCTTGCACCGACACTAAACCTGTCTCCAAACGAACATAAACGAGATTCCACATGGCCCCCGACACCTAGGAGTTCCATTGGGTGCGTCCAAAATGATTCTCGAGCCTCTGGTACGTTCTGCGCAAACCGTGCAGCTATCTTGCAGAAAGATTAGCACCATCTCCAAACAGAACGAAACGGGCTTCCACTTGAGCCTCGTCACCTATGAGTTCCATTAGGTGTGTCCAAAACGATTTCCAGGCCTATGGTATGTTTGGTGCAAACCGTGCACCTATCTTGCATCAAGTTTAGCGCCATCTCCAATCGTACCGTAACGAGCTTCCACTTGAGCCTCGTCACCTAGCAGTACCATCGGGTGCGTCCAAATCGATTTCAGAGCGTATGGTACGATTGGTGTGAGCCGTCCAACTATCTTGCACCGGCACTGACACTCTCTCCAAATAGACTAAAATAAGATTCCACATGACCCACGTCACCTCGGAGTTCCATCGGATGCATCTAAACCAATTTCCGAGCCTATGGTAGGTTCCACGCAACCCGTGCACCTCGTCAAGATTAGCACTATCTCCAAACGCACCAAAACAAGCTTCCACTTTTGCCTCGTCACCTATGAGTTCGGTGAGGCGTGTCCAAAATCATTTCCAAGTCTATGGTATGTTTGGCGCAAACCTTGCACCTATCTTGCATCAAGTTTTGTACCATCTCCAATCGGACCGTAACGAGCTTCCACTTGAGCATCGTCACCTAGGAGTACCATCAGGTGCGTCCAAAACGATTTATGTGCCTATGGTATATTTGGTGAAGACCGTGCAATTACCATACACCGACACTAAACCTGTCTCCAAATGGACTTAAACGAGATTCCACATGGCCCCCGACACCTAGGAGTTCCATTGGGTGCGTCCAAAATGATTCTCGAGCCTCTGGTACGTTCTACGCAAAACCGTGCAACTATCTTGCAGAAAGATTAGCACCATCTCCAAACGGAACGAAACGAGCTTCCACTTGAGCCTCGTCACCTATGAGTTCCATTAGGTGTGTCCAAAACTATTTCCAAGCCCATGGTATGTTTGGTGCAAACCGTGCACCTATCTTGCATCAAGTTTAGCACCATCTCCAATCGGACCGTAATGAGCTTCCACTTGAGCCTCTTCACCTAGCAGTACCATCGGGTGCGTCCAAATCGATTTCAGAGCGTATGGTACGATTGGTGCGAGCCGTCCAACTATCTTGCACCGGCACTGACACTCTCTCCAAATAGACTAAAACAAGATTCCACATGACCCACGTCACCTCGGAGTTCCATCGGATGCATCTAAACCAATTTCCGAGCCTATGGTAGGTTCCGTGAATCCCGTGCACCTCGTCAAGATTAGCACTATCTCCAAACGGACCAAAACAAGCTTCCACTTCAGCCTCGTCACCTATGAGATCAGTGGGGGCGTGTCCAAAACGATTTCCAAGTCTATGGTATGTTTGGCGCAAACCGTGCACCTATCTTGCATCAAGTTTAGCACCATCTCCAATCGGACCGTAACGAGCTTCCACTTGAGCATCGTCACCTAGGAGTACCATCAGGTGCGTCCAAAATGATTTATGTGCCTATGGTATATTTGGTGAAGACAGTGCAATTATCTTGCACCGACACTAAACCTGTCTCCAAACGAACATAAACGAGATTCCACATGGCCCCCGACACCTAGGAGTTCCATTGGGTGCGTCCAAAATGATTCTCGAGCCTCTGGTACGTTCTGCGCAAACCGTGCAGCTATCTTGCAGAAAGATTAGCACCATCTCCAAACAGAACGAAACGGGCTTCCACTTGAGCCTCGTCACCTATGAGTTCCATTAGGTGTGTCCAAAACGATTTCCTGGCCTATGGTATGTTTGGTGCAAACCGTGCACCTATCTTGCATCAAGTTTAGCGCCATCTCCAATCGTACCGTAATGAGCTTCCACTTGAGCCTCGTCACCTAGCAGTACCATCGGGTGCGTCCAAATCGATTTCAGAGCGTATGGTACGATTGGTGTGAGCCGTCCAACTATCTTGCACCGGCACTGACACTCTCTCCAAATAGACTAAAATAAGATTCCACATGACCCACGTCACCTCGGAGTTCCATCGGATGCATCTAAACCAATTTCTGAGCCTATGGTAGGTTCCACGCAACCCGTGCACCTCGTCAAGATTAGCACTATCTCCAAACGCACCAAAACAAGCTTCCACTTTTGCCTCGTCACCTATGAGTTCGGTGAGGCGTGTCCAAAATCATTTCCAAGTCTATGGTATGTTTGGCGCAAACCTTGCACCTATCTTGCATCAAGTTTTGTACCATCTCCAATCGGACCGTAACGAGCTTCCACTTGAGCATCGTCACCTAGGAGTACCATCAGGTGTGTCCAAAAACGATTTATGTGCCTATGGTATATTTGGTGAAGACCGTGCAATTACCATACACCGACACTAAACCTGTCTCCAAATGGACTTAAACGAGATTCCACATGGCCCCCGACACCTAGGAGTTCCATTGGGTGCGTCCAAAATGATTCTCGAGCCTCTGGTACGTTCTACGCAAAACCGTGCAACTATCTTGCAGAAAGATTAGCACCATCTCCAAACGGAACGAAACGAGCTTCCACTTGAGCCTCGTCACCTATGAGTTCCATTAGGTGTGTCCAAAACTATTTCCAAGCCCATGGTATGTTTGGTGCAAACCGTGCACCTATCTTGCATCAAGTTTAGCACCATCTCCAATCGGACCGTAATGAGCTTCCACTTGAGCCTCTTCACCTAGCAGTACCATCGGGTGCGTCCAAATCGATTTCAGAGCGTATGGTACGATTGGTGCGAGCCGTCCAACTATCTTGCACCGGCACTGACACTCTCTCCAAATAGACTAAAACAAGATTCCACATGACCCACGTCACCTCGGAGTTCCATCGGATGCATCTAAACCAATTTCCGAGCCTATGGTAGGTTCCGTGAATCCCGTGCACCTCGTCAAGATTAGCACTATCTCCAAACGGACCAAAACAAGCTTCCACTTCAGCCTCGTCACCTATGAGATCAGTGGGGGCGTGTCCAAAACGATTTCCAAGTCTATGGTATGTTTGGCGCAAACCGTGCACCTATCTTGCATCAAGTTTAGCACCATCTCCAATCGGACCGTAACGAGCTTCCACTTGAGCATCGTCACCTAGGAGTACCATCAGGTGCGTCCAAAATGATTTATGTGCCTATGGTATATTTGGTGAAGACAGTGCAATTATCTTGCACCGACACTAAACCTGTCTCCAAACGAACATAAACGAGATTCCACATGGCCCCCGACACCTAGGAGTTCCATTGGGTGCGTCCAAAATGATTCTCGAGCCTCTGGTACGTTCTGCGCAAACCGTGCAGCTATCTTGCAGAAAGATTAGCACCATCTCCAAACAGAACGAAACGGGCTTCCACTTGAGCCTCGTCACCTATGAGTTCCATTAGGTGTGTCCAAAACGATTTCCTGGCCTATGGTATGTTTGGTGCAAACCGTGCACCTATCTTGCATCAAGTTTAGCGCCATCTCCAATCGTACCGTAATGAGCTTCCACTTGAGCCTCGTCACCTAGCAGTACCATCGGGTGCGTCCAAATCGATTTCAGAGCGTATGGTACGATTGGTGTGAGCCGTCCAACTATCTTGCACCGGCACTGACACTCTCTCCAAATAGACTAAAATAAGATTCCACATGACCCACGTCACCTCGGAGTTCCATCGGATGCATCTAAACCAATTTCTGAGCCTATGGTAGGTTCCACGCAACCCGTGCACCTCGTCAAGATTAGCACTATCTCCAAACGCACCAAAACAAGCTTCCACTTTTGCCTCGTCACCTATGAGTTCGGTGAGGCGTGTCCAAAATCATTTCCAAGTCTATGGTATGTTTGGCGCAAACCTTGCACCTATCTTGCATCAAGTTTTGTACCATCTCCAATCGGACCGTAACGAGCTTCCACTTGAGCATCGTCACCTAGGAGTACCATCAGGTGTGTCCAAAAACGATTTATGTGCCTATGGTATATTTGGTGAAGACCGTGCAATTACCATACACCGACACTAAACCTGTCTCCAAATGGACTTAAACGAGATTCCACATGGCCCCCGACACCTAGGAGTTCCATTGGGTGCGTCCAAAATGATTCTCGAGCCTCTGGTACGTTCTACGCAAAACCGTGCAACTATCTTGCAGAAAGATTAGCACCATCTCCAAACGGAACGAAACGAGCTTCCACTTGAGCCTCGTCACCTATGAGTTCCATTAGGTGTGTCCAAAACTATTTCCAAGCCCATGGTATGTTTGGTGCAAACCGTGCACCTATCTTGCATCAAGTTTAGCACCATCTCCAATCGGACCGTAATGAGCTTCCACTTGAGCCTCTTCACCTAGCAGTACCATCGGGTGCGTCCAAATCGATTTCAGAGCGTATGGTACGATTGGTGCGAGCCGTCCAACTATCTTGCACCGGCACTAACACTCTCTCCAAATAGACTAAAACAAGATTCCACATGACCCACGTCACCTCGGAGTTCCATCGGATGCATCTAAACCAATTTCCGAGCCTATGGTAGGTTCCGTGAATCCCGTGCACCTCGTCAAGATTAGCACTATCTCCAAACGGACCAAAACAAGCTTCCACTTCAGCCTCGTCACCTATGAGATCAGTGGGGGCGTGTCCAAAACGATTTCCAAGTCTATGGTATGTTTGGCGCAAACCGTGCACCTATCTTGCATCAAGTTTAGCACCATCTCCAATCGGACCGTAACGAGCTTCCACTTGAGCATCGTCACCTAGGAGTACCATCAGGTGCGTCCAAAATGATTTATGTGCCTATGGTATATTTGGTGAAGACAGTGCAATTATCTTGCACCGACACTAAACCTGTCTCCAAACGAACATAAACGAGATTCCACATGGCCCCCGACACCTAGGAGTTCCATTGGGTGCGTCCAAAATGATTCTCGAGCCTCTGGTACGTTCTGCGCAAACCGTGCAGCTATCTTGCAGAAAGATTAGCACCATCTCCAAACAGAACGAAACGGGCTTCCACTTGAGCCTCGTCACCTATGAGTTCCATTAGGTGTGTCCAAAACGATTTCCAGGCCTATGGTATGTTTGGTGCAAACCGTGCACCTATCTTGCATCAAGTTTAGCGCCATCTCCAATCGTACCGTAACGAGCTTCCACTTGAGCCTCGTCACCTAGCAGTACCATCGGGTGCGTCCAAATCGATTTCAGAGCGTATGGTACGATTGGTGTGAGCCGTCCAACTATCTTGCACCGGCACTGACACTCTCTCCAAATAGACTAAAATAAAATTCCACATGACCCACGTCACCTCGGAGTTCCATCGGATGCATCTAAACCAATTTCCGAGCCTATGGTAGGTTCCACGCAACCCGTGCACCTCGTCAAGATTAGCACTATCTCCAAACGCACCAAAACAAGCTTCCACTTTTGCCTCGTCACCTATGAGTTCGGTGAGGCGTGTCCAAAATCATTTCCAAGTCTATGGTATGTTTGGCGCAAACCTTGCACCTATCTTGCATCAAGTTTTGTACCATCTCCAATCGGACCGTAACGAGCTTCCACTTGAGCATCGTCACCTAGGAGTACCATCAGGTGCGTCCAAAACGATTTATGTGCCTATGGTATATTTGGTGAAGACCGTGCAATTACCATACACCGACACTAAACCTGTCTCCAAATGGACTTAAACGAGATTCCACATGGCCCCCGACACCTAGGAGTTCCATTGGGTGCGTCCAAAATGATTCTCGAGCCTCTGGTACGTTCTACGCAAAACCGTGCAACTATCTTGCAAAAAGATTAGCACCATCTCCAAACGGAACGAAACGAGCTTCCACTTGAGCCTCGTCACCTATGAGTTCCATTAGGTGTGTCCAAAACTATTTCCAAGCCCATGGTATGTTTGGTGCAAACCGTGCACCTATCTTGCATCAAGTTTAGCACCATCTCCAATCGGACCGTAATGAGCTTCCACTTGAGCCTCTTCACCTAGCAGTACCATCGGGTGCGTCCAAATCGATTTCAGAGCTTATGGTACGATTGGTGCGAGCCGTCCAACTATCTTGCACCGGCACTAACACTCTCTCCAAATAGACTAAAACAAGATTCCACATGACCCACGTCACCTCGGAGTTCCATCGGATGCATCTAAACCAATTTCCGAGCCTATGGTAGGTTCCGTGAATCCCGTGCACCTCGTCAAGATTAGCACTATCTCCAAACGGACCAAAACAAGCTTCCACTTCAGCCTCGTCACCTATGAGATCAGTGGGGGCGTGTCCAAAACGATTTCCAAGTCTATGGTATGTTTGGCGCAAACCGTGCACCTATCTTGCATCAAGTTTAGCACCATCTCCAATCGGACCGTAACGAGCTTCCACTTGAGCATCGTCACCTAGGAGTACCATCAGGTGCGTCCAAAATGATTTATGTGCCTATGGTATATTTGGTGAAGACAGTGCAATTATCTTGCACCGACACTAAACCTGTCTCCAAACGAACATAAACGAGATTCCACATGGCCCCCGACACCTAGGAGTTCCATTGGGTGCGTCCAAAATGATTCTCGAGCCTCTGGTACGTTCTGCGCAAACCGTGCAGCTATCTTGCAGAAAGATTAGCACCATCTCCAAACAGAACGAAACGGGCTTCCACTTGAGCCTCGTCACCTATGAGTTCCATTAGGTGTGTCCAAAACGATTTCCAGGCCTATGGTATGTTTGGTGCAAACCGTGCACCTATCTTGCATCAAGTTTAGCGCCATCTCGAATCGTACCGTAACGAGCTTCCACTTGAGCCTCGTCACCTAGCAGTACCATCGGGTGGGTCCAAATCGATTTCAGAGCGTATGGTACGATTGGTGTGAGCCGTCCAACTATCTTGCACCGGCACTGACACTCTCTCTAAATAGACTAAAATAAGATTCCACATGACCCACGTCACCTCGGAGTTCCATCGGATGCATCTAAACCAATTTCCGAGCCTATGGTAGGTTCCACGCAACCCGTGCACCTCGTCAAGATTAGCACTATCTCCAAACGCACCAAAACAAGCTTCCACTTTTGCCTCGTCACCTATGAGTTCGGTGAGGCGTGTCCAAAATCATTTCCAAGTCTATGGTATGTTTGGCGCAAACCTTGCACCTATCTTGCATCAAGTTTTGTACCATCTCCAATCGGACCGTAACGAGCTTCCACTTGAGCATCGTCACCTAGGAGTACCATCAGGTGCGTCCAAAACGATTTATATGCCTATGGTATATTTGGTGAAGACCGTGCAATTATCTTGCACCGACACTAAACCTGTCTCCAAACGAACTTAAACGAGATTCCACATGGCCCCCGACACCTAGGAGTTCCATTGGGTGCGTCCAAAATGATTCTCGAGCCTCTGGTACGTTCTGCGCAAACCGTGCAGCTATCTTGCAGAAAGATTAGCACCATCTCCAAACAGAATGAAACGGGCTTCCACTTGAGCCTCGTCACCTATGAGTTCCATTAGGTGTGTCCAGAACGATTTCCAAGCCTATGGTATGTTTGGTGCAAATCGTGCACCTATCTTGCATCAAGTTTAGCACCATCTCTAATCGGACCGTAACGAGCTTCCACTTGAGCATCGTCACCTAGGAGTACCATCAGGTGCGTCCAAAACGATTTATGTGCCTATGGTATATTTGGTGAAGACCGTGCAATTACCATACACCGACACTAAACCTGTCTCCAAATGGACTTAAACGAGATTCCACATGGCCCCCGACACCTAGGAGTTCCATTGGGTGCGTCCAAAATGATTCTCGAGCCTCTGGTACGTTCTACGCAAAACCGTGCAACTATCTTGCAGAAAGATTAGCACCATCTCCAAACGGAACGAAACGAGCTTCCACTTGAGCCTCGTCACCTATGAGTTCCATTAGGTGTGTCCAAAACTATTTCCAAGCCCATGGTATGTTTGGTGCAAACCGTGCACCTATCTTGCATCAAGTTTAGCACCATCTCCAATCGGACCGTAATGAGCTTCCACTTGAGCCTCTTCACCTAGCAGTACCATCGGGTGCGTCCAAATCGATTTCAGAGCTTATGGTACGATTGGTGCGAGCCGTCCAACTATCTTGCACCGGCACTAACACTCTCTCCAAATAGACTAAAACAAGATTCCACATGACCCACGTCACCTCGGAGTTCCATCGGATGCATCTAAACCAATTTCCGAGCCTATGGTAGGTTCCGTGAATCCCGTGCACCTCGTCAAGATTAGCACTATCTCCAAACGGACCAAAACAAGCTTCCACTTCAGCCTTGTCACCTATGAGATCAGTGGGGGCGTGTCCAAAACGATTTCCAAGTCTATGGTATGTTTGGCGCAAACCGTGCACCTATCTTGCATCAAGTTTAGCACCATCTCCAATCGGACCGTAACGAGCTTCCACTTGAGCATCGTCACCTAGGAGTACCATCAGGTGCGTCCAAAATGATTTATGTGCCTATGGTATATTTGGTGAAGACAGTGCAATTATCTTGCACCGACACTAAACCTGTCTCCAAACGAACATAAACGAGATTCCACATGGCCCCCGACACCTAGGAGTTCCATTGGGTGCGTCCAAAATGATTCTCGAGCCTCTGGTACGTTCTACGCCAAACCGTGCAACTATCTTGCAGAAAGATTAGCACCATCTCCAAACGGAACGAAATGGGCTTCCACTTGAGCCTCGTCACCTATGAGTTCCATTAGGTGTGTCCAAAACTATTTCCAAGCCCATGGTATGTTTGGTGCAAACCGTGCACCTATCTTGCATCAAGTTTAGCACCATCTCCAATCGGACCGTAATGAGCTTCCACTTGAGCCTCTTCACCTAGCAGTACCATCGGGTGCGTCCAAATCGATTTCAGAGCGTATGGTACGATTGGTGCGAGCCGTCCAACTATCTTGCACCGGCACTGACACCCTCTCCAAATAGACTAAAACAAGATTCCACATGACCCACGTCACCTCAGAGTTCCATCGGATGCATCTAAACCAATTTCCGAGCCTATGGTAGGTTCCGTGAATCCCGTGCACCTCGTCAAGATTAGCACTATCTCCAAACGGACCAAAACAAGCTTCCACTTCAGCCTCGTCACCTATGAGATCAGTGGGGGCATGTCCAAAACGATTTCCAAGTCTATGGTATGTTTGGCGCAAACCGTGCACCTATCTTGCATCAAGTTTAGCACCATCTCCAATCGGACCGTAACGAGCTTCCACTTGAGCATCGTCACCTAGGAGTACCATCAGGTGCGTCCAAAATGATTTATGTGCCTATGGTATATTTGGTGAAGACAGTGCAATTATCTTGCACCGACACTAAACCTGTCTCCAAACGAACATAAACGAGATTCCACATGGCCCCCGACACCTAGGAGTTCCATTGGGTGCGTCCAAAATGATTCTCGAGCCTCTGGTACGTTCTGCGCAAACCGTGCAGCTATCTTGCAGAAAGATTAGCACCATCTCCAAACAGAACGAAACGGGCTTCCACTTGAGCCTCGTCACCTATGAGTTCCATTAGGTGTGTCCAAAACGATTTCCTGGCCTATGGTATGTTTGGTGCAAACCGTGCAGCTATCTTGCATCAAGTTTAGCGCCATCTCCAATCGTACCGTAACGAGCTTCCACTTGAGCCTCGTCACCTAGCAGTACCATCGGGTGCGTCCAAATCGATTTCAGAGCGTATGGTACGATTGGTGTGAGCCGTCCAACTATCTTGCACCGGCACTGACACTCTCTCCAAATAGACTAAAATAAGATTCCACATGACCCACGTCACCTCGGAGTTCCATCGGATGCATCTAAACCAATTTCCGAGCCTATGGTAGGTTCCACGCAACCCGTGCACCTCGTCAAGATTAGCACTATCTCCAAACGCACCAAAACAAGCTTCCACTTTTGCCTCGTCACCTATGAGTTCGGTGAGGCGTGTCCAAAATCATTTCCAAGTCTATGGTATGTTTGGCGCAAACCTTGCACCTATCTTGCATCAAGTTTTGTACCATCTCCAATCGGACCGTAACGAGCTTCCACTTGAGCATCGTCACCTAGGAGTACCATCAGGTGCGTCCAAAACGATTTATGTGCCTATGGTATATTTGGTGAAGACCGTGCAATTACCATACACCGACACTAAACCTGTCTCCAAATGGACTTAAACGAGATTCCACATGGCCCCCGACACCTAGGAGTTCCATTGGGTGCGTCCAAAATGATTCTCGAGCCTCTGGTACGTTCTACGCAAAACCGTGCAACTATCTTGCAGAAAGATTAGCACCATCTCCAAACGGAACGAAACGAGCTTCCACTTGAGCCTCGTCACCTATGAGTTCCATTAGGTGTGTCCAAAACTATTTCCAAGCCCATGGTATGTTTGGTGCAAACCGTGCACCTATCTTGCATCAAGTTTAGCACCATCTCCAATCGGACCGTAATAAGCTTCCACTTGAGCCTCTTCACCTAGCAGTACCATCGGGTGCGTCCAAATCGATTTCAGAGCGTATGGTACGATTGGTGCGAGCCGTCCAACTATCTTGCACCGGCACTGACACTCTCTCCAAATAGACTAAAACAAGATTCCACATGACCCACGTTACCTCGGAGTTCTATCGGATGCATCTAAACCAATTTCCGAGCCTATGGTAGGTTTCGTGAATCCCGTGCACCTCGTCAAGATTAGCACTATCTCCAAACGGACCAAAACAAGCTTCCACTTCAGCCTCGTCACCTATGAGATCAGTGGGGGCGTGTCCAAAATGATTTCCAAGTCTATGGTATGTTTGGCGCAAACCGTGCACCTATCTTGCATCAAGTTTAGCACCATCTCCAATCGGACCGTAACGAGCTTCCACTTGAGCATCGTCACCTAGGAGTACCATCAGGTGCGTCCAAAATGATTTATGTGCCTATGGTATATTTGGTGAAGACCGTGCAATTATCTTGCACCGACACTAAACCTGTCTCCAAACGAACATAAACGAGATTCCACATGGCCCCCGACACCTAGGAGTTCCATTGGGTGCGTCCAAAATGATTCTCGAGCCTCTGGTACGTTCTGCGCAAACCGTGCAGCTATCTTGCAGAAAGATTAGCACCATCTCCAAACAGAACGAAACGGGCTTCCACTTTAGCCTCGTCACCTATGAGTTCCATTAGGTGTGTCCAAAACGATTTCCTGGCCTATGGTATGTTTGGTGCAAACCGTGCACCTATCTTGCATCAAGTTTAGCGCCATCTCCAATCGTACCGTAACGAGCTTCCACTTGAGCCTCGTCACCTAGCAGTACCATCGGGTGCGTCCAAATCGATTTCAGAGCGTATGGTACGATTGGTGTGAGCCGTCCAACTATCTTGCACCGGCACTGACACTCTCTCCAAATAGACTAAAATAAGATTCCACATGACCCACGTCACCTCGGAGTTCCATCGGATGCATCTAAACCAATTTCCGAGCCTATGGTAGGTTCCACGCAACCCGTGCACCTCGTCAAGATTAGCACTATCTCCAAACGCACCAAAACAAGCTTCCACTTTTGCCTCGTCACCTATGAGTTCGGTGAGGCGTGTCCAAAATCATTTCCAAGTCTATGGTATGTTTGGCGCAAACCTTGCACCTATCTTGCATCAAGTTTTGTACCATCTCCAATCGGACCGTAACGAGCTTCCACTTGAGCATCGTCACCTAGGAGTACCATCAGGTGCGTCCAAAACGATTTATGTGCCTATGGTATATTTGGTGAAGACCGTGCAATTACCATACACCGACACTAAACCTGTCTCCAAATGGACTTAAACGAGATTCCACATGGCCCCCGACACCTAGGAGTTCCATTGGGTGCGTCCAAAATGATTCTCGAGCCTCTGGTACGTTCTACGCAAAACCGTGCAACTATCTTGCAGAAAGATTAGCACCATCTCCAAACGGAACGAAACGAGCTTCCACTTGAGCCTCGTCACCTATGAGTTCCATTAGGTGTGTCCAAAACTATTTCCAAGCCCATGGTATGTTTGGTGCAAACCGTGCACCTATCTTGCATCAAGTTTAGCACCATCTCCAATCGGACCGTAATGAGCTTCCACTTGAGCCTCTTCACCTAGCAGTACCATCGGGTGCGTCCAAATCGATTTCAGAGCGTATGGTACGATTGGTGCGAGCCGTCCAACTATCTTGCACCGGCACTAACACTCTCTCCAAATAGACTAAAACAAGATTCCACATGACCCACGTCACCTCGGAGTTCCATCGGATGCATCTAAACCAATTTCCGAGCCTATGGTAGGTTCCGCGAATCCCGTGCACCTCGTCAAGATTAGCACTATCTCCAAACGGACCAAAACAAGCTTCCACTTCAGCCTCGTCACCTATGAGTTCAGTGGGGGCATGCCCAAAACGATTTCCAAGTCTATGGTATGTTTGGCGCAAACCGTGCACCTATCTTGCATCAAGTTTAGCACCATCTCCAATCGGACCGTAACGAGCTTCCACTTGAGCATCGTCACCTAGGAGTACCATCAGGTGCGTCCAAAATGATTTATGTGCCTATGGTATATTTGGTGAAGACAGTGCAATTATCTTGCACCGACACTAAACCTGTCTCCAAACGAACTTAAACGAGATTCCACATGGCCCCCGACACCTAGGAGTTCCATTGGGTGCGTCCAAAATGATTCTCGAGCCTCTGGTACGTTCTACGCAAACCGTGCAGCTATCTTGCAGAAAGATTAGCACCATCTCCAAACAGAACGAAACGGGCTTCCACTTGAGCCTCGTCACCTATGAGTTCCATTAGGTGTGTCCAAAACAATTTCCAAGCCTATGATATGTTTGGTGCAAATCGTGCACCTATCTTGCATCAAGTTTAGCACCATCTCTAATCGGATCGTAACGAGCTTCCACTTGAGCCTCGTCACCTAGGAGTACCATCAGGTGCGTCCAAAACGATTTATGTGCCTATGGTATATTTGGTGAAGACCGTGCAATTATCTTGCACCGACACTAAACCTGTCTTCAAATGAACTTAAACGAGATTCCACATGGCCCCCGACACCTAGGAGTTCCATTGGGTGCGTCCAAAATGATTCTCGAGCCTTTGGTACGTTCTGCGCAAACCGTGCAGCTATCTTGCAGAAAGATTAGCACCATCTCCAAACAGAACGAAACGGGCTTCCACTTGAGCCTCGTCACCTATGAGTTCCATTACGTGTGTCCAAAACGATTTCCAGGCCTATGGTATGTTTGGTGCAAACCGTGCACCTATCTTGCATCAAGTTTAGCGCCATCTCCAATCGTACCGTAACGAGCTTCCACTTGAGCCTCGTCAGCTAGGAGTACCATCGGGTGCGTCCAAATCAATTTCTGAGCGTTTGGTACGATTGGTGCGAGCCGTCCAACTATCTTGCACCGGCACTGACACTCTCTCCAAATAGACTAAAACAAGATTCCACATGACCCACGTCACCTCGTAGTTCCATCGGATGCATCTAAACCAATTTCCGAGCCTATGGTAGGTTCCGTGAATCCCGTGCACCTCGTCAAGATTAGCACTATCTCCAAACGGACCAAAACAAGCTTCCACTTCAGCCTCGTCACCTATGAGATCAGTGGGGGCGTGTCCAAAACGATTTCCAAGTCTATGGTATGTTTGGCGCAAACCGTGCACCTATCTTGCATCAAGTTTAGCACCATCTCCAATCGGACCGTAACGAGCTTCCACTTGAGCATCGTCACCTAGGAGTACCATCAGGTGCGTCCAAAATGATTTATGTGCCTATGGTATATTTGGTGAAGACCGTGCAATTATCTTGCACCGACACTAAACCTGTCTCCAAACGAACATAAACGAGATTCCACATGGCCCCCGACACCTAGGAGTTCCATTGGGTGCGTCCAAAATGATTCTCGAGCCTCTGGTACGTTCTGCGCAAACCATGCAGCTATCTTGCAGAAAGATTAGCACCATCTCCAAACAGAACGAAACGGGCTTCCACTTGAGCCTCGTCACCTATGAGTTCCATTAGGTGTGTCCAAAACTATTTCCAAGCCCATGGTATGTTTGGTGCAAACCATGCACCTATGTTTCATCAAGTTCAGCACCATCTCCAATCGGACCGTAACGAGCTTCCACTTGAGCATCGTCACCTAGGAGTACCATCGGGTGCGTCCAAAACGATTTATGTGCCTATGGTATATTTGTTGAAGACCGTGCAATTATCTTGCACTGACACTAAACCTGTCTCCAAACAGACATAAACAAGATTCCACATGGCCCCCGACACCTAGGAGTTCCATTGGGTGCGTCCAAAATGATTCTCGAGCCTCCGGTACGTTCTGCGCAAACCTTGCACCTATTCTGCAGAAAGATTAGCACCATCTCCAAACGGAACGAAATGAGCTTCCACTTGAGCCTCGTCACCTATGAGTTCCATTAGGTGTGTCCAAAACGATTTCCAAGCCTATGGTATGTTTGGTGCAAATCGTGCACCTATCTTGCATCAAGTTTAGCACCATCTCTAATCGGACCGTAACGAGCTTCCACTTGAGCCTCGTCACCTAGGAGTACCATCAGGTGCGTCCAAAACGATTTATGTGCCTATGGTATATTTGGTGAAGACCGTGCAATTATCTTGCACCGACACTAAACCTGTCTCCAAACGAACTTAAACGAGATTCCACATGGCCCCCGACACCTAGGAGTTCCATTGGGTGCGTCCAAAATGATTCTCGAGCCTCTAGTACGTTCTGCGCAAACCGTGCAGCTATCTTGCAGAAAGATTAGCACCGTCCCCAAACAGAACGAAACAGGCTTCCACTTGAGCCTCGTCACCTATGAGTTCCATTAGGTGTGTCCAAAACGATTTCCAAGCCTATGGTATGTTTGGTGCAAATCGTGCACCTATCTTGCATCAAGTTTAGCACCATCTCTAATCGGACCGTAACGAGCTTCCACTTGAGCCTCGTCACCTAGGAGTACCATCAGGTGCGTCCAAAACGATTTATGTGCCTATGGTATATTTGGTGAAGACCGTGCAATTATCTTGCACCGACACTAAACCTGTCTCCAAACGAACTTAAACGAGATTCCACATGGCCCCCGACACCTAGGAGTTCCATTGGGTGCGTCCAAAATGATTCTCGAGCCTCTGGTACGTTCTGTGCAAATCGTGCAGCTATCTTGCAGAAAGATTAGCACCATCTCCAAATAGAACGAAACGGGCTTCCACTTGAGCCTCGTCACCTATGAGTTCCATTAGGTGTGTCCAAAACGATTTCCAGGCCTATGGTATGTTTGGTGCAAACCGTGCAACTATCTTGCATCAAGTTTAGTGTCATCTCCAATCGTACCGTAACGAGCTTCCACTTGAGCCTCGTCACCTAGGAGTACCATCGGGTGCGTCCAAATCAATTTCTGAGCGTATGGTACGATTGGTGCGAGCCGTCCAACTATCTTGCACCGGCACTGACACTCTCTCCAAATAGACTAAAACAAGATTCCACATGACCCACGTCACCTCGGAGTTCCATTGGATGCATCTAAACCAAATTCCGAGCCTATGGTAGGTTCCGCGCAACCCTTGCACCTCATCAAGATTAGCACTATCTCCAAACGCACCAAAACAAGCTTCCACTTTTGCCTCGTCACCTATGAGTTCGGGGAGGCGTGTCCAAAATCATTTCCAAGTCTATGGTATGTTTGGCGCAAACCGTGTACCTATCTTGCATCAAAGTTTTGTACCATCTCCAATCGGACCGTAACGAGCTTCCACTTGAGCATCGTCACCTAGGAGTACCATCAGGTGCATCCAAAACGATTTATGTGCCTATGGTATATTTGGTGAAGACCGTGCAATTACCATACACCGACACTAAACCTGTCTCCAAATGGACTTAAACGAGATTCCACATGGCCCCCGACACCTAGGAGTTCCATTGGGTGCGTCCAAAATGATTCTCGAGCCTCTGGTACGTTCTGCGCAAACCATGCAGCTATCTTGCAGAAAGATTAGCACCATCTCCAAACAGAACGAAACGGGCTTCCACTTGAGCCTCGTCACCTATGAGTTCCATTAGGTGTGTCCAAAACTATTTCCAAGCCCATGGTATGTTTGGTGCAAACCATGCACCTATCTTTCATCAAGTTCAGCACCATCTCCAATCGGACCGTAACGAGCTTCCACTTGAGCATCGTCACCTAGGAGTACCATCGGGTGCGTCCAAAACGATTTATGTGCCTATGGTATATTTGTTGAAGACCGTGCAATTATCTTGCACTGACACTAAACCTGTCTCCAAACAGACTTAAACAAGATTCCACATGGCCCCCGACACCTAGGAGTTCCATTGGGTGCGTCCAAAATGATTCTCGAGCCTCCGGTACGTTCTGCGCAAACCTTGCACCTATTCTGCAGAAAGATTAGCACCATCTCCAAACCGAACGAAATGAGCTTCCACTTGAGCCTCGTCACCTATGAGTTCCATTAGGTGTGTCCAAAACGATTTCCAAGCCTATGGTATGTTGGGTGCAAATCGTGCACCTATCTTGCATCAAGTTTAGCACCATCTCTAATCGGACCGTAACGAGCTTCCACTTGAGCCTCGTCACCTAGGAGTACCATCAGGTGCGTCCAAAACGATTTATGTGCCTATGGTATATTTTGTGAAGACCGTGCAATTATCTTGCACCGACACTAAACCTGTCTCCAAACGAACTTAAACGAGATTCCACATGGCCCCCGACACCTAGGAGTTCCATTGGGTGCGTCCAAAATGATTCTCGAGCCTCTAGTACGTTCTGCGCAAACCGTGCAGCTATCTTGCAGAAAGATTAGCACCGTCTCCAAACAGAACGAAACAGGCTTCCACTTGAGCCTCGTCACCTATGAGTTCCATTAGGTGTGTCCAAAACGATTTCCAAGCCTATGGTATGTTTGGTGCAAATCGTGCACCTATCTTGCATCAAGTTTAGCACCATCTCTAATCGGACCGTAACGAGCTTCCACTTGAGCCTCGTCACCTAGGAGTACCATCAGGTGCGTCCAAAACGATTTATGTGCCTATGGTATATTTGGTGAAGACCGTGCAATTATCTTGCACCGACACTAAACCTGTCTCCAAACGAACTTAAACGAGATTCCACATGGCCCCCGGCACCTAGGAGTTCCATTGGGTGCGTCCAAAATGATTCTCGAGCCTCTGGTACGTTCTGTGCAAATCGTGCAGCTATCTTGCAGAAAGATTAGCACCATCTCCAAATAGAACGAAACGGGCTTCCACTTGAGCCTCGTCACCTATGAGTTCCATTAGGTGTGTCCAAAACGATTTCCAGGCCTATGGTATGTTTGGTGCAAACCGTGCAACTATCTTGCATCAAGTTTAGTGTCATCTCCAATCGTACCGTAACGAGCTTCCACTTGAGCCTCGTCACCTAGGAGTACCATCGGGTGCGTCCAAATCGATTTCTGAGCGTATGGTACGATTGGTGCGAGCCGTCCAACTATCTTGCACCGGCATTGACACTCTCTCCAAATAGACTAAAACAAGATTCCACATGACCCACGTCACCTCGGAGTTCCATTGGATGCATCTAAACCAAATTCCGAGCCTATGGTAGGTTCCGCGCAACCCTTGCACCTCATCAAGATTAGCACTATCTCCAAACGCACCAAAACAAGCTTCCACTTTTGCCTCGTCACCTATGAGTTCGGGGAGGCGTGTCCAAAATCATTTCCAAGTCTATGGTATGTTTGGCGCAAACCGTGCACCTATCTTGCATCAAAGTTTTGTACCATCTCCAATCGGACCGTAACGAGCTTCCACTTGAGCATCGTCACCTAGGAGTACCATCAGGTGCATCCAAAACGATTTATGTGCCTATGGTATATTTGGTGAAGACCGTGCAATTACCATACACCGACACTAAACCTGTCTCCAAACAGACTTAAACGAGATTCCACATGGCCCCCGACACCTAGGAGTTCCATTGGGTGCGTCCAAAATGATTCTCGAGCCTCTGGTACGTTCTACGCCAAACCGTGCAACTATCTTGCAGAAAGATTAGCACCATCTCCAAACGGAACGAAACGAGCTTCCACTTGAGCCTCGTCACCTATGAGTTCCATTAGGTGTGTCCAAAACTATTTCCAAGCCCATGGTATGTTTGGTGCAAACCGAGCACCTATCTTGCATCAAGTTTAGCACCATCTCCAATCGGACAGTAATGAGCTTCCACTTGAGCCTCTTCACCTAGCAGTACCATCGGGTGCGTCCAAATCGATTTCAGAGCGTATGGTACGATTGGTGCGAGCCGTCCAACTATCTTGCACCGGCACTAACACTCTCTCCAAATAGACTAAAACAAGATTCCACATGACCCACGTCACCTCGGAGTTCCATCGGATGCATCTAAACCAATTTCCGAGACTATGGTAGGTTCCGTGAATCCCGTGCACCTCGTCACGATTAGCACTATCTCCAAACGGACCAAAACAAGCTTCCACTTCAGCCTCGTCACCTATGAGTTCCATTAGGTGTGTCCAAAACTATTTCCAAGCCCATGGTATGTTTGGTGCAAACCGTGCACCTATCTTGCATCAAGTTTAGCACCATCTCCAATCGGACAGTAATGAGCTTCCACTTGAGCCTCTTCACCTAGCAGTACCATCGGGTGCGTCCAAATCGATTTCAGAGCGTATGGTACGATTGGTGCGAGCCGTCCAACTATCTTGCACCGGCACTAACACTCTCTCCAAATAGACTAAAACAAGATTCCACATGACCCACGTCACCTCGGAGTTCCATCGGATGCATCTAAACCAATTTCCGAGACTATGGTAGGTTCCGTGAATCCCGTGCACCTCGTCACGATTAGCACTATCTCCAAACGGACCAAAACAAGCTTCCACTTCAGCCTCGTCACCTATGAGATCAGTGGGGGCGTGTCCAAAACGATTTCCAAGTCTATGGTATGTTTGGCGCAAACCGTGCACCTATCTTGCATCAAGTTTTGTACCATCTCCAATCGGACCGTAACGAGCTTCCACTTGAGCATCGTCACCTAGGAGTACCATCAGGTGCGTCCAAAACGATTTATGTGCCTATGGTATATTTGGTGAAGACCGTGCAATTACCATACACCGACACCAAACCTGTCTCCAAACGGACTTAAACGAGATTCCACATGGCCCCCGACACCTAGGATGAACCATTGGGTGCGTCCAAAATGATTCTCGAGCCTCTGGTACGTTCTATGCCAAACCGTGCAACTATCTTGCAGAAAGATTAGCACCATCTCCAAACGGAACGAAACGAGCTTCCACTTGAGCCTCGTCACCTATGAGTTCCATTAGGTGTGTCCAAAACTATTTCCAAGCCCATGGTATGTTTGGTGCAAACCGTGCACCTATCTTGCATCAAGTTTAGCACCATCTCCAATCGGACCGTAATGAGCTTCCACTTGAGCCTCTTCACCAAGCAGTACCATCGGGTGCGTCCGAATCGATTTCAGAGCGTATGGTACGATTGGTGCGAGCCGTCCAACTATCTTGCACCGGCACTGACACTCTCTCCAAATAGACTAAAACAAGATTCCACATGACCCACGTCACCTCGGAGTTCCATCGGATGCATCTAAACCAATTTCTGAGCCTATGGTAGGTTCCATGAATCCCATGCACCTCGTCAAGATTAGCACTATCTCCAAACGGACCAAAACAAGCTTCCACTTCAGCCTCGTCACCTATGAGATCAGTGGGGGCGTGTCCAAAACGATTTCCAAGTCTATGGTATGTTTGGCGCAAACCGTGCACCTATCTTGCATCAAGTTTTGTACCATCTCCAATCGGACCGTAACGAGCTTCCACTTGAGCATCGTCACCTAGGAGTACCATCAGGTGCGTCCAAAACGATTTATGTGCCTATGGTATATTTGGTGAAGACCGTGCAATTACCATACACCGACACCAAACCTGTCTCCAAACGGACTTAAACGAGATTCCACATGGCCCCCGACACCTAGGATGAACCATTGGGTGCGTCCAAAATGATTCTCGAGCCTCTGGTACGTTCTATGCCAAACCGTGCAACTATCTTGCAGAAAGATTAGCACCATCTCCAAACGGAACGAAACGAGCTTCCACTTGAGCCTCGTCACCTATGAGTTCCATTAGGTGTGTCCAAAACTATTTCCAAGCCCATGGTATGTTTGGTGCAAACCGTGCACCTATCTTGCATCAAGTTTAGCACCATCTCCAATCGGACCGTAATGAGCTTCCACTTGAGCCTCTTCACCAAGCAGTACCATCGGGTGCGTCCAAATCGATTTCAGAGCGTATGGTACGATTGGTGCGAGCCGTCCAACTATCTTGCACCGGCACTGACACTCTCTCCAAATAGACTAAAACAAGATTCCACATGACCCACGTCACCTCGGAGTTCCATCGGATGCATCTAAACCAATTTCTGAGCCTATGGTAGGTTCCATGAATCCCATGCACCTCGTCAAGATTAGCACTATCTCCAAACGGACCAAAACAAGCTTCCACTTCAGCCTCGTCACCTATGAGATCAGTGGGGGCGTGTCCAAAACGATTTCCAAGTCTATGGTATGTTTGGCGCAAACCGTGCACCTATCTTGCATCAAGTTTAGCACCATCTCCAATCGGACCGTAACGAGCTTCCACTTGAGCATTGTCACCTAGGAGTACCATCAGGTGCGTCCAAAATGATTTATGTGCCTATGGTATATTTGGTGAAGACCGTGCAATTATCTTGCACCGACACTAAATCTGTCTCCAAACGAACATAAACGAGATTCCACATGGCCCCCGACACCTAGGAGTTCCATTGGGTACGTCCAAAATGATTCTCGAGCCTCTGGTACGTTCTGCGCAAACCATGCAGCTATCTTGCAGAAAGATTAGCACCATCTCCAAACAGAACGAAACGGGCTTCCACTTGAGCCTCGTCACCTATGAGTTCCATTAGGTGTGTCCAAAACTATTTCCAAGCCCATGGTATGTTTGGTGCAAACCATGCACCTATCTTGCATCAAGTTTAGCACCATCTCCAATCGGACCGTAACGAGCTTCCACTTGAGCATCGTCACCTAGGAGTACCATCGGGTGCGTCCAAAACGATTTATGTGCCTATGGTATATTTGTTGAAGACCGTGCAATTATCTTGCACTGACACTAAACCTGTCTCCAAACAGACTTAAACAAGATTCCACATGGCCCCCGACACCTAGGAGTTCCATTGGGTGCGTCCAAAATGATTCTCGAGCCTCCGGTACGTTCTGCGCAAACCTTGCACCTATTCTGCAGAAAGATTAGCACCATCTCCAAACGGAACGAAATGAGCTTCCACTTGAGCCTCGTCACCTATGAGTTCCATTAGGTGTGTCCAAAACGATTTCCAAGCCTATGGTATGTTTGGTGCAAATCGTGCACCTATCTTGCATCAAGTTTAGCACCATCTCTAATCGGACCGTAACGAGCTTCCACTTGAGCCTCGTCACCTAGGAGTACCATCAGGTGCGTCCAAAACGATTTATGTGCCTATGGTATATTTGGTGAAGACCGTGCAATTATCTTGCACCGACACTAAACCTGTCTCCAAACGAACTTAAACGAGATTCCACATGGCCCCCGACACCTAGGAGTTCCATTGGGTGCGTCCAAAATGATTCTCGAGCCTCTAGTACGTTCTGCGCAAACCGTGCAGCTATCTTGCAGAAAGATTAGCACCATCTCCAAACAGAACGAAACGGGCTTCCACTTGAGCCTCGTCACCTATGAGTTCCATTAGGTGTGTCCAAAACGATTTCCAAGCCTATGGTATGTTTGGTGCAAATCGTGCACCTATCTTGCATCAAGTTTAGCACCATCTCTAATCAGACCGTAACGAGCTTCCACTTGAGCCTCGTCACCTAGGAGTACCATCGGGTGCGTCCAAATCGATTTCTGAGCGTATGGTACGATTGGTGCGAGCCGTCCAACTATCTTGCACCAGCACTGACACTCTCTCCAAATAGACTAAAACAAGATTCCACATGACCCACGTCACCTCGGAGTTCCATCGGATGCATCTAAACCAAATTCCGAGCCTATGGTAGGTTCCGCGCAACCCTTGCACCTCGTCAAGATTAGCACTATCTCCAACCGCACCAAAACAAGCTTCCACTTTTTGCCTCGTCACCTATGAGTTCGGTGAGGCGTGTCCAAAATCATTTCCAAGTCTATGGTATGTTTGGCGCAAACCGTGCACCTATATTGCATCAAAGTTTTGTACCATCTCCAATCGGACCGTAACGAGCTTCCACTTGAGCATCGTCACCTAGGAGTACCATCAGGTGCGTCCAAAACGATTTATGTGCCTATGGTATATTTGGTGAAGACCGTGCAATTACCATACACCGACACTAAACCTGTCTCCAAACAGACTTAAACGAGATTCCACATGGCCCCCGACACCTAGGAGTTCCATTGGGTGCGTCCAAAATGATTCTCGAGCCTCTGGTACGTTCTACGCCAAACCGTGCAACTATCTTGCAGAAAGATTAGCACCATCTCCAAACGGAACGAAACGAGCTTCCACTTGAGCCTCGTCACCTATGAGTTCCATTAGGTGTGTCCAAAACTATTTCCAAGCCCATGGTATGTTTGGTGCAAACCGTGCACCTATCTTGCATCAAGTTTAGCACCATCTCCAATCGGACCGTAATGAGCTTCCACTTGAGCCTCTTCACCTAGCAGTACCATCGGGTGCGTCCAAGTCGATTTCAGAGCGTATGGTACGATTGGTGCGAGCCATCCAACTATCTTGCACCGGCACTGACACTCTCTCCAAATAGACTAAAACAAGATTCCACATGACCCACGTCACCTCGGAGTTCCATCGGATGCATCTAAACCAATTTCCGAGCCTATGGTAGGTTCCGCGAATCCCGTGCAACTCGTCAAGATTAGCACTATCTCCAAACGGACCAAAACAAGCTTCCACTTCAGCCTCGTCACCTATGAGTTCAGTGGGGGCGTGTCCAAAACGATTTCCAAGTCTATGGTATGTTTGGCGCAAACCGTGCACCTATCTTGCATCAAGTTTAGCACCATCTCCAATCAGACCGTAACGAGCTTCCACTTGAGCATCGTCACCTAGGAGTACCATCAGGTGCGTCCAAAATGATTTATGTGCCTATGGTATATTTGGTGAAGACCGTGCAATTATCTTGCACCGACACTAAACCTGTCTCCAAATGAACTTAAATGAGATTCCACATGGCCCCCGACACCTAGGAGTTCCATTGGGTGCGTCCAAAATGATTCTCGAGCCTCTGGTACGTTCTGCGCAAACCGTGCAGCTATCTTGCAGAAAGATTAGCACCATCTCCAAACAGAACGAAACGGGCTTCCACTTGAGCCTCGTCACCTATGAGTTCCATTAGGTGTGTCCAAAACGATTTCCAAGCCTATGGTATGTTTGGTGCAAATCGTGCACCTATCTTGCATCAAGTTTAGCACCATCTCTAATCGGACCGTAACGAGCTTCCACTTGAGCCTCGTCACCTAGGAGTACCATCAGGTGCGTCCAAAACGATTTATGTGCCTGTGGTATATTTGGTGAAGACCGTGCAATTATCTTGCACCGACACTAAACCTGTCTCCAAACGAACTTAAACGAGATTCCACATGGCCCCCGACACCTACGAGTTCCATTGGGTGCGTCCAAAATGATTCTCGAGCCTCTGGTACGTTCTGCGCAAACCGTGCAGCTGTCTTGCAGAAAGATTAGCACCATCTCCAAATAGAACAAAACGGGCTTCCACTTGAGCCTCGTCACCTATGAGTTCCATTAGGTGTGTCCAAAACGATTTCCAGGCCTATGGTATGTTTGGTGCAAACCGTGCACCTATCTTGCATCGAGTTTAGCGCCATCTCCAATCGTACCGTAACGAGCTTCCACTTGAGCCTCGTCACCTAGGAGTACTATCGGGTGCGTCCAAATCGATTTCTGAGCGTATGGTACGATTGGTGCGAGCCGTCCAACTATCTTGCACCGGCACTGACACTCTCTCCAAATAGACTAAAACAAGATTCCACAAGACCCATGTCACCTCGGAGTTCCATCGGATGCATCTAAACCAATTTCCGAGCCTATGGTAGGTTCCGTGAATCCCGTGCACCTCGTCAAGATTAGCACTATCTCCAAACGGACCAAAACAAGCTTCCACTTCAGCCTCGTCACCTATCAGTTCAGTGGGGGCGTGTCCAAAACGATTTCCAAGTCTATGGTATGTTTGGCGCAAACCGTGCACCTATCTTGCATCAAGTTTAGCACCATCTCCAATCGGACCGTAACGAGCTTCCACTTGAGCATCGTCACCTAGGAGTACCATCAGGTGCGTCCAAAATGATTTATGTGCCTATGGCATATTTGGTGAAGACCGTGCAATTATCTTGCACCGACACTAAACCTGTCTCCAAACGAACTTAAACGAGATTCCACATGGCCCCCGACACCTAGGAGTTCCATTGGGTGCGTCCAAAATGATTCTCGAGCCTCTGGTACGTTCTGCGCAAACCGTGTAGCTATCTTGCAGAAAGATTAGCACCATCTCCAAACAGAACGAAACGGGCTTCCACTTGAGCCTCGTCACCTATGAGTTCCATTAGGTGTGTCCAAAATGATTTCCAAGCCTATGGTATGTTTGGTGCAAATCGTGCACCTATCTTGCATCAAGTTTAGCACCATCTCCAATCGGACCGTAACGAGCTTCCACTTGAGCCTCGTCACCTAGGAGTACCATCAGGTGCGTCCAAAATGATTTATGTGCATATGGTATATTTGGTGAAGACCGTGCAATTATCTTGCACCGACACTAAACCTGTCTCCAAACGAACTTAAACGAGATTCCACATGGCCCCCGACACCTAGGAGTTCTATTGGGTGCGTCCAAAATGATTCTCGAGCCTCTGGTATGTTCTGCGCAAACCGTGCAGCTATCTTGCAGAAAGATTAGCACCATCTGCAAACAGAACGAAACGGGCTTCCACTTGAGCCTCGTCACCTATGAGTTCCATTAGGTGTGTCCAAAACGATTTCCAGGCCTATGGTATGTTTGGTGCAAACCGTGCAACTATCTTGCATCAAGTTTAGTGTCATCTCCAATCGTACCGTAACGAGCTTCCACTTGAGCCTTGTCACCTAGGAGTACCATCGGGTGCGTCCAAATCGATTTCTGAGCGTATGGTACGATTGGTGCGAGCCGTCCAACTATCTTGTACCGGCACTGACACTCTCTCCAAATAGACTAAAACAAGATTCCACATGACCCACGTCACCTCGGAGTTCCATCGGATGCATCTAAACCAAATTCCGAGCCTATGGTAGGTTCCGCGCAACCCTTGCACCTCGTCAAGATTAGCACTATCTCCAAACGCACCAAAACAAGCTACCACTTTTTGCCTCGTCACCTATGAGTTCGGTGAGGCGTGTCCAAAATCATTTCCAAGTCTATGGTATGTTTGGCGCAAACCGTGCACCTATATTGCATCAAAGTTTTGTACCATCTCCAATCGGACCGTAACGAGCTTCCACTTGAGCATCGTCACCTAGGAGTACCATCAGGTGCGTCCAAAACGATTTATGTGCCTATGGTATATTTGGTGAAGACCGTGCAATTACCATACACCGACACTAAACCTGTCTCCAAACAGACTTAAACAAGATTCCACATGGCCCCCGACACCTAGGAGTTCCATTGGGTGCGTCCAAAATGATTCTCGAGCCTCTGGTACGTTCTGCGCAAACCGTGCAGCTATCTTGCAGAAAGATTAGCACCATCTCCAAACAGAACGAAACGGGCTTCCACTTGAGCCTCGTCACCTATGAGTTCCATTAGGTGTGTCCAAAACGATTTCCAAGCCTATGGTATGTTTGGTGCAAATCGTGCACCTATCTTGCATCAAGTTTAGCACCATCTCTAATCGGACCGTAACGAGCTTCCACTTGAGCCTCGTCACCTAGGAGTACCATCAGGTGCGTCCAAAACGATTTATGTGCCTGTGGTATATTTGGTGAAGACCGTGCAATTATCTTGCACCGACACTAAACCTGTCTCCAAACGAACTTAAACGAGATTCCACATGGCCCCCGACACCTACGAGTTCCATTGGGTGCGTCCAAAATGATTCTCGAGCCTCTGGTACGTTCTGCGCAAACCGTGCAGCTGTCTTGCAGAAAGATTAGCACCATCTCCAAATAGAACAAAACGGGCTTCCACTTGAGCCTCGTCACCTATGAGTTCCATTAGGTGTGTCCAAAACGATTTCCAGGCCTATGGTATGTTTGGTGCAAACCGTGCACCTATCTTGCATCAAGTTTAGCGCCATCTCCAATCGTACCGTAACGAGCTTCCACTTGAGCCTCGTCACCTAGGAGTACTATCGGGTGCGTCCAAATCGATTTCTGAGCGTATGGTACGATTGGTGCGAGCCGTCCAACTATCTTGCACCGGCACTGACACTCTCTCCAAATAGACTAAAACAAGATTCCACAAGACCCATGTCACCTCGGAGTTCCATCGGATGCATCTAAACCAATTTCCGAGCCTATGGTAGGTTCCGTGAATCCCGTGCACCTCGTCAAGATTAGCACTATCTCCAAACGGACCAAAACAAGCTTCCACTTCAGCCTCGTCACCTATCAGTTCAGTGGGGGCGTGTCCAAAACGATTTCCAAGTCTATGGTATGTTTGGCGCAAACCGTGCACCTATCTTGCATCAAGTTTAGCACCATCTCCAATCGGACCGTAACGAGCTTCCACTTGAGCATCGTCACCTAGGAGTACCATCAGGTGCGTCCAAAATGATTTATGTGCCTATGGCATATTTGGTGAAGACCGTGCAATTATCTTGCACCGACACTAAACCTGTCTCCAAACGAACTTAAACGAGATTCCACATGGCCCCCGACACCTAGGAGTTCCATTGGGTGCGTCCAAAATGATTCTCGAGCCTCTGGTACGTTCTGCGCAAACCGTGTAGCTATCTTGCAGAAAGATTAGCACCATCTCCAAACAGAACGAAACGGGCTTCCACTTGAGCCTCGTCACCTATGAGTTCCATTAGGTGTGTCCAAAATGATTTCCAAGCCTATGGTATGTTTGGTGCAAATCGTGCACCTATCTTGCATCAAGTTTAGCACCATCTCCAATCGGACCGTAACGAGCTTCCACTTGAGCCTCGTCACCTAGGAGTACCATCAGGTGCGTCCAAAATGATTTATGTGCATATGGTATATTTGGTGAAGACCGTGCAATTATCTTGCACCGACACTAAACCTGTCTCCAAACGAACTTAAACGAGATTCCACATGGCCCCCGACACCTAGGAGTTCTATTGGGTGCGTCCAAAATGATTCTCGAGCCTCTGGTATGTTCTGCGCAAACCGTGCAGCTATCTTGCAGAAAGATTAGCACCATCTGCAAACAGAACGAAACGGGCTTCCACTTGAGCCTCGTCACCTATGAGTTCCATTAGGTGTGTCCAAAACGATTTCCAGGCCTATGGTATGTTTGGTGCAAACCGTGCAACTATCTTGCATCAAGTTTAGTGTCATCTCCAATCGTACCGTAACGAGCTTCCACTTGAGCCTTGTCACCTAGGAGTACCATCGGGTGCGTCCAAATCGATTTCTGAGCGTATGGTACGATTGGTGCGAGCCGTCCAACTATCTTGTACCGGCACTGACACTCTCTCCAAATAGACTAAAACAAGATTCCACATGACCCACGTCACCTCGGAGTTCCATCGGATGCATCTAAACCAAATTCCGAGCCTATGGTAGGTTCCGCGCAACCCTTGCACCTCATCAAGATTAGCACTATCTCCAAACGCACCAAAACAAGCTACCACTTTTTGCCTCGTCACCTATGAGTTCGGTGAGGCGTGTCCAAAATCATTTCCAAGTCTATGGTATGTTTGGCGCAAACCGTGCACCTATATTGCATCAAAGTTTTGTACCATCTCCAATCGGACCGTAACGAGCTTCCACTTGAGCATCGTCACCTAGGAGTACCATCAGGTGCGTCCAAAACGATTTATGTGCCTATGGTATATTTGGTGAAGACCGTGCAATTACCATACACCGACACTAAACCTGTCTCCAAACAGACTTAAACAAGATTCCACATGGCCCCCGACACCTAGGAGTTCCATTGGGTGCGTCCAAAATGATTCTCGAGCCTCTGGTACGTTCTACGCCAAACCGTGCAACTATCTTGCAGAAAGATTAGCACCATCTCCAAACGGAACGAAATGAGCTTCCACTTGAGTCTCGTCACCTATGAGTTCCATTAGGTGTGTCCAAAACTATTTCCAAGCCCATGGTATGTTTGGTGCAAACCGTGCACCTATCTTGCATCAAGTTTAGCACCATCTCCAATCGGACCGTAATGAGCTTCCACTTGAGCCTCTTCACCTAGCAGTACCATCGGGTGCGTCCAAGTCGATTTCAGAGCGTATGGTACGATTGGTGCGAGCCGTCCAACTATCTTGCACCGGCACTGACACTCTCTCCAAATAGACTAAAACAAGATTCCACATGACCCACGTCACCTCGGAGTTCCATCGGATGCATCTAAACCAATTTCCGAGCCTATGGTAGGTTCCGCGAATCCCGTGCACCTCGTCAAGATTAGCACTATCTCCAAACGGACCAAAACAAGCTTCCACTTCAGCCTCGTCACCTATGAGTTCAGTGGGGGCGTGTCCAAAACGATTTCCAAGTCTATGGTATGTTTGGCGCAAACCGTGCACCTATCTTGCATCAAGTTTAGCACCATCTCCAATCGGACCGTAACGAGCTTCCACTTGAGCATCGTCACCTAGGAGTACCATCAGGTGCGTCCAAAATGATTTATGTGCCTATGGTATATTTGGTGAAGACCGTGCAATTATCTTGCACCAACACTAAACCTGTCTCCAAATGAACTTAAATGAGATTCCACATGGCCCCCGACACCTAGGAGTTCCATTGGGTGCGTCCAAAATGATTCTCGAGCCTCTGGTACGTTCTGCGCAAACCGTGCAGCTATCTTGCAGAAAGATTAGCACCATCTCCAAACAGAACGAAACGGGCTTCCACTTGAGCCTCGTCACCTATGAGTTCCATTAGGTGTGTCCAAAACGATTTCCAAGCCTATGGTATGTTTGGTGCAAATCGTGCACCTATCTTGCATCAAGTTTAGCACCATCTCTAATCGGACCGTAACGAGCTTCCACTTGAGCCTCGTCACCTAGGAGTACCATCAGGTGCGTCCAAAACGATTTATGTGCCTGTGGTATATTTGGTGAAGACCGTGCAATTATCTTGCACCGACACTAAACCTGTCTCCAAATGAACTTAAACGAGATTCCACATGGCCCCCGACACCTACGAGTTCCATTGGGTGCGTCCAAAATGATTCTCGAGCCTCTGGTACGTTCTGCGCAAACCGTGCAGTTGTCTTGCAGAAAGATTAGCACCATCTCCAAATAGAACAAAACGGGCTTCCACTTGAGCCTCGTCACCTATGAGTTCCATTAGGTGTGTCCAAAACGATTTCCAGGCCTATGGTATGTTTGGTGCAAACCGTGCACCTATCTTGCATCAAGTTTAGCGCCATCTCCAATCGTACCGTAACGAGCTTCCACTTGAGCCTCGTCACCTAGGAGTACCATCGGGTGCGTCCAAATCGATTTCTGAGCGTATGGTACGATTGGTGCGAGCCGTCCAACTATCTTGCACCGGCACTGACACTCTCTCCAAATAGACTAAAACAAGATTCCACAAGACCCATGTCACCTCGGAGTTCCATCGGATGCATCTAAACCAATTTCCGAGCCTATGGTAGGTTCCGTGAATCCCGTGCACCTCGTCAAGATTAGCACTATCTCCAAACGGACCAAAACAAGCTTCCACTTCAGCCTCGTCACCTATCAGTTCAGTGGGGGCGTGTCCAAAACGATTTCCAAGTCTATGGTATGTTTGGCGCAAACCGTGCACCTATCTTGCATCAAGTTTAGCACCATCTCCAATCGGACCGTAACGAGCTTCCACTTGAGCATCGTCACCTAGGAGTACCATCAGGTGCGTCCAAAATGATTTATGTGCCTATGGCATATTTGGTGAAGACCGTGCAATTATCTTGCACCGACACTAAACCTGTCTCCAAACGAACTTAAACGAGATTCCACATGGCCCCCGACACCTAGGAGTTCTATTGGGTGCGTCCAAAATGATTCTCGAGCCTCTGGTATGTTCTGCGCAAACCGTGCAGCTATCTTGCAGAAAGATTAGCACCATCTGCAAACAGAACGAAACGGGCTTCCACTTGAGCCTCGTCACCTATGAGTTCCATTAGGTGTGTCCAAAACGATTTCCAGGCCTATGGTATGTTTGGTGCAAACCGTGCAACTATCTTGCATCAAGTTTAGTGTCATCTCCAATCGTACCGTAACGAGCTTCCACTTGAGCCTCGTCACCTAGGAGTACCATCGGGTGCGTCCAAATCGATTTCTGAGCGTATGGTACGATTGGTGCGAGCCGTCCAACTATCTTGTACCGGCACTGACACTCTCTCCAAATAGACTAAAACAAGATTCCACATGACCCACGTCACCTCGGAGTTCCATCGGATGCATCTAAACCAAATTCCGAGCCTATGGTAGGTTCCGCGCAACCCTTGCACCTCGTCAAGATTAGCACTATCTCCAAACGCACCAAAACAAGCTACCACTTTTTGCCTCGTCACCTATGAGTTCGGTGAGGCGTGTCCAAAATCATTTCCAAGTCTATGGTATGTTTGGCGCAAACCGTGCACCTATATTGCATCAAAGTTTTGTACCATCTCCAATCGGACCGTAACGAGCTTCCACTTGAGCATCGTCACCTAGGAGTACCATCAGGTGCGTCCAAAACGATTTATGTGCCTATGGTATATTTGGTGAAGACCGTGCAATTACCATACACCGACACTAAACCTGTCTCCAAACAGACTTAAACGAGATTCCACATGGCCCCCGACACCTAGGAGTTCCATTGGGTGCGTCCAAAATGATTCTCGAGCCTCTGGTACGTTCTACGCCAAACCGTGCAACTATCTTGCAGAAAGATTAGCACCATCTCCAAACGGAACGAAACGAGCTTCCACTTGAGTCTCGTCACCTATGAGTTCCATTAGGTGTGTCCAAAACTATTTCCAAGCCCATGGTATGTTTGGTGCAAACCGTGCACCTATCTTGCATCAAGTTTAGCACCATCTCCAATCGGACCGTAATGAGCTTCCACTTGAGCCTCTTCACCTAGCAGTACCATCGGGTGCGTCCAAGTCGATTTCAGAGCGTATGGTACGATTGGTGCGAGCCGTCCAACTATCTTGCACCGGCACTGACACTCTCTCCAAATAGACTAAAACAAGATTCCACATGACCCACGTCACCTCGGAGTTCCATCGGATGCATCTAAACCAATTTCCGAGCCTATGGTAGGTTCCGCGAATCCCGTGCACCTCGTCAAGATTAGCACTATCTCCAAACGGACCAAAACAAGCTTCCACTTCAGCCTCGTCACCTATGAGTTCAGTGGGGGCGTGTCCAAAACGATTTCCAAGTCTATGGTATGTTTGGCGCAAACCGTGCACCTATCTTGCATCAAGTTTAGCACCATCTCCAATCGGACCGTAACGAGCTTCCACTTGAGCATCGTCACCTAGGAGTACCATCAGGTGCGTCCAAAATGATTTATGTGCCTATGGTATATTTGGTGAAGACCGTGCAATTATCTTGCACCGACACTAAACCTGTCTCCAAATGAACTTAAATGAGATTCCACATGGCCCCCGACACCTAGGAGTTCCATTGGGTGCGTCCAAAATGATTCTCGAGCCTCTGGTACGTTCTGCGCAAACCGTGCAGCTATCTTGCAGAAAGATTAGCACCATCTCCAAACAGAACGAAACGGGCTTCCACTTGAGCCTCGTCACCTATGAGTTCCATTAGGTGTGTCCAAAACGATTTCCAAGCCTATGGTATGTTTGGTGCAAATCGTGCACCTATCTTGCATCAAGTTTAGCACCATCTCTAATCGGACCGTAACGAGCTTCCACTTGAGCCTCGTCACCTAGGAGTACCATCAGGTGCGTCCAAAACGATTTATGTGCCTGTGGTATATTTGGTGAAGACCGTGCAATTATCTTGCACCGACACTAAACCTGTCTCCAAACGAACTTAAACGAGATTCCACATGGCCCCCGACACCTACGAGTTCCATTGGGTGCGTCCAAAATGATTCTCGAGCCTCTGGTACGTTCTGCGCAAACCGTGCAGTTGTCTTGCAGAAAGATTAGCACCATCTCCAAATAGAACAAAACGGGCTTCCACTTGAGCCTCGTCACCTATGAGTTCCATTAGGTGTGTCCAAAACGATTTCCAGGCCTATGGTATGTTTGGTGCAAACCGTGCACCTATCTTGCATCAAGTTTAGCGCCATCTCCAATCGTACCGTAACGAGCTTCCACTTGAGCCTCGTCACCTAGGAGTACCATCGGGTGCGTCCAAATCGATTTCTGAGCGTATGGTACGATTGGTGCGAGCCGTCCAACTATCTTGCACCAGCACTGACACTCTCTCCAAATAGACTAAAACAAGATTCCACAAGACCCATGTCACCTCGGAGTTCCATCGGATGCATCTAAACCAATTTCCGAGCCTATGGTAGGTTCCGTGAATCCCGTGCACCTCGTCAAGATTAGCACTATCTCCAAACGGACCAAAACAAGCTTCCACTTCAGCCTCGTCACCTATCAGTTCAGTGGGGGCGTGTCCAAAACGATTTCCAAGTCTATGGTATGTTTGGCGCAAACCGTGCACCTATCTTGCATCAAGTTTAGCACCATCTCCAATCGGACCGTAACGAGCTTCCACTTGAGCATCGTCACCTAGGAGTACCATCAGGTGCGTCCAAAATGATTTATGTGCCTATGGCATATTTGGTGAAGACCGTGCAATTATCTTGCACCGACACTAAACCTGTCTCCAAACGAACTTAAACGAGATTCCACATGGCCCCCGACACCTAGGAGTTCCATTGGGTGCGTCCAAAATGATTCTCGAGCCTCTGGTACGTTCTGCGCAAACCGTGTAGCTATCTTGCAGAAAGATTAGCACCATCTCCAAACAGAACGAAACGGGCTTCCACTTGAGCCTCGTCACCTATGAGTTCCATTAGGTGTGTCCAAAACGATTTCCAAGCCTATGGTATGTTTCGTGCAAATCGTGCACCTATCTTGCATCAAGTTTAGCACCATCTCCAATCGGACCGTAACGAGCTTCCACTTGAGCCTCGTCAACTAGGAGTACCATCAGGTGCGTCCAAAATGATTTATGTGCATATGGTATATTTGGTGAAGACCGTGCAATTATCTTGCACCGACACTAAACCTGTCTCCAAACGAACTTAAACGAGATTCCACATGGCCCCCGACACCTAGGAGTTCTATTGGGTGCGTCCAAAATGATTCTCGAGCCTCTGGTATGTTCTGCGCAAACCGTGCAGCTATCTTGCAGAAAGATTAGCACCATCTGCAAACAGAACGAAACGGGCTTCCACTTGAGCCTCGTCACCTATGAGTTCCATTAGGTGTGTCCAAAACGATTTCCAAGCCTATGGTATGTTTGGTGCAAACCGTGCACCTATCTTGCATCAAGTTTAGCGCCATCTCCAATCGTACCGTAACAAGCTTCCACTTGAGCCTCGTCACCTAGGAGTACCATCGGGTGTGTCCAAATCGATTTCTGAGCGTATGGTACGATTGGTGCGAGCCGTCCAACTATCTTGCACCGGCACTGACACTGTCTCCAAATAGATTAAAACAAGATTCCACATGACCCACGTCACCTAGGAGTTCCATCGGATGCCTCTAAACCAATCCGAGCCAATGGTAGGTTCCGCGCAACCCATGCACCTCGTCAAGATTAGCACTATCTCCAAACGGACCAAAACAAGCTTCCACTTCAGCCTTGTCACCTATGAGTTCCCTGGGGCGTGTGCAAAATGATTTCCAAGCCTACGGTATGTTTGGTGCAAACCGTGCACCTATCTTGTATCAAGTTTAGCACCATCTCCAATCGGACCGTAATGAGCTTCCACTTGAGCATCGTCACCTAGGAGTACCATCGGGTGCGTCCAAAACGATTTATGTGCCTATGGTATATTTGGTGAAGACCATGCAATTATCTTGCACCGACACTAAACCTGTCTCCAAACGGACTTAAACGAGATTCCACATGGCCCCCGACACCTAGGAGTTCCATTGGGTGCGTCCAAAATGATTCTCGAGCCTCCGGTACGTTTTGCGCAAACCATGCACCTATTCGGCAGAAATATTAGCACCATCTCCAAACGGAACGAAACGGGCTTCCACTTGAGCCTCGTCACCTATGAGTTCCATTAGGTGTGTCCAAAACGATTTCCAAGCCTATGGTATGTTTGGTGCAAATCGTGCACCTATCTTGCATCAAGTTTAGCACCATCTCTAATCGGACCGTAACGAGCTTCCACTTGAGCCTCGTCACCTAGGAGTACCATCAGGTGCGTCCAAAACGATTTATGTGCCTGTGGTATATTTGGTGAAGACTGTGCAATTATCTTGCACCGACACTAAACCTGTCTCCAAACGAACTTAAACGAGATTCCACATGGCCCCCGACACCTACGAGTTCCTTTGGGTGCGTCCAAAATGATTCTCGAGCCTCTGGTACGTTCTGCGCAAACCGTGCAGTTGTCTTGCAGAAAGATTAGCACCATCTCCAAATAGAACAAAACGGGCTTCCACTTGAGCCTCGTCACCTATGAGTTCCATTAGGTGTGTCCAAAACGATTTCCAGGCCTATGGTATGTTTGGTGCAAACCGTGCACCTATCTTGCATCAAGTTTAGCGCCATCTCCAATCGTACCGTAACGAGCTTCCACTTGAGCCTCGTCACCTAGGAGTACCATCGGGTGCGTCCAAATCGATTTCTGAGCGTATGGTACGATTGGTGCGAGCCGTCCAACTATCTTGCACCGGCACTGACACTCTCTCCAAATAGACTAAAACAAGATTCCACAAGACCCATGTCACCTCGGAGTTCCATCGGATGCATCTAAACCAATTTCCGAGCCTATGGTAGGTTCCGTGAATCCTGTGCACCTCGTCAAGATTAGCACTATCTCCAAACGGACCAAAACAAGCTTCCACTTCAGCCTCGTCACCTATCAGTTCTGTGGGGGCGTGTCCAAAACGATTTCCAAGTCTATGGTATGTTTGGCGCAAACCGTGCACCTATCTTGCATCAAGTTTAGCACCATCTCCAATCGGACCGTAACGAGCTTCCACTTGAGCATCGTCACCTAGGAGTACCATCAGGTGCGTCCAAAATGATTTATGTGCCTATGGCATATTTGGTGAAGACCGTGCAATTATCTTGCACCGACACTAAACCTGTCTCCAAACGAACTTAAACGAGATTCCACATGGCCCCCGACACCTAGGAGTTCCATTGGGTGCGTCCAAAATGATTCTCGAGCCTCTGGTACGTTCTGCGCAAACCGTGTAGCTATCTTGCAGAAAGATTAGCACCATCTCCAAACAGAACGAAACGGGCTTCCACTTGAGCCTCGTCACCTATGAGTTCCATTAGGTGTGTCCAAAACGATTTCCAAGCCTATGGTATGTTTGGTGCAAATCGTGCACCTATCTTGCATCAAGTTTAGCACCATCTCCAATCGGACCGTAACGAGCTTCCACTTGAGCCTCGTCACCTAGGAGTACCATCAGGTGCGTCCAAAACGATTTATGTGCATATGGTATATTTGGTGAAGACCGTGCAATTATCTTGCACCGACACTAAACCTGTCTCCAAACGAACTTAAACGAGATTCCACATGGCCCCCGACACCTAGGAGTTCTATTGGGTGCGTCCAAAATGATTCTCGAGCCTCTGGTATGTTCTGCGCAAACCGTGCAGCTATCTTGCAGAAAGATTAGCACCATCTGCAAACAGAACGAAACAGGCTTCCACTTGAGCCTCGTCACCTATGAGTTCCATTAGGTGTGTCCAAAACGATTTCCAAGCCTATGGTATGTTTGGTGCAAACCGTGCACCTATCTTGCATCAAGTTTAGCGCCATCTCCAATCGTACCGTAACAAGCTTCCACTTGAGCCTCGTCACCTAGGAGTACCATCGGGTGTGTCCAAATCGATTTCTGAGCGTATGGTACGATTGGTGCGAGCCGTCCAACTATCTTGCACCGGCACTGACACTGTCTCCAAATAGACTAAAACAAGTCCACATGACCCACGTCACCTAGGAGTTCCATCGGATGCCTCTAAACCAATCCGAGCCAATGGTAGGTTCCGCGCAACCCATGCACCTCGTCAAGATTAGCACTATCTCCAAACGGACCAAAACAAGCTTCCACTTCAGCCTTGTCACCTATGAGTTCCCTGGGGCGTGTGCAAAATGATTTCCAAGCCTATGGTATGTTTGGCGCAAACCGTGCACCTATCTTGTATCAAGTTTAGCACCATCTCCAATCGGACCGTAATGAGCTTCCACTTGAGCATCGTCACCTAGGAGTACCATCGGGTGCGTCCAAAACGATTTATGTGCCTATGGTATATTTGGTGAAGACCGTGCAATTATCTTGCACCGACACTAAACCTGTCTCCAAACGGACTTAAACGAGATTCCACATGGCCCCCGACACCTAGGAGTTCCATTGGGTGCGTCCAAAATGATTCTCGAGCCTCCGGTACGTTTTGCGCAAACCATGCACCTATTCGGCAGAAATATTAGCACCATCTCCAAACGGAACGAAACGGGCTTCCACTTGAGCCTCGTCACCTATGAGTTCCATTAGGTGTGTCCAAAACGATTTCCAAGCCTATGGTATGTTTGGTGCAAATCGTGCACCTATCTTGCATCAAGTTTAACACCATCTCCAATCGGACCGTAACGAGCTTCCACTTGAGCCTCGTCACCTAGGAGTACCATCAGGTGTGTCCAAATCGATTTCAGAGCGTATGGTACGATTGGTGCGAGCCGTCCAACTATCTTGCCCCGGCACTAACACTGTCTCCAAATAGACTGAAACAAGATTTCACATGAGCCACGTCACCTAGGAGTTCCATCGGATGCATCTAAACCAATCCGAGCCAATGGTAGGTTCCGCGCAACCCGTGCACCTCGTCAAGATTAGCACTATCTCCAAACGGACCAAAACAAGCTTCCACTTCAGCCTTGTCACCTATGAGTTCCCTGGGGTGTGTGCAAAATGATTTCCAAGCCTACGGTATGTTTGGTGCAAACCGTGCACCTATCTTGTATCAAGTTTAGCACCATCTCCAATCAGACCGTAATGAGCTTCCACTTGAGCATCGTCACCTAGGAGTACCATCGGGTGCGTCCAAAACAATTTATGTGCCTATGGTATATTTGGTGAAGACCGTGCAATTATCTTGCACCGACACTAAACCTGTCTCCAAACGGACTTAAACGAGATTCCACATGGCCCCCGACACCTAGGAGTTCCATTGGGTGCGTCCAAAATGATTCTCGAGCCTCCGGTACGTTTTGCGCAAACCATGCACCTATTCGGCAGAAAGATTAGCACCATCTCCAAACGGAACGAAACGGGCTTCCACTTGAGCCTCGTCACCTATGAGTTCCATTAGGTGTGTCCAAAACGATTTCCAAGCCTATGGTATGTTTGGTGCAAATCGTGCACCTATCTTGCATCAAGTTTAACACCATCTCCAATCGGACCGTAACGAGCTTCCACTTGAGCCTCGTCACCTAGGAGTACCATCAGGTGTGTCCAAATCGATTTCAGAGCGTATGGTACGATTGGTGCGAGCCGTCCAACTATCTTGCCCCGGCACTAACACTGTCTCCAAATAGACTGAAACAAGATTTCACATGACCCACGTCACCTAGGAGTTCCATCGGATGCATCTAAACCAATCCGAGCCAATGGTAGGTTCCGCGCAACCCGTGCACCTCATCAAGATTAGCACTATCTCCAAACGCACCAAAACAAGCTTCCACTTTTGCCTCGTCACCTATGAGTTCGGTGAGGCGTGTCCAGAATCATTTCCAAGTCTATGGTATGTTTGGCGCAAACCGTGCACCTATCTTGCATGAAGTTCTGCACCATCTCCAATCGGACCGTAACGAGCTTCCACTTGAGCATCGTCACCTAGGAGTACCATCAGGTGCGTCCAAAACGATTTATGTGCCTATGGTATATTTGGTGAAGACCGTGCAATTACCATACACCGACACTAAACCTGTCTCCAAACAGACTTAAACGAGATTCCACATGGCCCCCGACACCTAGGAGTTCCATTGGGTGCGTCCAAAATGATTCTCGAGCCTCTGGTACGTTCTACGCAAACCGTGCAACTATCTTGCAGAAAGATTAGCACCATCTCCAAACGGAACGAAACAAGCTTCCACTTGAGCCTCGTCACCTATGAGTTCCATTAGGTGTGTCCAAAACTATTTCCAAGCCTATGGTATGTTTGGTGCAAACCGTGCACCTATCTTGCATCAAGTTTAGCACCATCTCCAATCGGACCGTAACGAGCTTCCACTTGAGCCTATTCACCTAGCAGTACCATCGGGTGCGTCCAAATCGATTTCAGAGCGTATGGTACGATTGGCTTGAGCCGTCCAACTATCTTGCACCGGCACTGACACTCTCTCCAAATAGACTAAAACAAGATTCCACATGACCCACGTCACCTCGGAGTTCCATCGGATGCATCTAAACCAATTTCCGAGCCAATGGTAGGTTCCGCGAATCCCGTGCACCTCGTCAAAATTAGCACTATCTCCAAACGGACCAAAACAACCTTCCACTTCAGCCTTGTCACCTATGAGTTCAGTGGGGCGTGTCCAAAACGATTTCCAAGTCTATGGTATGTTTGGCGCAAACCGTGCACCTATCTTGCATCAAGTTTAGCACCATCTCCAATCGGACCTTAACGAGCTTCCACTTGAGCATCGTCACCTAGGAGTACCATCAGGTGCGTCCAAAATGATTTATGTGACTATGGTATATTTGGTGAAGACCGTGCAATTATCTTGCACCGACACTAAACCTGTCTCCAAACGAACTTAAACGAGATTCCACATGGCCCCCGACACCTAGGAGTTCCATTGGGTGCGTCCATAATGATTCTCGAGCCTCTGGTACGTTCTGCGCAAACCGTGCAGCTATCTTGTAGAAAGATTAGCACCATCTCCAAACAGAACGAAACGGGCTTCCACTTGAGCCTCGTCTCCTATGAGTTTCATTAGGTGTGTCCAAAACGATTTCCAAGCCTATGGTATGTTTGGTGCAAATCGTGCACCTATCTTGCATCAAGTTTAGCACCATCTCCAATCGGACCGTAACGAGCTTCCACTTGAGCCTCGTCACCTAGGAGTACCATCAGGTGCGTCCAAAACGATTTATGTGCCTATGGTATATTTGGTGAAGACCGTGCAATTATCTTGCACCGACACTAAACCTGTCTCCAAACGAACTTAAACGAGATTCCACATGGCCCCCGACACCTAGGAGTTCCATTGGGTGCGTCCATAATGATTCTCGAGCCTCTGGTACGTTCTGCGCAAACCGTGCAGCTATCTTGCAGAAAGATTAGCACCATCTCCAAACAGAACAAAACGGGCTTCCACTTGAGCCTCGTCTCCTATGAGTTCCATTAGGTGTGTCCAAAATGATTTCCAAGCCTATGGTATGTTTGGTGCAAATCGTGCACCTATCTTGCATCAAGTTTAGCACCATCTCCAATCGGACCGTAACGAGCTTCCACTTGAGCCTCGTCACCTAGGAGTACCATCAGGTGCGTCCAAAACGATTTATGTGCCTATGGTATATTTGGTGAAGACCGTGCAATTATCTTGCACCGACACTAAACCTGTCTCCAAACGAACTTAAACGAGATTCCACATGGCCCTCGACACCTAGGAGTCCCATTGGGTGCGTCCAAAATGATTCTCGAGCCTCTGGTACGTTCTGCGCAAACCGTGCAGCTATCTTGCAGAAAGATTAGCACCATCTCCAAACAGAATGAAACGGGCTTCCACTTGAGCCTCGTCACCTATGAGTTCCATTAGGTGTGTCCAAAATGATTTCCAAGCCTATGGTATGTTTGGTGCAAATCGTGCACCTATCTTGCATCAAGTTTAGCACCATCTCAAATCGCATCATAACGATCTTCCACTTGAGCATCGTCACCTAGGAGTACCATCAGGTGCGTCCAAAACGATTTATGTGCCTATGGTATATTTGGTGAAGACCGTGCAATTATATTGCACCGACACTAAACCTGTCTCCAAACGAACTTAAACGAGATTCCACATGGCCCCCGACACCTAGGAGTTCCATTGGGTGCGTCCAAAATGATTCTCGAGCCTCTGGTACGTTCTGCGCAAACCGTGCAGCTATCTTGCAGAAAGATTAGCACCATCTCCAAACAGAACGAAATGGGCTTCCACTTGAGCCTCGTCACCTATGAGTTCCATTAGGTGTGTCCAAAACGATTTGCAAGCCTATGGTATGTTTGGTGCAAATCGTGCACCTATCTTGCATCAAGTTTAGCGCCATCTCCAATCGTACTGTAACGAGCTTCCACTTGAGCCTCGTCACCTAGGAGTACCATCGGGTGCGTCCAAATCAATTTCTAAGCGTATGGTACGATTGGTGCGAGCCGTCCAACTATCTTGCACCGGCACTGACACTGTCTCCAAATAGACTAAAACAAGATTCCACATGACCCACGTCACCTAGGAGTTCCATCGGATGCATCTAAACCAATCCGAGCCAATGGTAGGTTCCGCGCAACCCGTGCACCTCGTCAAGATTAGCACTATCTCCAAACGGACCAAAACAAGCTTCCACTTTAGCCTCGTCACCTATGAGTTCAGTGGGGCGTGTCCAAAACGATTTCCAAGTCTATGGTATGTTTGGCGCAAACTGTGCACCTATCTTGCATCAAGTTTAGCACCATCTCCAATCGGACCGTAACGAGCTTCCACTTGAGCATCGTCACCTAGGAGTACCATCAGGTGCGTCCAAAATGATTTATGTGCCTATGGTATATTTGGTGAAGACCGTGCAATTATCTTGCACCGACACTAAACCTGTCTCCAAACGAACTTAAACGAGATTCCACATGGCCCCCGACACCTAGGAGTTCCATTGGGTGCGTCCAAAATGATTCTCGAGCCTCTGTTACGTTCTGCGCAAACCGTGCAGCTATCTTGCAGAAAGATTAGCACCATCTCCAAACAGAACAAAACGGGCTTCCACTTGAGCCTCGTCACCTATGAGTTCCATTAGGTGTGTCCAAAACGATTTCCAAGCCTATGGTATGTTTGGTGCAAATCGTGCACCTATCTTGCATCAAGTTTAGCACCATCTCCAATCGGACCGTAACGAGCTTCCACTTGAGCCTCGTCACCTAGGAGTACCATCAGGTGCGTCCAAAACGATTTATGTGCCTATGGTATATTTGGTGAAGACCGTGCAATTATCTTGCACCGACACTAAACCTGTCTCCAAACGAACTTAAACGAGATTCCACATGGCCCCCGACACCTAATAGTTCCATTGGGTGCGTCCAAAATGATTCTCGAGCCTCTGGTACGTTCTGCGCAAACCGTGCAGCTATCTTGCAGAAAGATTAGCACCATCTCCAAACAGAACGAAACAGGCTTCCACTTGAGCCTCGTCACCTATGAGTTCCATTAGGTGTGTCCAAAACGATTTGCAAGCCTATGGTATGTTTGGTGCAAATCGTGCACCTATCTTGCATCAAGTTTAGCGCCATCTCCAATCGTACTGTAACGAGCTTCCACTTGAGCCTCGTCACCTAGGAGTACCATCGGGTGCGTCCAAATCGATTTCTGCGCATATGGTACGATTGGTGCGAGCCGTCCAACTATCTTGCACCGGCACTGACACTGTCTCCAAATAGACTAAAACAAGATTCCACATGACCCACGTCACCTAGGAGTTCCATCGGATGCATCTAAACCAATCTGAGCCAATGGTAGGTTCCGCGCAACCCGTGCACCTCGTCAAGATTAGCACTATCTCCAAACGGACCAAAACAAGCTTCCACTTTAGCCTCGTCACCTATGAGTTCAGTGGGGCGTGTCCAAAACGATTTCCAAGTCTATGGTATGTTTGGCGCAAACTGTGCACCTATCTTGCATCAAGTTTAGCACCATCTCCAATCGGACCGTAACGAGCTTCCACTTGAGCATCGTCACCTAGGAGTACCATCAGGTGTGTCCAAAATGATTTATGTGCCTATGGTATATTTGGTGAAGACCGTGCAATTATCTTGCACCGACACTAAACCTGTCTCCAAACGAACTTAAACGAGATTCCACATGGCCCCCGACACCTAGGAGTTCCATTGGGTGCGTCCAAAATGATTCTCGAGCCTCTGTTACGTTCTGCGCAAACCGTGTAGCTATCTTGCAGAAAGATTAGCACCATCTCCAAACAGAACAAAACGGGCTTCCACTTGAGCCTCGTCACCTATGAGTTCCATTAGGTGTGTCCAAAACGATTTCCAAGCCTATGGTATGTTTGGTGCAAATCGTGCACCTATCTTGCATCAAGTTTAGCACCATCTCCAATCGGACCGTAACGAGCTTCCACTTGAGCCTCGTCACCTAGGAGTACCATCAGGTGCGTCCAAAACGATTTATGTGCCTATGGTATATTTGGTGAAGACCGTGCAATTATCTTGCACCGACACTAAACCTGTCTCCAAACGAACTTAAACGAGATTCCACAAGGCCCCCGACACCTAGGAGTTCCATTGGGTGCGTCCAAAATGATTCTCGAGCCTCTGGTACGTTCTGCGCAAACCGTGCAGCTATCTTGCAGAAAGATTAGCACCATCTCCAAACAGAACGAAACGGGCTTCCACTTGAGCCTCGTCACCTATGAGTTCCATTAGGTGTGTCCAAAACGATTTGCAAGCCTATGGTATGTTTGGTGCAAACCGTGCACCTATCTTGCATCAAGTTTAGCGCCATCTCCAATCGTACCGTAACGAGCTTCCACTTGAGCCTCGTCACCTAGGAGTACCATCGGGTGCGTCCAAATCGATTTCTGAGCGTATGGTATGATTGGTGCGAGCCGTCCAACTATCTTGCACCGGCACTGACACTGTCTCCAAATAGACTAAAACAAGATTCCACATGACCCACGTCACCTAGGAGTTCCATCGGATGCATCTAAACCAATCCGAGCCAATGGTAGGTTCCGCGCAACCCGTGCACCTCGTCAAGATTAGCACTATCTCCAAACGGACCAAAACAAGCTTCCACTTTAGCCTCGTCACCTATGAGTTCAGTGGGGCGTGTCCAAAACGATTTCCAAGTCTATGGTATGTTTGGCGCAAACTGTGCACCTATCTTGCATCAAGTTTAGCACCATCTCCAATCGGACCGTAACGAGCTTCCACTTGAGCATCGTAACCTAGGAGTACCATCAGGTGCGTCCAAAATGATTTATGTGCCTATAGTATATTTGGTGAAGACCGTGCATTATCTTGCACCGACACTAAACCTGTCTCCAAACGAACTTAAACGAGATTCCACATGGCCCCCGACACCTAGGAGTTCCATTGGGTGCGTCCAAAATGATTCTCGAGCCTCTGGTACGTTCTGCGCAAACCGTGCAGCTATCTTGCAGAAAGATTAGCACCATCTCCAAACAGAACGAAACGGGCTTCCACTTGAGCCTCGTCACCTATGAGTTCCATTAGGTGTGTCCAAAACGATTTCCAAGCCTATGGTATGTTTGGTGCAAATCATGCACCTATCTTGCATCTGATGCACCGGCACTGACACTGTCTCCAAATAGACTGAAACAAGATTCCACATGACCCACGTCACCTAGGAGTTCCATCGGATGCATCCAAACCAATTTCCAAGCCCATGGTAGGTTTCGCGTAACCCGTGCACCTCGTCAAGATTAGCACTATCTCCAAACGGACCAAAACAAGCTTCCACTTCAGCCTCGTCACCTATGAGTTCAGTGGGGCGTGTCCAAAACGATTTCCAAGTCTATGGTATGTTTGGTGCAAATCGTGCACCTATCTTGCATGAAGTTTAGCACCATCTCCAATTGGACCGTAACGAGCTTCCACTTGAGCCTCATCACCTAGCAGTACCATCGGGTGCGTCCAAATCGATTTCAGAGCGTATGGTACGATTGGTCTGAGCCGTCCAACTATCTTGCACCGGCACTGACACTGTCTCCAAATAGACTGAAACAAGATTCCACATGACCCACGTCACCTAGGAGTTCCATCGGATGCATCCAAACCAATTTCCAAGCCCATGGTAGGTTTCGCGTAACCCGTGCACCTCGTCAAGATTAGCACTATCTCCAAACGGACCAAAACAAGCTTCCACTTCAGCCTCGTCACCTATGAGTTCAGTGGGGCGTGTCCAAAACGATTTCCAAGTCTATGGTATGTTTGGCGCAAACCGTGCACCTATCTTGCATCAAGTTTAGCACCATCTCCAATCAGACCGTAACGAGCTTCCACTTGAGCATCGTCACCTAGGAGTACCATCAGGTGCGTCCAAAACGATTTATGTGCCTATGGTATATTTGGTGAAGACCGTGCAATTATCTTGTACCGACACTAAACCTGTCTCCAAACGGACTTAAACGAGATTCCACATGGCAAGCGACACCTAGGAGTTCTATTGGGTGCGTCCAAAATGATTCTCGAGCCTCTGGTACGTTCTGCGCAAACCGTGCAGCTGTCTTGCAGAAAGATTAGCACCATCTCCAAACGGAACGAAATGGGCTTCCACTTGAGCCTCGTCACCTATGAGTTCCATTAGGTGTGTCCAAAACGATTTCCAAGCCTATGGTATGTTTGGTGCAAACCGTGCACCTATCTTGCATCAAGTTTAGCGCCATCTCCAATCGTACCGTAACGAGCTTCCACTTGAGCCTCGTCACCTAGGAGTACCATCGGGTGCGTCCAAATCGATTTCAGAGCGTATGGTACGATTGGTGCGAGCCGTCCAACTATCTTGCACCGGCACTGACACTGTCTCCAAATAGACTAAAACAAGATTCCACATGACCCACGTCACCTAGGAGTTCCATCGGATGCATCTAAACCAATCCGAGCCAATGGTAGGTTCCGCGCAACCCGTGCACCTCGTCAAGATTAGCACTATCTCCAAACGGACCAAAACAAGCTTCCACTTTAGCCTCGTCACCTATGAGTTCAGTGGGGCGTGTCCAAAACGATTTCCAAGTCTATGGTATGTTTGGCGCAAACTGTGCACCTATCTTGCATCAAGTTTAACACCATCTCCAATCGGACCATAACGAGGTTCCACTTGAGCATCGTCACCTAGGAGTACCATCAGGTGCGTCCAAAATGATTTATGTGCCTATGGTATATTTGGTGAAGACCGTGCAATTATCTTGCACCGACACTAAACCTGTCTCCAAACGAACTTAAACGAGATTCCACATGGCCCCCGACACCTAGGAGTTCCATTGGGTGCGTCCAAAATGATTCTCGAGCCTCTGGTACGTTCTGCGCAAACCGTGCAGCTATCTTGCAGAAAGATTAGCACCATCTCCAAACAGAACGAAATGGGCTTCCACTTGAGCCTCGTCACCTATGAGTTCCATTAGGTGTGTCCAAAACGATTTGCAAGCCTATGGTATGTTTGGTGCAAATCGTGCACCTATCTTGCATCAAGTTTAGCGCCATCTCCAATCGTACTGTAACGAGCTTCCACTTGAGCCTCGTCACATAGGAGTACCATCGGGTGCGTCCAAATCGATTTCTAAGCGTATGGTACGATTGGTGCGAGCCGTCCAACTATCTTGCACCGGCACTGACACTGTCTCCAAATTGACTAAAACAAGATTCCACATGACCCACGTCACCTAGGAGTTCCATCGGATGCATCTAAACCAATCCGAGCCAATGGTAGGTTCCGCGCAACCCGTGCACCTCGTCAAGATTAGCACTATCTCCAAACGGACCAAAACAAGCTTCCACTTTAGCCTCGTCACCTATGAGTTCAGTGGGGCGTGTCCAAAACGATTTCCAAGTCTATGGTATGTTTGGCGCAAACTGTGCACCTATCTTGCATCAAGTTTAGCACCATCTCCAATCGGACCGTAACGAGCTTCCACTTGAGCATCGTCACCTAGGAGTACCATCAGGTGCGTCCAAAATGATTTATGTGCCTATGGTATATTTGGTGAAGACCGTGCAATTATCTTGCACCGACACTAAACCTGTCTCCAAACGAACTTAAACGAGATTCCACATGGCCCCCGACACCTAGGAGTTCCATTGGGTGCGTCCAAAATGATTCTCGAGCCTCTGTTACGTTCTGCGCAAACCGTGCAGCTATCTTGCAGAAAGATTAGCACCATCTCCAAACAGAACAAAACGGGCTTCCACTTGAGCCTCGTCACCTATGAGTTCCATTAGGTGTGTCCAAAACGATTTCCAAGCCTATGGTATGTTTGGTGCAAATCGTGCACCTATCTTGCATCAAGTTTAGCACCATCTCCAATCGGACCGTAACGAGCTTCCACTTGAGCCTCGTCACCTAGGAGTACCATCAGGTGCGTCCAAAACGATTTATGTGCCTATGGTATATTTGGTGAAGACCGTGCAATTATCTTGCACCGACACTAAACCTGTCTCCAAACGAACTTAAACGAGATTCCACATGGCCCCCGACACCTAATAGTTCCATTGGGTGCGTCCAAAATGATTCTCGAGCCTCTGGTACGTTCTGCGCAAACCGTGCAGCTATCTTGCAGAAAGATTAGCACCATCTCCAAACAGAACGAAACAGGCTTCCACTTGAGCCTCGTCACCTATGAGTTCCATTAGGTGTGTCCAAAACGATTTGCAAGCCTATCGTATGTTTGGTGCAAATCGTGCACCTATCTTGCATCAAGTTTAGCGCCATCTCCAATCGTACTGTAACGAGCTTCCACTTGAGCCTCGTCACCTAGGAGTACCATCGGGTGCGTCCAAATCGATTTCTGCGCGTATGGTACGATTGGTGCGAGCCGTCCAACTATCTTGCACCGGCACTGACACTGTCTCCAAATAGACTAAAACAAGATTCCACATGACCCACATCACCTAGGAGTTCCATCGGATGCATCTAAACCAATCCGAGCCAATGGTAGGTTCCGCGCAACCCGTGCACCTCGTCAAGATTAGCACTATCTCCAAACGGACCAAAACAAGCTTCCACTTTAGCCTCGTCACCTATGAGTTCAGTGGGGCGTGTCCAAAACGATTTCCAAGTCTATGGTATGTTTGGCGCAAACTGTGCACCTATCTTGCATCAAGTTTAGCACCATCTCCAATCGGACCGTAACGAGCTTCCACTTGAGCATCGTCACCTAGGAGTACCATCAGGTGCGTCCAAAATGATTTATGTGCCTATGGTATATTTGGTGAAGACCGTGCAATTATCTTGCACCGACACTAAACCTGTCTCCAAACGAACTTAAACGAGATTCCACATGGCCCCCGACACCTAGGAGTTCCATTGGGTGCGTCCAAAATGATTCTCGAGCCTCTGTTACGTTCTGCGCAAACCGTGCAGCTATCTTGCATAAAGATTAGCACCATCTCCAAACAGAACAAAACGGGCTTCCACTTGAGCCTCGTCACCTATGAGTTCCATTAGGTGTGTCCAAAACGATTTCCAAGCCTATGGTATGTTTGGTGCAAATCGTGCACCTATCTTGCATCAAGTTTAGCACCATCTCCAATCGGACCGTAACGAGCTTCCACTTGAGCCTCGTCACCTAGGAGTACCATCAGGTGCGTCCAAAACGATTTATGTGCCTATGGTATATTTGGTGAAGACCGTGCAATTATCTTGCACCGACACTAAACCTGTCTCCAAACGAACTTAAACGAGATTCCACATGGCCCCCGACACCTAATAGTTCCATTGGGTGCGTCCAAAATGATTCTCGAGAATCTGGTACGTTCTGCGCAAACCGTGCAGCTATCTTGCAGAAAGATTAGCACCATCTCCAAACAGAACGAAACAGGCTTCCACTTGAGCCTCGTCACCTATGAGTTCCATTAGGTGTGTCCAAAACGATTTGCAAGCCTATGGTATGTTTGGTGCAAATCGTGCACCTATCTTGCATCAAGTTTAGCGCCATCTCCAATCGTACTGTAACGAGCTTCCACTTGAGCCTCGTCACCTAGGAGTACCATCGGGTGCGTCCAAATCGATTTCTGCGCGTATGGTACGATTGGTGCGAGCCGTCCAACTATCTTGCACCGGCACTGACACTGTCTCCAAATAGACTAAAACAAGATTCCACATGACCCACGTCACCTAGGAGTTCCATCGGATGCATCTAAACCAATCCGAGCCAATGGTAGGTTCCGCGCAACCCGTGCACCTCGTCAAGATTAGCACTATCTCCAAACAGACCAAAACAAGCTTCCACTTTAGCCTCGTCACCTATGAGTTCAGTGGGGCGTGTCCAAAACGATTTCCAAGTCTATGGTATGTTTGGCGCAAACTGTGCACCTATCTTGCATCAAGTTTAGCACCATCTCCAATCGGACCGTAACGAGCTTCCACTTGAGCATCGTCACCTAGGAGTACCATCAGGTGCGTCCAAAATGATTTATGTGCCTATGGTATATTTGGTGAAGACCGTGCAATTATCTTGCACCGACACTAAACCTGTCTCCAAACGAACTTAAACGAGATTCCACATGGCCCCCGACACCTAGGAGTTCCATTGGGTGCGTCCAAAATGATTCTCGAGCCTCTGTTACGTTCTGCGCAAACCGTGCAGCTATCTTGCAGAAAGATTAGCACCATCTCCAAACAGAACAAAACGGGCTTCCACTTGAGCCTCGTCACCTATGAGTTCCATTAGGTGTGTCCAAAACGATTTCCAAGCCTATGGTATGTTTGGTGCAAATCGTGCACCTATCTTGCATCAAGTTTAGCACCATCTCCAATCGGACCGTAACGAGCTTCCACTTGAGCCTCGTCACCTAGGAGTACCATCAGGTGCGTCCAAAACGATTTATGTGCCTATGGTATATTTGGTGAAGACCGTGCAATTATCTTGCACCGACACCAAACCTGTCTCCAAACGAACTTAAACGAGATTCCACAAGGCCCCCGACACCTAGGAGTTCCATTGGGTGCGTCCAAAATGATTCTCGAGCCTCTGGTACGTTCTGCGCAAACCGTGCAGCTATCTTGCAGAAAGATTAGCACCATCTCCAAACAGAACGAAACGGGCTTCCACTTGAGCCTCGTCACCTATGAGTTCCATTAGGTGTGTCCAAAACGATTTGCAAGCCTATGGTATGTTTGGTGCAAACCGTGCACCTATCTTGCATCAAGTTTAGCGCCATCTCCAATCGTACCGTAACGAGCTTCCACTTGAGCCTCGTCACCTAGGAGTACCATCGGGTGCGTCCAAATCGATTTCTGAGCGTATGGTACGATTGGTGCGAGCCGTCCAACTATCTTGCACCGGCACTGACACTGTCTCCAAATAGACTAAAACAAGATTCCACATGACCCACGTCACCTAGGAGTTCCATCGGATGCATCTAAACCAATCCGAGCCAATGGTAGGTTCCGCGCAACCCGTGCACCTCGTCAAGATTAGCACTATCTCCAAACGGACCAAAACAAGCTTCCACTTTAGCCTCGTCACCTATGAGTTCAGTGGGGCGTGTCCAAAACGATTTCCAAGTCTATGGTATGTTTGGCGCAAACTGTGCACCTATCTTGCATCAAGTTTAGCACCATCTCCAATCGAACCGTAACGAGCTTCCACTTGAGCATCGTAACCTAGGAGTACCATCAGGTGCGTCCAAAATGATTTATGTGCCTATAGTATATTTGGTGAAGACCGTGCATTATCTTGCACCGACACTAAACCTGTCTCCAAACGAACTTAAACGAGATTCCACATGGCCCCCGACACCTAGGAGTTCCATTGGGTGCGTCCAAAATGATTCTCGAGCCTCTGGTACGTTCTGCGCAAACCGTGCAGCTATCTTGCAGAAAGATTAGCACCATCTCCAAACAGAACGAAACGGGCTTCCACTTGAGCCTCGTCACCTATGAGTTCCATTAGGTGTGTCCAAAACGATTTCCAAGCCTATGGTATGTTTGGTGCAAATCATGCACCTATCTTGCATCTGATGCACCGGCACTGACACTGTCTCCAAATAGACTGAAACAAGATTCCACATGACCCACGTCACCTAGGAGTTCCATCGGATGCATCCAAACCAATTTCCAAGCCCATGGTAGGTTTCGCGTAACCCGTGCACCTCGTCAAGATTAGCACTATCTCCAAACGGACCAAAACAAGCTTCCACTTCAGCCTCGTCACCTATGAGTTCAGTGGGGCGTGTCCAAAATGATTTCCAAGTCTATGGTATGTTTGGTGCAAATCGTGCACCTATCTTGCATGAAGTTTAGCACCATCTCCAATTGGACCGTAACGAGCTTCCACTTGAGCCTCATCACCTAGCAGTACCATCGGGTGCGTCCAAATCGATTTCAGAGCGTATGGTACGATTGGTGTGAGCCGTCCAACTATCTTGCACCGGCACTGACACTGTCTCCAAATAGACTGAAACAAGATTCCACATGACCCACGTCACCTAGGAGTTCCATCGGATGCATCCAAACCAATTTCCAAGCCCATGGTAGGTTTCGCGTAACCCGTGCACCTCGTCAAGATTAGCACTATCTCCAAACGGACCAAAACAAGCTTCCACTTCAGCCTCGTCACCTATGAGTTCAGTGGGGCGTGTCCAAAACGATTTCCAAGTCTATGGTATGTTTGGCGCAAACCGTGCACCTATCTTGCATCAAGTTTAGCACCATCTCCAATCAGACCGTAACGAGCTTCCACTTGAGCATCGTCACCTAGGAGTACCATCAGGTGCGTCCAAAACGATTTATGTGCCTATGGTATATTTGGTGAAGACCGTGCAATTATCTTGTACCGACACTAAACCTGTCTCCAAACGGACTTAAACGAGATTCCACATGGCAAGCGACACCTAGGAGTTCTATTGGGTGCGTCCAAAATGATTCTCGAGCCTCTGGTACGTTCTGCGCAAACCGTGCAGCTGTCTTGCAGAAAGATTAGCACCATCTCCAAACGGAACGAAACGGGCTTCCACTTGAGCCTCGTCACCTATGAGTTCCATTAGGTGTGTCCAAAACGATTTCCAAGCCTATGGTATGTTTGGTGCAAACCGTGCACCTATCTTGCATCAAGTTTAGCGCCATCTCCAATCGTACCTTAACGAGCTTCCACTTGAGCCTCGTCACCTAGGAGTACCATCGGGTGCGTCCAAATCGATTTCAGAGCGTATGGTACGATTGGTGCGAGCCGTCCAACTATCTTGCACCGGCACTGACACTGTCTCCAAATAGACTAAAACAAGATTCCACATGACCCACGTCACCTAGGAGTTCCATCGGATGCATCTAAACCAATCCGAGCCAATGGTAGGTTCCGCGCAACCCGTGCACCTCGTCAAGATTAGCACTATCTCCAAACGGACCAAAACAAGCTTCCACTTCAGCCTCGTCACCTATGAGTTCCCTGGGACGTGTCCAAAACGATTTCCAAGCCTACGGTATGTTTGGTGCAAACCGTGCACCTACCTTTTATCGAGTTTAGCACCATCTCCAATCGGACCGTAATGAGCTTCCACATGAGCATCGTCACCTAGGAGTACCATCGGGTGCGTCCAAAACGATTTATGTTCCTATGGTATATTTGGTGAAGACCATGCAATTATCTTGCACCGACACTAAACCTGTCTCCAAACGGACTTAAACGAGATTCCACATGGCCCCCGACAACTAGGAGTTCCATTGCGTGTGTCCAAAATGATTCTCGAGCCTCCGGTACGTTCTGCGCAAACCATGCACCTATTCTGCAGAAAGATTAGCACCATCTCCAAACGGAACGAAACGAGCTTCCACTTGAGCCTCGTCACCTATGAGTTCCATTAGGTGTGTCCAAAACGATTTCCAAGCCTATCGTATGTTTGGTGCAAACCGTGCACCTATCTTGCATCAAGTTTAGCGCCATCTCCCATCGTACCGTAACGAGCTTCCACTTAAGCCTCGTCACCTAGGAGTACCATCGGGTGCGTCCAAATCGATTTCAGAGCGTATGGTACGATTGGTGCGAGCTGTCCAACTATCTTGCACCGGCACTGACACTGTCTCCAAATAGACTGAAACAAGATTCCACATGACCCACGTCACCTAGGAGTTCCATCGGATGCATCTAAACCAATTTCTGAGCCTATGGTAGGTTTCGCGCAACCCGTGCACCTCGTCAAGATTAGCACTATCTCCAAACGCACCAAAACAAGCTTCCACTTCAGCCTCGTCACCTATGAGTTCGGTGGGGCATATCCAAAATGATTTCCAAGTCTATGGTATGTTTGGCGCAAACCGTTATCTTGCATCAAGTTTTGCACCATCTCCAATCAGACCGTAACGAGCTTCCACTTGAGCATCGTCACCTAGGAGTACCATCAGGTGCGTCCAAAATGATTTATGTGCCTATGGTATATTTGTTGAAGACCATGCAATTATCTTGCACCGACACTAAACCTGTCTCCAAACGGACTTAAACGAGATTCCACATGGCCCCCGACACATAGGAGTTCCATTGGGTGCGTCCAAAATGATTCTCGAGCCTCCGGTACGTTCTGCGCAAACCATGCACCTATTCTGTAGAAAGATTAGCACCATCTCCAAACGGAACGAAACAGGCTTCCACTTGAGCCTCGTCACCAATGAGTTCCATTAGGTGTGTCCAAAATGATTTCCAAGCCTATGGTATGTTTGGTGCAGATCGTGCACCTATCTTGCATCAAGTTTAGCACCATCTCCAATCGGACCGTAACGAGCTTCCACTTGAGCCTCATCACCTAGCAGTACCATCGGGTGCGTCCAAATTGATTTAAAAGCATATGGTACGATTGGTGCGAGCCGTCCAACTATCTTGCACCGGCACTGACACTGTCTCCAAATAGACTGAAACAAGATTCCACATGACCCACGTCACCTAGGAGTTCCATCGGATGCATCTAAACCAATTTCCGAGCCCATGGTAGGTTCCGCGCAACCCGTGCACCTCGTCAAGATTAGCACTATCTATAAACGGACCAAAACAAGCTTCCACTTCAGCCTCGTCACCTATGAGTTCCATGGGGCGTGTCCAAAACAATTTCCAAGCCTATGGTATGTATGGTGCAAATCGTGCACCTATCTTGCATCAAGTTTAACACCATCTCCAATCGGACCGTAACGAGCTTCCACTTGAGCCTTGTCACCTAGGAGTACCATCGGGTGTGTCCAAATCGATTTCAGAGCGTATGGTACGATTGGTGCGGGCCGTCCAACTATCTTGCACCGGCACTGACACTGTCTCCAAATAGACTGAAACAAGATTCCACATGACCCACGTCACCTAGGAGTTCCATCGGATGCATCTAAACCAATTTCTGAGCCTATGGTAGGTTCCGCGCAACCCGTGCACCTCGTCAAGATTAGCACTATCTCCAAACGGACCAAAACAAGCTTCCACTTCAGCCTCGTCACCTATGAGTTCCCTGGGACGTGTCCAAAACGATTTCCAAGCCTACGGTATGTTTGGTGCAAACCGTGCACCTATCTTTTATCAAGTTTAGCACCATCTCCAATCGGACCGTAATGAGCTTCCACTTGAGCATCGTCACATAGGAGTACCATCGGGTGCGTCCAAAACGATTTATGTTCCTATGGTATATTTGGTGAAGACCATGCAATTATCTTGCACCGACACTAAACCTGTCTCCAAACGGACTTAAACGAGATTCCACATGGCCCCCGACAACTAGGAGTTCCATTGGGTGCGTCCAAAATGATTCTCGAGCCTCCGGTACGTTCTGCGCAAACCATGCACCTATTCTGTAGAAAGATTAGCACCATCTCCAAACGGAACGAAACAGGCTTCCACTTGAGCCTCGTCACCAATGAGTTCCATTAGGTGTGTCCAAAATGATTTCCAAGCCTATGGTATGTTTGGTGCAAATCGTGCACCTATCTTGCATCAAGTTTAGCGCCATCTCCAATCGGACCGTAACGAGCTTCCACTTGAGCCTCATCACCTAGGAGTACCATCGGGTGCGTCCAAATCGATTTCTGAGCGTATGGTACGATTGGTGCGAGCCGTCCAACTATCTTGCACCGGCACTGACACTGTCTCCAAATAGACTGAAATAAGATTCCACATGACCCACGTCACCTAGGAGTTCCATCGGATGCATCTAAACCAATTTCCGAGCCCATGGTAGGTTCCGCGCAACCCGTGCACCTCGTCAAGATTAGCACTATCTCCAAACGGACCAAAACAAGCTTCCACTTCAGCCTTGTCACCTATGAGTTCCATGGGGTGTGTCCAAAACAATTTCCAAGCCTATGGTATGTATGGTGCAAATCTTGCACCTATCTTGCATCAAGTTTAACACCATCTCCAATCGGACCGTAACGAGCTTCCACTTGAGCCTTGTCACCTAGGAGTACCATCGGGTGTGTCCAAATCGATTTCAGAGCGTATGGTACGATTGGTGCGGGCCGTCCAACTATCTTGCACCGGCACTGACACTGTCTCCAAATAGACTGAAACAAGATTCCACATGACCCACGTCACCTAGGAGTTCCATCGGATGCATCTAAACCAATTTCCGAGCCTATGGTAGGTTCCACACAACCCGTGCACCTCGTCAAGATTAGCACTATCTCCAAACACACCAAAACAAGCTTCCACTTCAGCCTCGTCACCTATGAGTTCGGTGGGGCATGTCCAAAACGATTTCCAAGTCTATGGTATGTTTGGCGCAAACCGTGCACCTATCTTGCATCAAGTTTTGCACCATCTCCAATCAGACCGTAACGAGCTTCCACTTGAGCATCGTCACCTAGGAGTACCATCAGGTGCGTCCAAAATGATTTATGTGCCTATGGTATATTTGGTGAAGACCGTGCAATTATCTAACACCAACACAAAACCTGTCTCCAAACGAACTTAAACAAGATTCCACATGGCCCCCGACACCTAGGAGTTCCATTGGGTGCGTCCAAAATGATTCTCGAGCCTCTGGTACGTTCTACGCAAACCGTGCAGCTGTCTTGCAGAAAGATTAGCACCATCTCCAAACAGAACGAAACGAGCTTCCACTTGAGCCTCGTCACCTATGAGTTCCATTAGGTGTGTCCAAAACGATTTCCAAGCCTATGGTATGTTTGGTGCAAACCGTGCACCTATCTTGCATCAAGTTTAGCGCCATCTCCCATCGTACCGTAACGAGCTTCCACTTAAGCCTCGTCACCTAGGAGTACCATCGGGTGCGTCCAAATCGATTTCTGAGCGTCTGGTACGATTGGTGCGAGCTGTCCAACTATCTTGCACCGGCACTGACACTGTCTCCAAATAGACTAAAACAAGATTCCACATGATCCACGTCACCTAGGAGTTCCATCGGATGCATCTAAACCAATCCGAGCCAATGGTAGGTTCCGCGCAACCCGAGCACCTCGTCAAGATTAGCACTATCTCCAAACGGACCAAAACAAGCTTCCACTTCAGCCTCGTCACCTATGAGTTCCATGGGGCGTGTCCAAAACGATTTCCAAGCCTACGGTATGTTTGGCGCAAACCGTGCACCTATCTTGCATCAAGTTTAGCACCATCTCCAATCGGACCGTAACAAGCTTCCACTTGAGCATCGTCACCTAGGAGTACCATCGGGTGCGTCCAAAACGATTTATATGCCTATGGTATATTTGTTGAAGACCATGCAATTATCTTGCACCGACACTAAACCTGTCTCCAAACGGACTTAAACGAGATTCCACATGGCCCCCGACACATAGGAGTTCCATTGGGTGCGTCCAAAATGATTCTCGAGCCTCCGGTACGTTCTGCGCAAACCATGCACCTATTCTGTAGAAAGATTAGCACCATCTCCAAATGGAACGAAACGGGCTTCCACTTGAGCCTCGTCACCAATGAGTTCCATTAGGTGTGTCCAAAATGATTTCCAAGCCTATGGTATGTTTGGTGCAAATCGTGCACCTATCTTGCATCAAGTTTAGCACCATCTCCAATCGGACCGTAACGAGCTTCCACTTGAGCCTCATCACCTAGCAGTACCATCGGGTGCGTCCAAATCGATTTCAGAGCGTATGGTACGATTGGTGTGAGCCGTCGAACTATCTTGCACCGGCACTGACACTGTCTCCAAATAGACTGAAACAAGATTCCACATGACCCACGTCACCTAGGAGTTCCATCGGATGCATCTAAACCAATTTCCAAGCCCATGGTAGGTTCCGCGCAACCCGTGCACCTCGTCAGGATTAGCACTATCTCCAAACGGACCAAAACAAGCTTCCACTTCGGCCTCGTCACCTATGAGTTCAGTGGGGCGTGTCCAAAACAATTTCCAAGTCTATGGTATGTTTGGCGCAAACCGTGCACCTATCTTGCATCAAGTTTAGCACCATCTCCAATCGGACCGTAACGAGCTTCCACTTGAGCATCATCACCTAGGAGTACAATCAGGTGCGTCCAAAATGATTTATGTGCCTATGGTATATTTGGTGAAGACCGTGCAATTATCTTGTACCGACACCAAACCTGTCTCCAAACGGACTTAAACGAGATTTCACATGGCCCGCGACACCTAGGAGTTCCATTGGGTGCGTCCAAAATGATTCTCGAGCCTCTGGTACGTTCTACGCAAACCGTGCAGCTGTCTTGCAGAAAGATTAGCACCATCTCCAAACGGAACGAAACGAGCTTCCACTTGAGCCTCGTCACCTATGAGTTCCATTAGGTGTGTCCAAAACGATTTCCAAGCCTATGGTATGTTTGGTGCAAACCGTGCACCTATCTTGCATCAAGTTTAGCGCCATCTCCAATCGGACCGTAATGAGCTTCCACTTGAGCCTCGTCACCTAGGAGTACCATTGGGTGCGTCCAAATCGATTTCAGAGCGTATGGTATGATTGGTGCGAGCCGTCCAACTATCTTGCCCCGGCACTAACACTGTCTCCAAATAGACTGAAACAAGATTCCACATGACCCACGTCACCTAGGAGTTCCATCGGATGCATCTAAACCAATTCGAGCCAATGGTAGGTTCCGCGCAACCCGTGCACCTCGTCAAGATTAGCACTATCTCCAAACGGACCAAAACAAGCTTGTACTTCAGCCTCGTCACCTATGAGTTCAGTGGGGCGTGTCCAAAATGATTTCTAAGACTATGGTATGTTTGGCGCAATCCGTGCACCTATCTTGCATCAAGTGTAGCACCATCTCCAATCGGACCGTAACGAGCTTCCACTTGAGCATCGTCACCTAGGAGTACCATCAGGTGTGTCCAAAACGATTTATGTGCCTATGGTATATTTGTTGAAGACCGTGCAATTATCTTGCACCGACACTAAACCTGTCTCCAAACGGACTTAAACAAGATTCCACATGGCCCCTGACACATAGGAGTTACATTGGGTGCGTCCAAAATGATTCTCGAGCCTCCGGTACGTTCTGCGCAAACCATGCACCTATTCTTTAGAAAGATTAGCACCATCTCCAAACGGAACGAAATGGGCTTCCACTTGAGCCTCGTCACCTATGAGTTCCATTAGGTGTGTCCAAAATGATTTCCAAGCCTATGGTATGTTTGGTGCAAATCGTGCACCTATCTTGCATGAAGTTTAGCACCATCTCCAATTGGACCGTAACGAGCTTCCACTTGAGCCTCATCACCTAGCAGTACCATCGGGTGCGTCCAAATCGATTTCAGAGCGTATGGTACGATTGGTGTGAGCCGTCCAACTATCTTGCACCGGCACTGACACTGTCTCCAAATAGACTGAAACAAGATTCCACATGACCCACGTCACCTAGGAGTTCCATCGGATGCATCCAAACCAATTTCCAAGCCCATGGTAGGTTTCGCGTAACCCGTGCACCTCGTCAAGATTAGCACTATCTCCAAACGGACCAAAACAAGCTTCCACTTCAGCCTCGTCACCTATGAGTTCAGTGGGGCGTGTCCAAAACGATTTCCAAGTCTATGGTATGTTTGGCGCAAACCGTGCACCTATCTTGCATCAAGTTTAGCACCATCTCCAATCAGACCGTAACGAGCTTCCACTTGAGCATCGTCACCTAGGAGTACCATCAGGTGCGTCCAAAACGATTTATGTGCCTATGGTATATTTGGTGAAGACCGTGCAATTATCTTGTACCGACACTAAACCTGTCTCCAAACGGACTTAAACGAGATTCCACATGGCAAGCGACACCTAGGAGTTCCATTGGGTGCGTCCAAAATGATTCTCGAGCCTCTGGTACGTTCTACGCAAACCGTGCAGCTGTCTTGCAGAAAGATTAGCACCATCTCCAAACGGAACGAAACGAGCTTCCACTTGAGCCTCGTCACCTATGAGTTCCATTAGGTGTGTCCAAAACGATTTCCAAGCCTATGGTATGTTTGGTGCAAACCGTGCACCTATCTTGCATCAAGTTTAGCGCCATCTCCAATCGGACCGTAACGAGCTTCCACTTGAGCCTCGTCACCTAGGAGTACCATCGGGTGCGTCCAAATCGATTTCAGAGCGTATGGTACGATTGGTGCGAGCCGTCCAACTGTCTTGCCCCGGCACTAACACTGTCTCCAAATAGACTGAAACAAGATTCCACATGACCCACGTCACCTAGGAGTTCCATCAGATGCATCTAAACCAATCCGAGCCATTGGTAGGTTCCGCGCAACCCGTGCACCTCGTCAAGATTAGCACTATCTCCAAACGGACCAAAACAAGCTTGTACTTCAGCCTCGTCACCTATGAGTTCAGTGGGGCGTGTCCAAAATGATTTCCAAGACTATGGTATGTTTGGCGCAATCCGTGCACCTATCTTGCATCAAGTTTAGCACCATCTACAATCGGACCGTAACGAGCTTCCACTTGAGCATCGTCACCTAGGAGTACCATCGGGTGTGTCCAAAACGATTTATGTGCCTATGGTATATTTGTTGAAGACCATGCAATTATCTTGCACCGACACTAAACCTGTCTACAAACGGACTTAAACGAGATTCCACATGGCCCCCGACACATAGGAGTTACATTGGGTGCGTCCAAAATGATTCTCGAGCCTCCGGTACGTTCTGCGCAAACCATGCACCTATTCTTTAGAAAGATTAGCACCATCTCCAAACGGAACGAAATGGGCTTCCACTTGAGCCTCGTCACCTATGAGTTCCATTAGGTGTGTCCAAAATGATTTCCAAGCCTATGGTATGTTTGGTGCAAATCGTGCACCTATCTTGCAAGTTTAGCACCATCTCCAATTGGACCGTAACGAGCTTCCACTTGAGCCTCATCACCTAACAGTACCATCGGGTGCGTCCAAATTGATTTTAGAGCATATGGTACGATTGGTGCGAGCTGTCCAACTATCTTGCACCGGCACTGACACTGTAACAGAACCGACCAAATTATAAGAGCACAAGTACGAAAACAAGCACCGAAGCGCTCAAATTTTCAAACTTGAGCCCATATAATCCCGGTAGTCAATCGAAATCACGAAGGATTTCAAACCAAACTGCTTACAACCAGGATCGCATCATTCAACATACACATCATACGTTACATTTCACAATAGTTCAGAAATAGTTAACACCACGGAGTAGCACTTATTACAAACCGAGTTTGAAAGTAGCGGAAGTCTTACACACACTGAAGATACTTAAATACTGCCAGTTTAGTTAGATCAACATCCCACAAAAGAACGAGGTAAGTACATAAAGATGATCATGCCCACGTGATCTAGTCCTCATCCCCAGCGGGGTGAAGGCAAGTCTTGCAGAAGCCTTGGTAAAGCATATCATCTGCAACAGGAGGGAATAAACCCTGAGTACTGGAATGTACTCAGCTAGACTTACCCGTCATAAACCAGAAATAAAGTAGACACCAAGGATTATGCAAGGCTTACACAAGAGGCTAGCTGACACCACATTTTGCATAAAGGCATAAGTAGCTGAAACTTTTATAACCTGTACTGGCAGTTATTTTTAGCATTTACCTGTCATCTATCTTAGCACCTGTACTAAACATGCACTTGATTATCATCAAACAATTATTCATATTATTCCATAGCAGGTATAAATTGTGGCAACATTGTATCATTCACTTAACCATCTGTTTAATTAATGAGATCTACGTTGCCGCTGCTCAAGTCAAGTGCTCACTAACCGGGAGCGACGGCGATTCGAATCGAATTCCTATCCAGCTGGAGGGGTATTTCTAACACTCACCGTGCAGACCCCTGCCAGGGTCGCACAGGCCACCATTTCATGTAATTCAGGAATCGCGGGTCCGAATGATGTCGCAACCCCAAGGGCGACACTCTGCCAGGTGATAGGGACTCTAACCCCCCCTTGGTCTCACGCCAATGTCCCCAAGCACATCCTTTCTCTCCTCCAAGAAGCAACCTACCATTCGATTCCCGGCCTGAATCACATTACTCGGCTTCGCGGTCGGAACGACTTATCCGGCCAACTAAGTGTTAGACTGCGTTCAACATGACTCAAGGACGTACAGCGAATCGGTCCTTAAACGACTCAGACGGGCATGGCTCCACACCCAAGACGTGAAGTGTCTTGCGGCTGTACCATCGAACTCCCGCCCGGTCTCAAATTCATTTTAAAGCATGGTTCCATCACGATAGCCATAAGCCACTCGTGACCCAGTCCTATCTCTCGCGGATGACCGGAAATCACCCGACTTCTACCGTACTAAGCAGGGCTAAGCATTGACACGTGCCTACACCTAATATAGGATTAGGGCATAATATCTGGACAAGGACAGGTGTAATGCAACAGTTGTTTTCATACAACTCCTACTACATAATGCAGTAAACAAATAAAAGTACTCAAGATATCTTTTATCAAATAATGGGTTCAGCATGCACCGGGGCTTGCCTTTCAGGAAGGTGGAAGGCCGGTGATCAGGGCACTCTGGTAGATCGTCTGATGGAGCTTCTTCGACGTTGGGGTCTTCTGTTGCTTCCCCCGGTTGACTCAGCACTTCCTCTGGGATCGTCTGCTACGAACTCGAGGAGAGTTACCCCCTCCGGTACACCTATTGCATGAGTGCATAATAAATCTCATGAATGCATAATGAAAGATGCAATATGCTCGGAATGAAATGCATTACAACAATTTAGCGCTCTATTCAAATCACTTCAAAAGAGTAGGTGCAAATTTCCTCTCCGGTAGAGAAGTACTCACCTAATCTACTTAACCTAAGATAAAGTTGCTCATCTTCAGTTAAAGCCCTAACACCTAACAATTACAAAAGTAACTTGTCTTAGGATATCACACCATATAAATCAACAAGGCATCACAATAGAGCATACTGGACAGCAGCTACTTGTTTTTATCACAACTGGAGATTTATAATTCCAAAAGATATGATCTAGGACAATCTGGAAAGCCCAAGAAATACTCTACAATTCATTTTCAGACCTCAACCCCAAACTCATAAGTTTTCCACGTCAAACTTCACAAGTTCCAGAATCTGTCCTCTCAAAACAGAGAGTAGCAGATTCTGAACTGCCACTTAAAACAACAGTAACTCTCAAACTATTAAGCCAAATGTTCCCAAATTTTGACACAAGCTAGTTCATCAAGTTTACTGTGACTTTGGTATTTACAAGTTTCCCAACAACAAATTTTATCAAAGGTCAAATTTAGAAATACTTCCAGCTGTCCAGAAAACCTAAATTACAAAGGTTAAATATTTGTTGATATGACCAAAGTCTCCTAAAACCAAACTAATGTTACTAACAGTTCACATTAGGTATAAAAACACCAGAAAGGAAGGTGGAACCAACTAGAATATTTATTTAACCCCAATTCTTAATTTACTTAATTATTTAGGTAGAATTTTAAACATATATGTAAACTGCTCCTAAAATTCTACAAAAATTACAGGGGACTCTCTGACCTCCAATTAGACCACAGTAAAAAGTTGAACAAGTTTTATTCACAGAAACTCCCTAAACAAAATTCACAAGCCCAAAAGGCTGATTTTTGCATAAATCATAAATCACATTGAAAAGTATCAAACAACAGATTTCATATTTTTCTTAGACACTCTAGGGTACCAAGACATTCTCCAAAAATTTACACTAACATTGCACATGTAGAAAAATTATAAAAATTACTTCAATTATTTCCTAGAATAAAATGATAGCCTTATAACTTGAAAATTACTTAAGTACTGATGCCCAAATTTTTACCATAGCTAGGACTAGCATAGAGTAACCTACCCACCAAATTTCATAATTTATGGAACTCTACAGCTCAAGCTATAAATTAAACAAATTTGTATGCATTCCAAAACACATTTAAAGGATCTAATAAAATCTTACAGAATTTAAACATCTCAAGCCAGATCTATATTTTTCTAAAATACTACACATCCAGTAGATTCTAACAAAATTTATTTCATGATTTTTGGATCACTAAAACCCTAGATTCCTATTTTTCCAAGTATTACAAAAATCAGTATCAAAATAATAAAAATCCATTTTTATTTCGGACAACTGGGCCGGCCCGGGAAAACGAATCCGGCCCACAACTCCCACGCGCGCGCTCTCGGCCCGCTCGGCTCTCCCGCCCGCGCGCGGCACTGACACGCGGGCCCCCGCGGTCAGCGACCGGGAGCAGGGGAGCCGACGCCCGGCGAGCTCCGGTGAGCCCGCGCTCGCCGGAGAAGAGCCCGCGCGGCCAACCGAGCACGACCTCGTGATCTCCGTCACCCGGCGCATCGATTGGCACCCATAGGATAGACGGGGATGAGGAGGAGAGGACCTGCCGCCGTGCGTGGCGGCCGGTGACCTCCGGTGGCGGCGCACCGTCGCCGGTGAAGAAGCGCGGTGCGGTTGGAGCTCGGTACGAGCTTCACCGAGTCCAGGCGGTTCCATTTTACTACTAAGGGGAGATGGAGAAGGACCCGAGACACCCGGCCACGGTGAGGTCCCGTGGCGGGCTCCGGCGACCCCTCGGAGGCGGAGAAGAAGACAATGCGGCTCACCTAAGGTTCAATAGCTGGCTCCAGTGGGTCAAGGGGGTGGAGGGTGGTGAGGCGGAGGTGATGGCGAGCGCAAACGGCCGGTGGTGTGGCGTGGCTCGCGCTCGGGCTCGTCGGAGAAGAAGGGGATGGCGGCTCGGTTCTTTGCGTTTTGAAAACGAGAAGGAAGGAGGAGGAGGAAGTGAATGGGGGAGGTGGGAGCGGCAGCAGGGGCGCCTTTCATGCGCTCGGCAGCTGGCCGCGTCGCCAGGTCGCGCGCGGCGCGTGGAGGACACGCGGCGGCGTTGTTCTGCCGCGACGCCACGTTCCGTTCACTGAAGTTTGAAA
>CM039598.1:34847937-34976639 GCA_022457205.1 Saccharum spontaneum | reverse complement strand
CAGACTTAGAAAAATTCTAAGTCCTGGAATTACACTACTAGCTGACTTGTGGGCCACTTTTGAGCATGTTGTGGTCATTTTCATGAGATGGTCATATTGAGACTTTTGTTCCCCATGAATTTCTCTACAACTTTGCTTAAGGGTGCTCTTCCATGCAAGATCTCTAAATTAGACTTTCTAATTGGTCAAACTAGAACCTTCTATGGTCAAATGGGGGTCAAACTTGTCATGGAGGGCAATTTTATAATTTTGGTCAACATGAACCTTGATCCAAATGTTACTCTAAGTATAGCTAAGGTGTTGTAGGTCATGATTGATGACTTTACCTTTTTGTTACACCAACTATCAAATACTTTGTGAAATCAATCAAACAAACCCTAAACAAACACATGAATTGCATTACATGAAATACTAAACATGGATTATGCAGGTCATGCTTATGCAAATGCAATGCAATTAAGGACTAAACACTTGAGGTGTTACAGCCCTCCCCCCTTATAAAAATCTCGTCCCGAGATTTGGAAAGCGTACCATTTTTCATAGAATTCTTTATAACCATCCCGCAAATAATCTTCCCGTTCCCACGTAGCATCACTCTCACTACCCTGATTACTCCACATCACTTTGTACCACTTAACCACTTTACTTCTAGTTACTCGTTCCTGAGTATCGATCACTCGGACTGGTTTTTCTTCATAGGTTAAGTCGGATTCCAGCCTGATATCTCCTAACGGAACTTGTTCCTCAGGAACTCGAAGACACTTTTTAAGCTGAGATACATGGAAAACATTGAATATGGCCCTCATCTCAGGAGGCAACTGGATTTTGTACGCAACAGCTCCACTCTTGCCTATGATCTGGAAAGGACCCACGTATCTTGGTGCAAGCTTTCGCTTAACGCCAAAACGTTGGACACTCTTCATTGGAGAAACTTTCAAATAAACGAAGTCTCCAACTTCAAATTCGAGTGGTTTTCTGCGACGATCAGCATAGCTTTTCTGTCTAGCTTGGGCTGCAGCCATGTGTTTCTGGATAGTACGGACTTGTTCCTCGGCTTCCTGGACAAAATCAATGCCATAATACCTTCTTTCCCCAGCTTCTACCCAGTTCAGTGGAGTTCGGCACTTACGACCGTACAAAGCTTCGAATGGAGCCATCTTAATACTCTCTTGATAACTGTTATTGTACGAGAATTCAGCTAAAGGTAGCCATTTTTCCCAAGAACCCTTGGATGAAATGACGCATGCCCGCAACAGATCTTCCAAGATTTGGTTAACTCGTTCCGTCTGACCAGAGGTCTGGGGGTGATAAGCAGAGCTTCTCACTAACTTGGTTCCCAGAAGGTGATGCAAATGCTCCCAAAAGCGAGCAGTGAACTGGGGACCCCGATCAGAAACGATTGTACGAGGTATCCCATGAAGCCGGACTATCTGATTGAAGTACAACTCAGCATAGTCAGTAGGACGATAGTCCACTCTCACGGGGATGAAATGAGCTGATTTGGTCAAACGGTCAACAATTACCCAGATAGAGTTATGATTTTTGACTGTGGGAGGAAGTCCGACAATGAAATCCATACTTATTTCTTCCCATTTCCAGCCTGGAATGGAGAGTGGCTGAAGCAACCCAGCTTTCATATGCACAGCTTTCACTCTGCAACAGGTGTCGCATCTAGCAACATATGCAGCTATCTCTTTCCGCATCTTGGTCCACCAATAAAGTGGTTTCAAATCATAATACATCTTATTACTACCAGGATGGATGGACAACTTGGAAGAATGTGCCTCGGACAGGATCTGATCTCTAAGCTCTCGATCCTTTGGTACCACTAACCTATCCTTGAACCACAGCACACCTTCGTCATCTAACCTGAAATGCTTAGTTTCTTCCTCTTTCATCTTCCGTTTTATGTGAAATATACCCGGATCAGTCTTTTGGAGCTCGATGATTTTATTTCTGAGAGTGCCACTGACAGTGATGTTGTACAAGACTGCCGGATGTAACAGGCGGGATCGGTGAAAATCAGTTTCAACTAAGGAATGGCAATGAGATTTACGGCTCAAAGCGTCCGCAACCACGTTTGCCTTGCCTGGGTGATAGTACACTTGGAGATTATAATCTTTAATCAACTCAAGCCATCTTCTCTGACGCATATTTAGCTCGGGTTGGGTGAAGATGTATTTGAGGCTTTTGTGGTCTGTATAGATATTGCAGACATTGCCCAGCAGATAATGCCGCCACACCTTCAAAGCATGAACAACTGCGGCCAGTTCTAAGTCATGCGTTGGATAATTCACCTCATGTTTCCGAAGTTGCCGTGAAGTGTATGCAATTACTCGGCCTTCCTGCATCAGAACACCTCCCAAACCTATGCCTGAGGCATCACAGTAAACATCAAAAGGTTTCTCGATATCCGGTTGTGCCAAAACCGGAGCCGAGGTTAGGAGGGTTCGCAGTTGGTGAAAAGCCGCATCACACTCAGGAGTCCAGACAAACCTGGTGTCTTTTTGCAGCAACCGAGTCATGGGTTTGGCTATTTTTGAGAAATCCGGGATGAAGCGACGATAATAGCCAGCCAACCCAAGAAAACTCCGGACCTCATGAACCGAAGTAGGAGCCTTCCAATTCAATACTTCTTCTACCTTGGTGGGATCCACCATAATACCTCCATCGGACAATACATGCCCAAGAAAAGGTACTTCCCGAAGCCAGAATTCGCATTTACTGAACTTCGCATACAGTTTATGCTCACGCAATCTGCTGAGGACAATACGCAAGTGTTCCGCGTGGTCTTCCTCATTTTCAGAATACACTAAGATGTCATCAATGAATACCACCACAAACTTGTCCAATTCGGGCATAAACACCGAATTCATCAAGCACATGAAGTGCGCTGGGGCATTAGTCAGACCGAAGGACATAACAAGATACTCATAAAGGCCGTATCTCGTCGAGAAGGCTGTTTTTGGAATATCTTCAGGACGGATTTTAATCTGATGATACCCCGACCTTAGATCAATCTTGGAAAAGACTTTGGCTTTGGACAATTGATCGAACAAGATGTCGATACGCGGCAGAGGATACTTATTCTTGACAGTGACTGCATTCAGAGGTCTATAGTCCACGCACATCCGCAAGGTTTGATCCTTCTTCTTTACAAAGATAGCAGGGCAACCCCACGGAGATGAGCTAGGACGGATCAACCCCTTCTTCAGCAGTTCATTCAATTGTACCTTAAGCTCAGCTAACTCATTTGGAGGCATTCTATAGGGTCTCCTAGAGATGGGTGCGGTACCAGGCAGCAACTCGATTTTAAATTCCACATCCCGATCCGGAGGGAGTCCCGGCAAATCATCGGGAAAAACATCCGGAAACTCATTTACTACGGGAATTTCAGCCAACGCCTTTGCTTGCACAGCATGAATTTTCCCCGACAATTCAACTTTCCTGGGAAGTTGAACTAGAAAACCCTTTTGATCGGTAGGATCTCTGAGCATAACTACCCGAGCAGATGTGTCAATAAGTACCCCATTCTGACTCATCCAATTCATTCCCAAGATAACATCTATGTCTAACCCCGGTAACACCAATAGAGCAAGCGAATAACTTCGCCCTTCTATCTCAAACTTAAGGTTCCCCACTACTTTGTTTGTGGAAATATTCCCACTTGCAGCACTAATACAATAACCCACACCTTCAACAGTATGCAACTTGTGTGCAAATTTGGATGCAAACTTAGGACTGATAAAGGAATGCGAAGCACCTGAATCAAAAAGTACCACTGCGGGGTGTTGGTCAACTAGGAACTTACCAGCCGTGACTACCTCACCAGATGGAATTTCTTCAATACTGTTATAGTGAGCATGCCCCTGACGACCACCTTGATTGACATTTTTCTTAGGATACGGACAATTCCGGGCCCAATGACCGGGCTTGTTACAATTCCAGCAAGGCATATTGCTAGGAGGAACACTAGAACTACTCTGACCAGAAGTCCCTTTTGGCAGAGCGACAGTGTATGCCTTACGGAACCCAGTTTTCACAGCCGTCTTCTTCTGTGGCGGACGGAACCTTGCATTCTGGGCAGGCGGACGTGGAGAAGACCTGGGTGCTGCTGAGGCCCTTGACTGAGAAGCGCTTGCCTCCAGGGCCCTTTTCCGGCTCTTAGAAGCAGAATAAATAGTATTATTGTTCTCTTGTGTCAAAGCATCACTGATGAAATCATTGAAAGTGGTACACTTGCTAGTACCCATAGTCTTCATTAACTTTGGGCCGAGGCCCCTTTTGAAACTAGCAATCTTTTTGGCATCAGTATCCACAAATTCCGTGGCGTACCTTGCCAAGTTGTTGAAGGACTGCAGGTACTCAGTTAAGCTCTTGTTCCCCTGTGTCAGCCTCATAAACTCTGTATGCTTAATTGCCATCAGACCTGGAGGGATATAATTCCCCCGGAATGCCGCCTTAAACTGATCCCAAGCGATCGGGACATTAGCAGGGAGCGTGGAGCGATAGTGACTCCACCAGATGCCTGCTGGGCCATGCAATTGATGGGAGGCATACTCCGTTTTCAGCTCATCAGTTAGGCGTAACAGACGAAACTTTTGCTCAATTGTGTTCAACCATTCATCAGCCTGCAGGGGCTCTTCCGCTTCCTTAAAAAGCGGGGGCTTTGTATCCAGGAAATCCTTGAAGTCACTGTATTGGTTTGGCTCCGGGCCCTGACGACCATGCCGAGCCTCACGATTGGCCATCTGGCGCAATGCGTCGGCCAACATCCGCTGCCCCTCCACTACGGTTTGCATTAATTCCGCCGGGGTAGGTGGTGGCGGAGGGGGCGGCTGGTCCTCCTCCTCATTTCCACGACCTCTACGAAGATTGTACGACATCTGCAAAATGCATAGCCAATGAGCACTGACGATGTGGGAAATTTGTAGATGAATTATTGCGAAATGTCAAACTGTCTTCAAGAATAAAATTCTCATAATAATTAAGGCACAATAATTCATCACAACCGCACAATCCATTCAAGCGCATCAATTGCCGAACTCGTACTTGGTAATCCATCAAGACGTTCTTCGATAAGGGCTCACTTACAGGGAGCACAACGGTTATCGGATCGTTTACGTTGCTATCTACGTGATTTTGACCTTTTGCCCGGTACTTTGATTTGATTTCAAGATTGTTAGTGACTGTGAAAGGCGACTTCAAACTGACCACAAAGAGACTTCTCAATGGAGAGTTCTATGTTGGATCAGGACTAGCCACCTCGATACCTGCGCGTGCCAAGCAGCACAACCTTATGTCGCGCGCCATAGGAGGCCCTCGGTTTCGTCGCGGCACCGAAGGGAGCTAATCGTGACACCATCATCGAACACAACACAATAAGACATCCCATTGCGATCGAAATTATCAGGTTCAAACTACATTCAAGAAACATACGGTTCAACCTTACATCCCAACGTCAAATTATTACAAGGCCTCACTCCTACACAGGGAGGCGCAAAAGACGATCCTAACATTAAAGGTACGTGACGACTACTCTAAGCATCATCCTCCGAGTCCGTGTCAAGGATCTCCCCGCCGTCCTCATCACTGACAGGCTCTAGCTCGTCGTCTTCTTCTTCTTCTTCTGGCTCTTCCTCCGGTGCTTCCGCAGGTGGAGCATCTTGTGGTCCATCGACCTCTACTTCATCATCATCATCTGCCATGAAGATTCCGGAACCCATCTCCTCATCAACATTGTTGTTCCTAGGTAGCAGAGGATTTAGCTGGTTGTTCAGGCGGTGCACTTCTTCATGAAGATTGTTATTGTATTCTTCAGCATTTTCCAACTGTTGTTCGAGCTCAAACTGACGAGCTCTCAGAACATTCTCCTCGTACCAGGCTTCATCCCTCTGTTCCATTACACGGACCAACATACGCTGACAGTTACGATTGGCCACTGTCAGCCTTTGGACTGCAAGTGTTTCTTGATCTCGATCATGAATGACTTGCTCCAACTGTTGCCGTGCTGCATCCCTGGCAGCGGTCACCTCAGCCAGCTCAGCCCGTAACTGTTCCACCTCGGAGGGCTCAGGACGGGGCTCCCGCGGAGCTAACTGGTGGCGCGGGACCCTTCCACCCGTTGATTTACGGGCCGTCATCCGGGTACGAGCCATCTGTATCAACAAGATGTGACTTAAAGTGAGAATCATTTAGGGGATACGAAATTTATCTTTAGTCGGGACTATTAAAATTTTTAAGGAGGGAGTGAATGACATGTATGATATAATTAAACATGATGCATGCACGTTCCGTACGTCCTCTCACCTTAGTAGAAAACTAAAATGCTAACGCTAAGCGGTGGCATACATACGTTCTCTCATATAAGCGAAACTATCGGTCTACACGTTACGCTGTTAGTGTACCTGCAGAAAATTTCCATTGCAGCCCAAAAATTCCCAAAATAATATACAAGGAAGCAGTAAACTAAATACTTTCCATATACACATCCCCGGATGTATATATTTCAGTATCAAAGCTACCCGATGGATAGATGCCCACAATTAAGTGTTCTTACATAGTTACATGGTTTGAACATGTAATATGCAAACCACCAAAACTACTCTCCCCTAGACCGCCGGTTGGACGATCATGCTCTCACAACTCACACTTACCAGAGCGTCGAGGTACTTGATCCATACATTACCACCCAAGTGGATGGCATCCATACAATATCACGCCGTATGGACGACGAAACAAAAACAACAAGGCCCCCAAGTTAGTCTTTATAATAAGCCACCTAAGAGTCCTTATTTGGGCTAAGGGATGTGATCACTGGCATACTCATAAAAATACTTTTTAAAGTTTAACCATTTTCGCAAACAAATACTTTTGTTTTTAATTACTCGTAATGATGTACTTAATGTTGAATTATGCTCCGGTACCAGCTGTAACAGAACCGACCAAATTATAAGAGCACAAGTACGAAAACAAGCACCGAAGCGCTCAAATTTTCAAACTTGAGCCCATATAATCCCGGTAGTCAATCGAAATCACGAAGGATTTGAAACCAAACTGCTTACAACCAGGATCGCATCATTCAACATACACATCATACGTTACATTTCACAATAGTTCAGAAATAGTTAACACCACGGAGTAGCACTTATTACAAACCGAGTTTGAAAGTAGCGGAAGTCTTACACACACTGAAGATACTTAAATACTGCCAGTTTAGTTAGATCAACATCCCACAAAAGAACGAGGTAAGTACATAAAGATGATCATGCCCACGTGATCTAGTCCTCATCCCCAGCGGGGTGAAGGCAAGTCTTGCAGAAGCCTTGGTAAAGCATATCATCTGCAACAGGAGGGAATAAACCCTGAGTACTGGAATGTACTCAGCTAGACTTACCCGTCATAAACCAGAAATAAAGTAGACACCAAGGATTATGCAAGGCTTACACAAGAGGCTAGCTGACACCACATTTTGCATAAAGGCATAAGTAGCTGAAACTTTTATAACCTGTACTGGCAGTTATTTTTAGCATTTACCTGTCATCTATCTTAGCACCTGTACTAAACATGCACTTGATTATCATCAAACAATTATTCATATTATTCCATAGCAGGTATAAATTGTGGCAACATTGTATCATTCACTTAACCATCTGTTTAATTAATGAGATCTACGTTGCCGCTGCTCAAGTCAAGTGCTCACTAACCGGGAGCGACGGCGATTCGAATCGAATTCCTATCCAGCTGGAGGGGTATTTCTAACACTCACCGTGCAGACCCCTGCCAGGGTCGCACAGGCCACCATTTCATGTAATTCAGGAATCGCGGGTCCGAATGATGTCGCAACCCCAAGGGCGACACTCTGCCAGGTGATAGGGACTCTAACCCCCCCTTGGTCTCACGCCAATGTCCCCAAGCACATCCTTTCTCTCCTCCAAGAAGCAACCTACCATTCGATTCCCGGCCTGAATCACATTACTCGGCTTCGCGGTCGGAACGACTTATCCGGCCAACTAAGTGTTAGACTGCGTTCAACATGACTCAAGGACGTACAGCGAATCGGTCCTTAAACGACTCAGACGGGCATGGCTCCACACCCAAGACGTGAAGTGTCTTGCGGCTGTACCATCGAACTCCCGCCCGGTCTCAAATTCATTTTAAAGCATGGTTCCATCACGATAGCCATAAGCCACTCGTGACCCAGTCCTATCTCTCGCGGATGACCGGAAATCACCCGACTTCTACCGTACTAAGCAGGGCTAAGCATTGACACGTGCCTACACCTAATATAGGATTAGGGCATAATATCTGGACAAGGACAGGTGTAATGCAACAGTTGTTTTCATACAACTCCTACTACATAATGCAGTAAACAAATAAAAGTACTCAAGATATCTTTTATCAAATAATGGGTTCAGCATGCACCGGGGCTTGCCTTTCAGGAAGGTGGAAGGCCGGTGATCAGGGCACTCTGGTAGATCGTCTGATGGAGCTTCTTCGACGTTGGGGTCTTCTGTTGCTTCCCCCGGTTGACTCAGCACTTCCTCTGGGATCGTCTGCTCGAACTCGAGGAGAGTTACCCCCTCCGGTACACCTATTGCATGAGTGCATAATAAATCTCATGAATGCATAATGAAAGATGCAATATGCTCGGAATGAAATGCATTACAACAATTTAGCGCTCTATTCAAATCACTTCAAAAGAGTAGGTGCAAATTTCCTCTCCGGTAGAGAAGTACTCACCTAATCTACTTAACCTAAGATAAAGTTGCTCATCTTCAGTTAAAGCCCTAACACCTAACAATTACAAAAGTAACTTGTCTTAGGATATCACACCATATAAATCAACAAGGCATCACAATAGAGCATACTGGACAGCAGCTACTTGTTTTTATCACAACTGGAGATTTATAATTCCAAAAGATATGATCTAGGACAATCTGGAAAGCCCAAGAAATACTCTACAATTCATTTTCAGACCTCAACCCCAAACTCATAAGTTTTCCACGTCAAACTTCACAAGTTCCAGAATCTGTCCTCTCAAAACAGAGAGTAGCAGATTCTGAACTGCCACTTAAAACAACAGTAACTCTCAAACTATTAAGCCAAATGTTCCCAAATTTTGACACAAGCTAGTTCATCAAGTTTACTGTGACTTTGGTATTTACAAGTTTCCCAACAACAAATTTTATCAAAGGTCAAATTTAGAAATACTTCCAGCTGTCCAGAAAACCTAAATTACAAAGGTTAAATATTTGTTGATATGACCAAAGTCTCCTAAAACCAAACTAATGTTACTAACAGTTCACATTAGGTATAAAAACACCAGAAAGGAAGGTGGAACCAACTAGAATATTTATTTAACCCCAATTCTTAATTTACTTAATTATTTAGGTAGAATTTTAAACATATATGTAAACTGCTCCTAAAATTCTACAAAAATTACAGGGGACTCTCTGACCTCCAATTAGACCACAGTAAAAATTTGAACAAGTTTTATTCACAGAAACTCCCTAAACAAAATTCACAAGCCCAAAAGGCTGATTTTTGCATAAATCATAAATCACATTGAAAAGTATCAAACAACAGATTTCATATTTTTCTTAGACACTCTAGGGTACCAAGACATTCTCCAAAAATTTACACTAACATTGCACATGTAGAAAAATTATAAAAATTACTTCAATTATTTCCTAGAATAAAATGATAGCCTTATAACTTGAAAATTACTTAAGTACTGATGCCCAAATTTTTACCATAGCTAGGACTAGCATAGAGTAACCTACCCACCAAATTTCATAATTTATGGAACTCTACAGCTCAAGCTATAAATTAAACAAATTTGTATGCATTCCAAAACACATTTAAAGGATCTAATAAAATCTTACAGAATTTAAACATCTCAAGCCAGATCTATATTTTTCTAAAATACTACACATCCAGTAGATTCTAACAAAATTTATTTCATGATTTTTGGATCACTAAAACCCTAGATTCCTATTTTTCCAAGTATTACAAAAATCAGTATCAAAATAATAAAAATCCATTTTTATTTCGGACAACTGGGCCGGCCCGGGAAAACGAATCCGGCCCACAACTCCCACGCGCGCGCTCTCGGCCCGCTCGGCTCTCCCGCCCGCGCGCGGCACTGACACGCGGGCCCCCGCGGTCAGCGACCGGGAGCAGGGGAGCCGACGCCCGGCGAGCTCCGGTGAGCCCGCGCTCGCCGGAGAAGAGCCCGCGCGGCCAACCGAGCACGACCTCGTGATCTCCGTCACCCGGCGCATCGATTGGCACCCATAGGATAGACGGGGATGAGGAGGAGAGGACCTGCCGCCGTGCGTGGCGGCCGGTGACCTCCGGTGGCGGCGCACCGTCGCCGGTGAAGAAGCGCGGTGCGGTTGGAGCTCGGTACGAGCTTCACCGAGTCCAGGCGGTTCCATTTTACTACTAAGGGGAGATGGAGAAGGACCCGAGACACCCGGCCACGGTGAGGTCCCGTGGCGGGCTCCGGCGACCCCTCGGAGGCGGAGAAGAAGACAATGCGGCTCACCTAAGGTTCAATAGCTGGCTCCAGTGGGTCAAGGGGGTGGAGGGTGGTGAGGCGGAGGTGATGGCGAGCGCAAACGGCCAGTGGTGTGGCGTGGCTCGCGCTCGGGCTCGTCGGAGAAGAAGGGGATGGCGGCTCGGTTCTTTGCGTTTTGAAAACGAGAAGGAAGGAGGAGGAGGAAGTGAATGGGGGAGGTGGGAGCGGCAGCAGGGGCGCCTTTCATGCGCTCGGCAGCTGGCCGCGTCGCCAGGTCGCGCGCGGCGCGTGGAGGACACGCGGCGGCGTTGTTCTGCCGCGACGCCACGTTCCGTTCACTGAAGTTTGAATCGTGGTTTCAGTTCAGTCAAGCCGAGCCTGACAGAGCAACTTTGTCACTCATTATCTTCTAAACCGGTTCGAGTTAGGAGAAGATGATAACATCAAATTGGTAGGGCTTTGTGAGGTCAACAACTTTGTCAATTGGTGCTTAGGCTGGTTCGGCCTATATTTGAAACTACATGGCCTCAAAGTAGTGCTCAAAGAAACTGAAGCCGGGTTTCAGTTAAAGGTGCCGACTGACAGGTCATTTTCATGGCCCAATATCTCTTGAACCATTGAGAACCAGGCTTAGGTGATATTGGCAAAGTTGTAGGGCTACATGTGCCCTACAAATTTGTCAATATGAGTGAAGGCTAGTTTGGCTTGGTTTGCAAACTACAAGCTTCTAAAGTAGGCATCAGTGAAACTGTAAAGTCCAATTCCAGACTTAGAAAAATTCTAAGTCCTGGAATTACACTACTAGCTGACTTGTGGGCCACTTTTGAGCATGTTGTGGTCATTTTCATGAGATGGTCATATTGAGACTTTTGTTCCCCATGAATTTCTCTACAACTTTGCTTAAGGGTGCTCTTCCATGCAAGATCTCTAAATTAGACTTTCTAATTGGTCAAACTAGAACCTTCTATGGTCAAATGGGGGTCAAACTTGTCATGGAGGGCAATTTTATAATTTTGGTCAACATGAACCTTGATCCAAATGTTACTCTAAGTATAGCTAAGGTGTTGTAGGTCATGATTGATGACTTTACCTTTTTGTTACACCAACTATCAAATACTTTGTGAAATCAATCAAACAAACCCTAAACAAACACATGAATTGCATTACATGAAATACTAAACATGGATTATGCAGGTCATGCTTATGCAAATGCAATGCAATTAAGGACTAAACACTTGAGGTGTTACAGACACTATCTCCAAATAGACTGAAACAAGATTCCACATGACCCACGTCACCTAGGAGATCCATCGGATGCATCTAAACCAATTTCTGAGCCTATGGTAGGTTCCGCGCAACCCGTGCACCTCGTCAAGATTAGCACTATCTCCAAACGGACCAAAACAAGCTTCCACTTCAGCCTCGTCACCTATGAGTTCAGTGGGGCGTGTCCAAAACGATTTCCAAGCCTATGGTATGTTTGGCGCAAATCATGCACCTATCTTGCATCAAGTTTAGCACCATCTCCAATCGGACCGTAACGAGCTTCCACTTGAGCATCGTCACCTAGGAGTACCATCGGGTGTGTCCAAAATGATTTATGTGCCTATGGTATATTTGTTGAAGACCGTGCAATTATCTTGCACCGACAGTAAACCTGTCTCCAAACAGACTTAACCGAGATTCCACATGGCCCCCGACACATAGGAGTTCCATTGGGTGCGTCCAAAATGATTCTCGAGCCTCCGGTACGTTCTGCGCAAACCATGCACCTATTCTGCAGAAAGGTTAGCACCATCTTGAGCCTCGTCACAAATGAGTTCCATTTGAGCCTCGTCACAAATGAGTTCCATTTGAGCCTCGTCACAATCGGACCGTAACGAGCTTCCACTTGAGCCTTGTCACCTAGGAGTACCATCGGGTGTGTCCAAATCGATTTCAGAGCGTATGGTACGATTGGTGCGGGCCGTCCAACTATCTTGCACCGGCACTGACACTGTCTCCAAATAGATTGAAACAAGATTCCACATGACCCACGTCACCTAGGAGTTCCATCGGATGCATCTAAACCAATTTCCGAGCCTATGGTAGGTTCCGCGCAACCCGTGCACCTCGTCAAGATTAGCACTATCTCCAAACACACCAAAACAAGCTTCCACTTCAGCCTCGTCACCTATGAGTTCGGTGGGGCATGACCAAAACGATTTCCAAGTCTATGGTATGTTTGGCGCAAACCGTGCACCTATCTTGCATCAAGTTTTGCACCATCTCCAATCAGACCGTAACGAGCTTCCACTTGAGCATCGTCACCTAGGAGTACCATCAGGTGCGTCCAAAATGATTTATGTGCCTATGGTATATTTGGTGAAGACCATGCAATTATCTAACACCGACACAAAACCTGTCTCCAAACGAACTTAAACAAGATTCCACATGGCCCCCGACACCTAGGAGTTCCATTGGGTGCGTCCAAAATGATTCTCGAGCCTCTGGTACGTTCTACGCAAACCGTGCAGCTGTCTTGCAGAAAGATTAGCACCATCTCCAAACGGAACGAAATGGGCTTCCACTTGAGCCTCGTCACCTATGAGTTCCATTAGGTGTGTCCAAAATGATTTCCAAGCCTATGGTATGTTTGGTGCAAATCGTGCACCTATCTTGCATGAAGTTTAGCACCATCTCCAATTGGACCGTAACGAGCTTCCACTTGAGCCTCATCACCTAGCAGTACCATCGGGTGCGTCCAAATCGATTTCAGAGCGTATGGTACGATTGGTGTGAGCCGTCCAACTATCTTGCACCGGCACTGACACTGTCTCCAAATAGACTGAAACAAGATTCCACATGACCCACGTCACCTAGGAGTTCCATCGGATGCATCCAAACCAATTTCCAAGCCCATGGTAGGTTTCGCGTAACCCGTGCACCTCGTCAAGATTAGCACTATCTCCAAACGGACCAAAACAAGCTTCCACTTCAGCCTCGTCACCTATGAGTTCAGTGGGGCGTGTCCAAAACGATTTCCAAGTCTATGGTATGTTTGGCGCAAACCGTGCACCTATCTTGCATCAAGTTTAGCACCATCTCCAATCAGACCGTAACGAGCTTCCACTTGAGCATCGTCACCTAGGAGTACCATCAGGTGCGTCCAAAACGATTTATGTGCCTATGGTATATTTGGTGAAGACCGTGCAATTATCTTGTACCGACACTAAACCTGTCTCCAAACGGACTTAAACGAGATTCCACATGGCAAGCGACACCTAGGAGTTCCATTGGGTGCGTCCAAAATGATTCTCGAGCCTCTGGTACGTTCTACGCAAACCGTGCAGCTGTCTTGCAGAAAGATTAGCACCATCTCCAAACGGAACGAAACGAGCTTCCACTTGAGCCTCGTCACCTATGAGTTCCATTAGGTGTGTCCAAAACGATTTCCAAGCCTATGGTATGTTTGGTGCAAACCGTGCACCTATCTTGCATCAAGTTTAGCGCCATCTCCAATCGGACCGTAACGAGCTTCCACTTGAGCCTCGTCACCTAGGAGTACCATCGGGTGCGTCCAAATCGATTTCAGAGCGTATGGTACGATTGGTGCGAGCCGTCCAACTGTCTTGCCCCGGCACTAACACTGTCTCCAAATAGACTGAAACAAGATTCCACATGACCCACGTCACCTAGGAGTTCCATCAGATGCATCTAAACCAATCCGAGCCATTGGTAGGTTCCGCGCAACCCGTGCACCTTGTCAAGATTAGCACTATCTCCAAACGGACCAAAACAAGCTTGTACTTCAGCCTCGTCACCTATGAGTTCAGTGGGGCGTGTCCAAAATGATTTCCAAGACTATGGTATGTTTGGCGCAATCCGTGCACCTATCTTGCATCAAGTTTAGCACCATCTACAATCGGACCGTAACGAGCTTCCACTTGAGCATCGTCACCTAGGAGTACCATCGGGTGTGTCCAAAACGATTTATGTGCCTATGGTATATTTGTTGAAGACCATGCAATTATCTTGCACCGACACTAAACCTGTCTACAAACGGACTTAAACGAGATTCCACATGGCCCCCGACACATAGGAGTTACATTGGGTGCATCCAAAATGATTCTCGAGCCTCCGGTACGTTCTGCGCAAACCATGCACCTATTCTTTAGAAAGATTAGCACCATCTCCAAACGGAACGAAATGGGCTTCCACTTGAGCCTCGTCACCTATGAGTTCCATTAGGTGTGTCCAAAATGATTTCCAAGCCTATGGTATGTTTGGTGCAAATCGTGCACCTATCTTGCAAGTTTAGCACCATCTCCAATTGGACCGTAACGAGCTTCCACTTGAGCCTCATCACCTAACAGTACCATCGGGTGCGTCCAAATTGATTTTAGAGCATATGGTACGATTGGTGCGAGCTGTCCAACTATCTTGCACCGGCACTGACACTATCTCCAAATAGACTGAAACAAGATTCCACATGACCCACGTCACCTAGGAGATCCATCGGATGCATCTAAACCAATTTCTGAGCCTATGGTAGGTTCCGCGCAACCCGTGCACCTCGTCAAGATTAGCACTATCTCCAAACGGACCAAAACAAGCTTCCACTTCAGCCTCGTCACCTATGAGTTCAGTGGGGCGTGTCCAAAACGATTTCCAAGCCTATGGTATGTTTGGCGCAAATCATGCACCTATCTTGCATCAAGTTTAGCACCATCTCCAATCGGACCGTAACGAGCTTCCACTTGAGCATCGTCACCTAGGAGTACCATCGGGTGTGTCCAAAATGATTTATGTGCCTATGGTATATTTGTTGAAGACCGTGCAATTATCTTGCACCGACAGTAAACCTGTCTCCAAACAGACTTAACCGAGATTCCACATGGCCCCCGACACATAGGAGTTCCATTGGGTGCGTCCAAAATGATTCTCGAGCCTCCGGTACGTTCTGCGCAAACCATGCACCTATTCTGCAGAAAGGTTAGCACCATCTTGAGCCTCGTCACAAATGAGTTCCATTTGAGCCTCGTCACAATCGGACCGTAACGAGCTTCCACTTGAGCCTTGTCACCTAGGAGTACCATCGGGTGTGTCCAAATCGATTTCAGAGCGTATGGTACGATTGGTGCGGGCCGTCCAACTATCTTGCACCGGCACTGACACTGTCTCCAAATAGATTGAAACAAGATTCCACATGACCCACGTCACCTAGGAGTTCCATCGGATGCATCTAAACCAATTTCCGAGCCTATGGTAGGTTCCGCGCAACCCGTGCACCTCGTCAAGATTAGCACTATCTCCAAACACACCAAAACAAGCTTCCACTTCAGCCTCGTCACCTATGAGTTCGGTGGGGCATGTCCAAAACGATTTCCAAGTCTATGGTATGTTTGGCGCAAACCGTGCACCTATCTTGCATCAAGTTTTGCACCATCTCCAATCAGACCGTAACGAGCTTCCACTTGAGCATCGTCACCTAGGAGTACCATCAGGTGCGTCCAAAATGATTTATGTGCCTATGGTATATTTGGTGAAGACCATGCAATTATCTAACACCGACACAAAACCTGTCTCCAAACGAACTTAAACAAGATTCCACATGGCCCCCGACACCTAGGAGTTCCATTGGGTGCGTCCAAAATGATTCTCGAGCCTCTGGTACGTTCTACGCAAACCGTGCAGCTGTCTTGCAGAAAGATTAGCACCATCTCCAAACAGAACGAAACGAGCTTCCACTTGAGCCTCGTCACCTATGAGTTCCATTAGGTGTGTCCAAAACGATTTCCAAGCCTATGGTATGTTTGGTGCAAACCGTGCACCTATCTTGCATCAAGTTTAGCGCCATCTCCCATCGTACCGTAACGAGCTTCCACTTAAGCCTCGTCACTTAGGAGTACCATCGGGTGCGTCCAAATCGATTTCAGAGCGTATGGTACGATTGGTGCGAGCTGTCCAACTATCTTGCACCGGCACTGACACTGTCTCCAAATAGACTGAAACAAGATTCCACATGATCCACGTCACCTAGGAGTTCCATCGGATGCATCTAAACCAATCCGAGCCAATGGTAGGTTCCGCGCAACCCGAGCACTTCGTCAAGATTAGCACTATCTCCAAACGGACCAAAACAAGCTTCCACTTCAGCCTCGTCACCTATGAGTTCCATGGGGCGTGTCCAAAACGATTTCCAAGCCTATGGTATGTTTGGCGCAAACCGTGCACCTATCTTGCATCAAGTTTAGCACCATCTCCAATCGGACCGTAACAAGCTTCCACTTGAGCATCGTCACCTAGGAGTACCATCGGGTGCGTCCAAAACGATTTATATGCCTATGGTATATTTGTTGAAGACCATGCAATTATCTTGCACCGACACTAAACCTGTCTCCAAACGGACTTAAACGAGATTCCACATGGCCCCCGACACATAGGAGTTCCATTGGGTGCGTCCAAAATGATTCTCGAGCCTCCGGTACGTTCTGCGCAAACCATGCACCTATTCTGTAGAAAGATTAGCACCATCTCCAAACGGAACGAAACGGGCTTCCACTTGAGCCTCGTCACCAATGAGTTCCATTAGGTGTGTCCAAACTGATTTCCAAGCCTATGGTATGTTTGGTGCAAATCGTGCACCTATCTTGCATCAAGCTTAGCACCATCTCCAATCGGACCGTAACGAGCTTCCACTTGAGCCTCATCACCTAGCAGTACCATCGGGTGCGTCCAAATCGATTTCAGAGCGTATGGTACGATTGGTGTGAGCCATCGAACTATCTTGCACCGGCACTGACACTGTCTCCAAATAGACTGAAACAAGATTCCACATGACCCACGTCACCTAGGAGTTCCATCGGATGCATCTAAACCAATTTCCAAGCCCATGGTAGGTTCCGCGCAACCCGTGCACCTCGTCAGGATTAGCACTATCTCCAAACGGACCAAAACAAGCTTCCACTTCAGCCTCGTCACCTATGAGTTCAGTGGGGCGTGTCCAAAACGATTTCCAAGTCTATGGTATGTTTGGCGCAAACCGTGCACCTATCTTGCATCAAGTTTAGCACCATCTCCAATCGGACCGTAACGAGCTTCCACTTGAGCATCATCACCTAGGAGTACCATCAGGTGCGTCCAAAACGATTTATGTGCCTATGGTATATTTGGTGAAGACCGTGCAATTATCTTGTACCGACACCAAACCTGTCTCCAAACGGACTTAAACGAGATTTCACATGGCCCGCGACACCTAGGAGTTCCATTGGGTGCGTCCAAAATGATTCTCGAGCCTCTGGTACGTTCTACGCAAACCGTGCAGCTGTCTTGCAGAAAGATTAGCACCATCTCCAAACGGAACGAAACGAGCTTCCACTTGAGCCTCGTCACCTATGAGTTCCATTAGGTGTGTCCAAAACGATTTCCAAGCCTATGGTATGTTTGGTGCAAACCGTGCACCTATCTTGCATCAAGTTTAGCGCCATCTCCAATCGGACCGTAATGAGCTTCCACTTGAGCCTCGTCACCTAGGAGTACCATTGGGTGCGTCCAAATTGATTTCAGAGCGTATGGTATGATTGGTGCGAGCCGTCCAACTATCTTGCCCCGGCACTAACACTGTCTCCAAATAGACTGAAACAAGATTCCACATGACCCACGTCACCTAGGAGTTCCATCGGATGCATCTAAACCAATCCGAGCCAATGGTAGGTTCCGCGCAACCCGTGCACCTCGTCAAGATTAGCACTATCTCCAAACGGACCAAAACAAGCTTGTACTTCAGCCTCGTCACCTATGAGTTCAGTGGGGCGTGTCCAAAATGATTTCTAAGACTATGGTATGTTTGGCGCAATCCGTGCACCTATCTTGCATCAAGTGTAGCACCATCTCCAATCGGACCGTAACGAGCTTCCACTTGAGCATCGTCACCTAGGAGTACCATCGGGTGTGTCCAAAACGATTTATGTGCCTATGGTATATTTGTTGAAGACCGTGCAATTATCTTGCACCGACACTAAACCTGTCTCCAAACGGACTTAAACGAGATTCCGCATGGCCCCCGACACATAGGAGTTACATTGGGTGCGTCCAAAATGATTCTCGAGCCTCCGGTACGTTCTGCGCAAACCATGCACCTATTCTTTAGAAAGATTAGCACCATCTCCAAACGGAACGAAATGGGCTTCCACTTGAGCCTCGTCACCTATGAGTTCCATTAGGTGTGTCCAAAATGATTTCCAAGCCTATGGTATGTTTGGTGCAAATCGTGCACCTATCTTGAATGAAGTTTAGCACCATCTCCAATTGGACCGTAACGAGCTTCCACTTGAGCCTCATCACCTAGCAGTACCATCGGGTGCGTCCAAATCGATTTCAGAGCGTATGGTACGATTGGTGTGAGCCGTCCAACTATCTTGCACCGGCACTGACACTGTCTCCAAATAGACTGAAACAAGATTCCACATGACCCACGTCACCTAGGAGTTCCATCGGATGCATCCAAACCAATTTCCAAGCCCATGGTAGGTTTCGCGTAACCCGTGCACCTCGTCAAGTTTAGCACTATCTCCAAACGGACCAAAACAAGCTTCCACTTCAGCCTCGTCACCTATGAGTTCAGTGGGGCGTGTCCAAAACGATTTCCAAGTCTATGGTATGTTTGGCGCAAACCGTGCACCTATCTTGCATCAAGTTTAGCACCATCTCCAATCAGACCGTAACGAGCTTCCACTTGAGCATGGTCACCTAGGAGTACCATCAGGTGCGTCCAAAACGATTTATGTGCCTATGGTATATTTGGTGAAGACCGTGCAATTATCTTGTACCGACACTAAACCTGTCTCCAAACGGACTTAAACGAGATTCCACATGGCAAGCGACACCTAGGAGTTCCATTGGGTGCGTCCAAAATGATTCTCGAGCCTCTGGTACGTTCTACGCAAACCGTGCAGCTGTCTTGCAGAAAGATTAGCACCATCTCCAAACGGAACGAAACGAGCTTCCACTTGAGCCTCGTCACCTATGAGTTCCATTAGGTGTGTCCAAAACGATTTCCAAGCCTATGGTATGTTTGGTGCAAACCGTGCACCTATCTTGCATCAAGTTTAGCGCCATCTCCAATCGGACCGTAACGAGCTTCCACTTGAGCCTCGTCACCTAGGAGTACCATCGGGTGCGTCCAAATCGATTTCGGAGCGTATGGTACGATTGGTGCGAGCCGTCCAACTGTCTTGCCCCGGCACTAACACTGTCTCCAAATAGACTGAAACAAGATTCCACATGACCCACGTCACCTAGGAGTTCCATCAGATGCATCTAAACCAATCCGAGCCAATGGTAGGTTCCGCGCAACCCGTGCACCTCGTCAAGATTAGCACTATCTCCAAACGGACCAAAACAAGCTTGTACTTCAGCCTCGTCACCTATGAGTTCAGTGGGGCGTGTCCAAAATGATTTCCAAGACTATGGTATGTTTGGCGCAATCCGTGCACCTATCTTGCATCAAGTTTAGCACCATCTCCAATCGGACCGTAACGAGCTTCCACTTGAGCATCGTCACCTAGGAGTACCATCGGGTGTGTCCAAAACGATTTATGTGCCCATGGTATATTTGTTGAAGACCATGCAATTATCTTGCACCGACACTAAACCTGTCTACAAACGGACTTAAACGAGATTCCACATGGCCCCCGACACATAGGAGTTACATTGGGTGCGTCCAAAATGATTCTCGAGCCTCCGGTACGTTCTGCGCAAACCATGCACCTATTCTTTAGAAAGATTAGCACCATCTCCAAACGGAACGAAATGGGCTTCCACTTGAGCCTCGTCACCTATGAGTTCCATTAGGTGTGTCCAAAATGATTTCCAAGCCTATGGTATGTTTGGTGCAAATCGTGCACCTATCTTGCAAGTTTAGCACCATCTCCAATTGGACCGTAACGAGCTTCCACTTGAGCCTCATCACCTAGCAGTACCATCGGGTGCGTCCAAATTGATTTTAGAGCATATGGTACGATTGGTGCGAGCTGTCCAACTATCTTGCACCGGCACTGACACTGTCTCCAAATAGACTGAAACAAGATTCCACATGACCCACGTCACCTAGGAGATCCATCGGATGCATCTAAACCAATTTCTGAGCCTGTGGTAGGTTCCGCGCAACCCGTGCACCTCGTCAAGATTAGCACTATCTCCAAACGGACCAAAACAAGCTTCCACTTCAGCCTCGTCACCTATGAGTTCAGTGGGGCGTGTCCAAAACGATTTCCAAGCCTATGGTATGTTTGGCGCAAACCGTGCACCTATCTTGCATCAAGTTTAGCACCATCTCCAATCGGACCGTAACGAGCTTCCACTTGAGCATCGTCACCTAGGAGTACCATCGGGTGTGTCCAAAATGATTTATGTGCCTATGGTATATTTGTTGAAGACCGTGCAATTATCTTGCACCGACAGTAAACCTGTCTCCAAACGGACTTAACCGAGATTCCACATGGCCCCCGACACATAGGAGTTCCATTGGGTGCGTCCAAAATGATTCTCGAGCCTCCGGTACGTTCTGCGCAAACCATGCACCTATTCTGCAGAAAGGTTAGCACCATCTTGAGCCTCGTCACAAATGAGTTCCATTAGGTGTGTCCAAAATGATTTCCAAGCCTATGGTATGTTTGGTGCAAATCATGCACCTATCTTGCATCAAGTTTAGCACCATCTCCAATCGGACCGTAACGAGCTTCCACTTGAGCCTCATCACCTAGCAGTACCATCGGGTGCGTCCAAATTGATTTAAAAGCATATGGTACGATTGGTGCGAGCCGTCCAACTATCTTGCACCGGCACTGACACTGTCTCCAAATAGACTGAAACAAGATTCCACATGACCCACGTCACCTAGGAGTTCCATCGGATGCATCTAAACCAATTTCCGAGCCCATGCTAGGTTCCGCGCAACCCGTGCACCTCGTCAAGATTAGCACTATCTCCAAACAGACCAAAACAAGCTTCCACTTCAGCCTCGTCACCTATGAGTTCAGTGGGGCGTGTCCAAAACGATTTCCAAGTCTATGGTATGTTTGGCGCAAACTGTGCACCTATCTTGCATCAAGTTTAGCACCATCTCCAATCGGACCGTAACGAGCTTCCACTTGAGCATCGTCACCTAGGAGTACCATCAGGTGCATTCAAAACGATTTATGTGCCTATGGTATATTTGGTGAAGACCGTGCAATTATCTTGTACCGACACTAAACCTGTCTCCAAACGGACTTAAACGAGATTCCACATGGCCCGTGACACCTAGGAGTTCCATTGGGTGCGTCCAAAATGATTCTCGAGCCTCTGGTACGTTCTACGCAAACCGTGCAGCTGTCTTGCAGAAAGATTAGCACCATCTCCAAATGGAACGAAACGAGCTTCCACTAGAGCCTCGTCACCTATGAGTTCCATTAGGTGTGTCCAAAACGATTTCCAAGCCTATGGTATGTTTGGTGCAAACTGTGCACCTATCTTGCATCAAGTTTAGCGCCATCTCCAATCGGACCGTAACGAGCTTCCACTTGAGCCTCGTCACCTAGGAGTACCATCGGGTGCGTCCAAATCGATTTCAGAGCGTATGGTACGATTGGTGCGAGCCGTCCAACTATCTTGCCCCGGCACTAACACTGTCTCCAAATAGACTGAAACAAGATTCCGCATGACCCACGTCACCTAGGAGTTCCATCGGATGCATCTAAACCAATCCGAGCCAATGGTAGGTTCCGCGCAACCCGTGCACCTCGTCAAGATTAGCACTATCTACAAACGGACCAAAACAAGCTTGGACTTCAGCCTCGTCACCTATGAGTTCCATGGGGCGTGTCCAAAACAATTTCCAAGACTATGGTATGTTTGGCGCAATCCGTGCACCTATCTTGCATCAAGTTTAGCACCATCTCCAATCGGACCGTAACGAGCTTCCACTTGAGCATCGTCACCTAGGAGTACCATCGGGTGTGTCCAAAACGATTTATGTGCCTATGGTATATTTGTTGAAGACCGTGCAATTATCTTGCACCGACACTAAACCTGTCTCCAAACGGACTTAAACGAGATTCCACATGGCCCCCGACACATAGGAGTTACATTGGGTGCGTCCAAAATGATTCTCGAGCCTCCGGTACGTTCTGCGCAAACCATGCACCTATTCTTTAGAAAGATTAGCACCATCTCCAAACGGAACGAAATGGGCTTCCACTTGAGCCTCGTCACCTATGAGTTCCATTAGGTGTGTCCAAAATGATTTCCAAGCCTATGGTATGTTTGGTGCAAATCGTGCACCTATCTTGCATGAAGTTTAGCACCATCTCCAATTGGACCGTAACGAGCTTCCACTTGAGCCTCATCACCTAGCAGTACCATTGGGTGCGTCCAAATCGATTTTAGAGTGTATGGTACGATTGGTGCGAGCTGTCCAACTATCTTGCACCGGCACTGACACTGTCTCCAAATAGACTGAAACAAGATTCCACATGACCCACGTCACCTAGGAGATCCATCGGATGCATCTAAACCAATTTCTGAGCCTGTGGTAGGTTCCGCGCAACCCGTGCACCTCGTCAAGATTAGCACTATCTCCAAACGGACCAAAACAAGCTTCCACTTCAGCCTCGTCACCTATGAGTTCAGTGGGGCGTGTCCAAAATGATTTCCAAGTCTATGGTATGTTTGGCGCAAACCGTGCACCTATCTTGCATCAAGTTTAGCACCATCTATAATCAGACCGTAACGAGCTTCCACTTGAGCATCGTCACCTACGAGTACCATCAGGTGCGTCCAAAACGATTTATGTGCCTATGGTATATTTGGTGAAGACCGTGCAATTATCTTGCACTGACACTAAACCTGTCTCCAAACGGACTTAAACGAGATTCCACATGGCCCCCGACACCTAGGAGTTCCATTGGGTGCGTCCAAAATGATTCTCGAGCCTCTGGTACGTTCTGCGCAAACCGTGCAGCTATCTTGCAGAAAGATTAGCACCATCTCCAAACGGAACGAAATGAGCTTCCACTTGAGCGTCGTCACCTATGAGTTCCATTAGGTGTGTCCGAAACGATTTCCAAGCCTATGGTATGTTTGGTGCAAACCGTGCACCTATCTTGCTTCAAGTTTAGCACCATCTCCAATCGGACCGTAACGAGCTTCCACTTGAGCCTCGTCACCTAGGAGTACCATCGGGTGCGTCCAAATCGATTTTAGAGCGTATGGTATGATTGCTGCGAGCCGTCCAACTATCTTGCCCTGGCACTAACATTGTCTCCAAATAGACTGAAACAAGATTCCACATGACCCACGTGACCTAGGATTTCCATCGGATGCATCTAAACCAATCCGAGCCAGTGGTAGGTTCTGCGCAACCCGTGCACCTCGTCAAGATTAGCACTATCTCCAAACGGACCAAAACAAGCTTCCACTTCAGCCTCGTCACCTATGAGTTCCATGGGGCGTGTCCAAAACGATTTCCAAGCCTATGGTATGTTTGGCGCAAACCGTGCACCTATCTTGCATCAAGTTTAGCACCATCTCCAATCGGACCGTAACGAGCTTCCACTTGAGCATCGTCACCTAGGAGTACCATCGGGTGTGTCCAAAACGATTTATGTGCCTATGGTATATTTGTTGAAGACCGTGCAATTATCTTGCACCGACAGTAAACCTGTCTCCAAACGGACTTAAACGAGATTCCACATGGCCCCTGACACATAGGAGTTCCATTGGGTGCGTCCAAAATGATTCTCGAGCCTCCGGTACATTCTGCGCAAACCATGCACCTATTCTGCAGAAAGGTTAGCACCATCTCCAAACGGAATGAAACGGGCTTCCACTTGAGCCTCGTCACCTATGAGTTCCATTAGGTGTGTCCAAAACAATTTGCAAGCCTATGGTATGTTTGGTGCAAACCGTGCACCTATCTTGCATCAAGTTTAGCACCATCTCCAATCGGACCGTAACGAGCTTCCACTTGAGCCTCATCACCTAGCAATACCATCGGGTGCATCCAAATCGATTTCAAAGCGTATGGTACGATTGGTGCGAGCCGTCCAACTATCTTGCACCGGCACTGACACTGTCTCCAAATAGACTGAAACAAGATTCCACATGACCCAAGTCACCTCAGAGTTCCATTGGATGCATCTAAACCAATTTTCGAGCCCATGCTAGGTTCCGCGCAACCCGTGCACCTCGTCAAGATTAGCACTATCTCCAAACGGACCGAAACAAGCTTCCACTTCAGCCTCGTCACCTATGAGTTCAGTGGGGCGTGTCCTAAACAATTTCCAAGTCTATGGTATGTTTGGCGCAAACCGGGCACCTATCTTGCATCAAGTTTAGCACCATCTCCAATTGGACCGTAACGAGCTTCCACTTGAGCATCGTCACCTAGGAGTACCATCAGGTGCGTCCAAAATGATTTATGTGTCTATGGTATATTTGGTGAAGACCGTGCAATTATCTTGCATCGACACTAAACCTATCTCCAAACGGACTTAAACGAGATTCCACATGGCCCCCGACACCTAGGAGTTCCATTAGGTGCGTCCAAAATGATTCTCGAGCCTCTGGTACGTTCTGCGCAACCCGTGCAGCTATCTTGCAGAAAGATTAGGACCATCTCCAAACAGAACAAAACGAGCTTCCACTTCAGCCTCGTCACCTATGAGTTCCAATAGGTGCGTCCAAAATGATTCTCGAGCCTCCGGTACGTTCTGTGCAAACCATGCACCTATTCTACAGAAAGATTAGCACCATCTCCAAACGGAACGAAACAGGCTTCCACTTGAGCCTCGTCGCCAATGAGTTCCATTAGGTGTGTCAAAAATGATTTCCAAGCCTATGGTATGTTTGGTGCAAACCGTGCACCTATCTTGCATCAAGTTTAGCACCATCTCCAATCGGACCGTAACAAGCTTCCACTTGAGCCTCATCACCTAGCAGTACCATCGGGTGCGTCTAAATCAATTTCAGAGCGTATGGTACGATTGGTGCGAGCCGTCCAACTATCTTGCACCGGCACTGACACTGTCTCCAAATAGACTGAAACAAGATTCCACATGACCCACGTCACCTAGGAGTTCCATCGGATGCATCTAAACCAATTTCTGAGCCCATGGTAGGTTCCGCGCAACCAATGCACCTCGTCAAGATTAGCACTATCTCCAAACGGACCAAAACAAGCTTCCACTTCAGCCTCATCACCTATGAGTTCAGTGGGGCCTGTCCAAAACGGTTTCGAAGTCTATAGTATGTTTGGCGCAAACCGTGGACCTATCTTGCATCAAGTTTAGCACCATCTCCAATCGGACCGTAACGAGCTTCCACTTGAGCATCGTCACCTAGGGGTACCATCAAGTGCGTCCAAAATGATTTATGTGCCTATGGTATATTTGTTGAAGACCGTCCAATTATCTTGCACCGACACTAAACTTGTCTCCAAACGGACTTAAACGAGATTCCACATGGCCCCTGACACATAGGAGTTCCATTGGGTGCGTCCAAAATGATTCTCGAGCCTCCGGTACATTCTGCGCAAACCATGCACCTATTCTGCAGAAAGGTTAGCACCATCTCCAAACGGAACGAAACGGGCTTCCACTTGAGCCTCGTCACCTATGAGTTCCATTAGGTGTGTCCAAAACAATTTGCAAGCCTATGGTATGTTTGGTGCAAACCGTGCACCTATCTTGCATCAAGTTTAGCACCATCTCCAATCGGACCGTAACGAGCTTCCACTTGAGCCTCATCACCTAGCAATACCATCGGGTGCATCCAAATCGATTTCAAAGCGTATGGTACGATTGGTGCGAGCCGTCCAACTATCTTGCACCGGCACTGACACTGTCTCCAAATAGACTGAAACAAGATTCCACATGACCCAAGTCACCTCAGAGTTCCATTGGATGCATCTAAACCAATTTTCGAGCCCATGCTAGGTTCCGCGCAACCCGTGCACCTCGTCAAGATTAGCACTATCTCCAAACGGACCGAAACAAGCTTCCACTTCAGCCTCGTCACCTATGAGTTCAGTGGGGCGTGTCCTAAACAATTTCCAAGTCTATGGTATGTTTGGCGCAAACCGGGCACCTATCTTGCATCAAGTTTAGCACCATCTCCAATTGGACCGTAACGAGCTTCCACTTGAGCATCGTCACCTAGGAGTACCATCAGGTGCGTCCAAAATGATTTATGTGTCTATGGTATATTTGGTGAAGACCGTGCAATTATCTTGCATCGACACTAAACCTATCTCCAAACGGACTTAAACGAGATTCCACATGGCCCCCGACACCTAGGAGTTCCATTAGGTGCGTCCAAAATGATTCTCGAGCCTCTGGTACGTTCTGCGCAACCCGTGCAGCTATCTTGCAGAAAGATTAGGACCATCTCCAAACAGAACAAAACGAGCTTCCACTTCAGCCTCGTCACCTATGAGTTCCAATAGGTGCGTCCAAAATGATTCTCGAGCCTCCGGTACGTTCTGTGCAAACCATGCACCTATTCTACAGAAAGATTAGCACCATCTCCAAACGGAACGAAACAGGCTTCCACTTGAGCCTCGTCACCAATGAGTTCCATTAGGTGTGTCAAAAATGATTTCCAAGCCTATGGTATGTTTGGTGCAAACCGTGCACCTATCTTGCATCAAGTTTAGCACCATCTCCAATCGGACCGTAACAAGCTTCCACTTGAGCCTCATCACCTAGCAGTACCATCGGGTGCGTCTAAATCAATTTCAGAGCGTATGGTACGATTGGTGCGAGCCGTCCAACTATCTTGCACCGGCACTGACACTGTCTCCAAATAGACTGAAACAAGATTCCACATGACCCACGTCACCTAGGAGTTCCATCGGATGCATCTAAACCAATTTCTGAGCCCATGGTAGGTTCCGCGCAACCCGTGCACCTCGTCAAGATTAGCACTATCTCCAAACGGACCAAAACAAGCTTCCACTTCAGCCTCATCACCTATGAGTTCAGTGGGGCCTGTCCAAAACGGTTTCGAAGTCTATAGTATGTTTGGCGCAAACCGTGGACCTATCTTGCATCAAGTTTAGCACCATCTCCAATCGGACCGTAACGAGCTTCCACTTGAGCATCGTCACCTAGGGGTACCATCAAGTGCGTCCAAAATGATTTATGTGCCTATGGTATATTTGTTGAAGACCGTCCAATTATCTTGCACCGACACTAAACTTGTCTCCAAACGGACTTAAACGAGATTCCACATGGCCCCCGACACATAGGAGTTCCATTGGGTGCGTCCAAAATGATTCTCGAGCCTCCGGTACGTTCTGCGCAAAGCATGCACCTATTCTGTAGAAAGGTTAGCACCATCTCCAAACGGAACGAAATGGGCTTCCACTTGAGCCTCGTCACCTATGAGTTCCATTAGGTGTGTCCAAAACGATTTGCAAGCCTATGGTATGTTCGGTGCAAACCATGCACCTATCTTGCATCAAGTTTAGCACCATCTCCAATCGGACCGTAACGAGCTTCCACTTGAGCCTCGTCACCTAGGAGTACCATCGGGTGCGTCCAAAACGATTTATGTGCCTATGGTATATTTGTTGAAGACCGTGCAATTATCTTGCACCGACACTAAACCTGTCTCCAAACGGACTTAAATGAGATTCCACATGGCCCCCGACACATAGGAGTTCCATTGGGTGTGTCCAAAATGATTCTCGAGCCTCCGGTATGTTCTGCGCAAACCATGCACCTATTCTGCAGAAAGATTAGCACCATCCCCAAACGGAACGAAATGGGCTTCCACTTGAGCCTCGTCACCTATGAGTTCCATTAGGTGTGTCCAAAACGATTTGCAAGCCTATGGTATGTTTGGTGCAAACCGTGCACCTATCTTGCATCAAGTTCAGCACCATCTCCAATCGGACCGTAACGAGCTTCCACTTGAACCTCATCACCTAGCAGTACCATCGGGTGCGTCCAAATCGATTTCACAGCGTATGGTACGATTGGTGCGAGCCGTCCAACTATCTTGCACCGGCACTAACACTGTCTCCAATAGACTGAAACAAGATTCCACATGACCCACGTCACCTAGGAGTTCCATCGGATGCATCTAAACCAATTTCCGAGCCTATGGTAGGTTCCGCGCAACCCGTGCAACTCGTCAAGATTAGCACTATCTCCAAACAGACCAAAACAAGCTTCCACTTCAGCCTCGTCACCTATGAGTTCCATCGGGCGTGTCCAAAACGATTTCCAGGCCTATGGTATGTTTGGCACAAATCGTGCACCTATCTTGCATCAAGTGTAGCACCATCTCCAATCGGACCGTAACGAGCTTCCACTTGAGCATCGTCACCTAGGAGTACCATCGGGTGTGTCTAAAACGATTTATGTGCCTATGGTATATTTGTTGAAGACCGTGCAATTATCTTGCACCGACACTAAACCTGTCTCCAAACGGACTTAAACGAGATTCCACATGGCCCCCGACACATAGGAGTTCCATTGGGTGCGTCCAAAATGATTCTCGAGCCTCCGGTACGTTCTACACAAACCATGCACCTATTCTGCAGAAAGATTAGCACCATCTCCAAACGGAACGAAACGGGCTTCCACTTGAGCCTCGTCACCTATGAGTTCCATTAGGTGTGTCCAAAACGATTTGCAAGCCTATGGTATGTTTGGTGCAAACCGTGCACCTATCTTGCATCAAGTTTAGCACCATCTCCAATCGGACCGTAACGAGCTTCCACTTGAGCATCGTCACCTAGGAGTACCATCGGGTGTGTCTAAAACGATTTATGTGCCTATGGTATATTTGTTGAAGACTGTGCAATTATCTTGCACCGACACTAAACCTGTCTCCAAACGGACTTAAACGAGATTCCACATGGCCCCCGACACATAGGAGTTCCATTGGGTGCGTCCAAAATGATTCTCGAGCCTCCGGTACGTTCTACGCAAACCATGCACCTATTCTGCAGAAAGATTAGCACCATCTCCAAACGGAACGAAACGGGCTTCCACTTGAGCCTCGTCACCTATGAGTTCCATTAGGTGTGTCCAAAACGATTTGCAAGCCTATGGTATGTTTGGTGCAAACCGTGCACCTATCTTGCATCAAGTTTAGCACCATTTCCAATCGGACCGTAACGAGCTTCCACTTGAGCCTCATCACCTAGCAGTACCATCGGGTGCGTCCAAATCGATTTCAGAGCGTATGGTACGATTGGTGCGAGCCGTCCAACTATCTTGCACCGGCACTGACACTGTCTCCAAATAGACTGAAACAAGATTCCACATGACCCACGTCACCTAGGAGTTCCATCGGATGCATCTAAACCAATTTCTGAGCCCATGGTAGGTTCCGCGCAACCCGTGCACCTCGTCAAGATTAGCACTACCTCCAAACGGACCAAAACAAGCTTCCACTTCAGCCTCATCACCTATGAGTTCAGTGGGGCGTGTCCAAAACGGTTTCGAAGTCTATAGTATGTTTGGCGCAAACCGTGGACCTATCTTGCATCAAGTTTAGCACCATCTCCAATCGGACCGTAACGAGCTTCCACTTGAGCATCGTCACCTAGGGGTACCATCAGGTGCGTCCAAAATGATTTATGTGCCTATGGTATATTTGTTGAAGACCGTCCAATTATCTTGCACCGACACTAAACTTGTCTCCAAACGGACTTAAACGAGATTCCACATGGCCCCCGACACATAGGAGTTCCATTGGGTGCGTCCAAAATGATTCTCGAGCCTCCGGTACGTTCTGCGCAAAGCATGCACCTATTCTGTAGAAAGGTTAGCACCATCTCCAAACGGAACGAAACGGGCTTCCACTTGAGCCTCGTCACCTATGAGTTCCATTAGGTGTGTCCAAAACGATTTGCAAGCCTATGGTATGTTTGGTGCAAACCATGCACCTATCTTGCATCAAGTTTAGCACCATCTCCAATCGGACCGTAACGAGCTTCCACTTGAGCCTCGTCACCTAGGAGTACCATCGGGTGCGTCCAAAACGATTTATGTGCCTATGGTATATTTGTTGAAGACCATGCAATTATCTTGCACCGACACTAAACCTGTCTCCAAACGGACTTAAATGAGATTCCACATGGCCCCCGACACATAGGAGTTCCATTGGGTGCGTCCAAAATGATTCTCGAGCCTCCGGTATGTTCTGCGCAAACCATGCACCTATTCTGCAGAAAGATTAGCACCATCACCAAACGGAACGATATGGGCTTCCACTTGAGCCTCGTCACCTATGAGTTCCATTAGGTGTGTCCAAAACGATTTGCAAGCCTATGGTATGTTTGGTGCAAACCGTGCACCTATCTTGCATCAAGTTCAGCACCATCTCCAATCGGACCGTAACGAGCTTCCACTTGAACCTCACCACCTAGCAGTACCATCGGGTGCGTCCAAATCGATTTCAGAGCGTATGGTACGATTGGTGCGAGCCGTCCAACTATCTTGCACCGGCACTAACACTGTCTCCAGTAGACTGAAACAAGATTCCACATGACCCACGTCACCTAGGAGTTCCATCGGATGCATCTAAACCAATTTCCGAGCCTATGGTAGGTTCCGCGCAACCCGTGCAACTCGTCAAGATTAGCATTATCTCCAAACAGACCAAAACAAGCTTCCACTTCAGCCTCGTCACCTATGAGTTCCATCGGGCGTGTCCAAAATGATTTCCAAGCCTATGGTATGTTTGGCACAAATCGTGCACCTATCTTGCATCAAGTTTAGCACCATCTCCAATCGGACCGTAAGGAGCTTCCACTTGAGCATCGTCACCTAGGAGTACCATCGGGTGTGTCTAAAACGATTTATGTGCCTATGGTATATTTGTTGAAGACCGTGCAATTATCTTGCACCGACACTAAACCTGTCTCCAAACGGACTTAAACGAGATTCCACATGGCCCCCGACACATAGGAGTTCCATTGGGTGCGTCCAAAATGATTCTCGAGCCTCCGGTACGTTCTACGCAAACCATGCACCTATTCTGCAGAAAGATTAGCACCATCTCCAAACGGAACGAAACGGGCTTCCACTTGAGCCTCGTCACCTATGAGTTCCATTAGGTGTGTCCAAAACGATTTGCAAGCCTATGGTATGTTTGGTGCAAACCGTGCACCTATCTTGCATCAAGTTTAGCACCATTTCCAATCGGACCGTAACGAGCTTCCACTTGAGTCTCATCACCTAGCAGTACCATCGGGTGCGTCCAAATCGATTTCAGAGCGTATGGTACGATTGGTGCGAGCCGTCCAACTATCTTGCACCGGCACTAACACTGTCTCCAGTAGACTGAAACAAGATTCCACATGACCCACGTCACCTAGGAGTTCCATCGGATGCATCTAAACCAATTTCCGAGCCTATGGTAGGTTCCGCGCAACCCGTGCAACTCGTCAAGATTAGCATTATCTCCAAACAGACCAAAACAAGCTTCCACTTCAGCCTCGTCACCTATGAGTTCCATCGGGCGTGTCCAAAATGATTTCCAAGCCTATGGTATGTTTGGCACAAATCGTGCACCTATCTTGCATCAAGTTTAGCACCATCTCCAATCGGACCGTAAGGAGCTTCCACTTGAGCATCGTCACCTAGGAGTACCATCGGGTGTGTCTAAAACGATTTATGTGCCTATGGTATATTTGTTGAAGACCGTGCAATTATCTTGCACCGACACTAAACCTGTCTCCAAACGGACTTAAACGAGATTCCACATGGCCCCCGACACATAGGAGTTCCATTGGGTGCGTCCAAAATGATTCTCGAGCCTCCGGTACGTTCTACGCAAACCATGCACCTATTCTGCAGAAAGATTAGCACCATCTCCAAACGGAACGAAACGGGCTTCCACTTGAGCCTCGTCACCTATGAGTTCCATTAGGTGTGTCCAAAACGATTTGCAAGCCTATGGTATGTTTGGTGCAAACCGTGCACCTATCTTGCATCAAGTTTAGCACCATTTCCAATCGGACCGTAACGAGCTTCCACTTGAGCCTCATCACCTAGCAGTACCATCGGGTGCGTCCAAATCGATTTCAGAGCGTATGGTACGATTGGTGCGAGCCGTCCAACTATCTTGCACCGGCACTGACACTGTCTCCAAATAGACTGAAACAAGATTCCACATGACCCACGTCACCTAGGAGTTCCATCGGATGCATCTAAACCAATTTCTGAGCCCATGGTAGGTTCCGCGCAACCCGTGCACCTCGTCAAGATTAGCACTATCTCCAAACGGACCAAAACAAGCTTCCACTTCAGCCTCATCACCTATGAGTTCAGTGGGGCGTGTCCAAAACGGTTTCGAAGTCTATAGTACGTTTGGCGCAAACCGTGGACCTATCTTGCATCAAGTTTAGCACCATCTCCAATCGGACCGTAACGAGCTTCCACTTGAGCATCGTCACCTAGGGGTACCATCAGGTGCGTCCAAAATGATTTATGTGCCTATGGTATATTTGTTGAAGACCGTCCAATTATCTTGCACCGACACTAAACTTGTCTCCAAACGGACTTAAACGAGATTCCACATGGCCCCCGACACATAGGAGTTCCATTGGGTGCGTCCAAAATGATTCTCGAGCCTCCGGTACGTTCTGCGCAAAGCATGCACCTATTCTGTAGAAAGGTTAGCACCATCTCCAAACGGAACGAAACGGGCTTCCACTTGAGCCTCGTCACCTATGAGTTCCATTAGGTGTGTCCAAAACGATTTGCAAGCCTATGGTATGTTTGGTGCAAACCATGCACCTATCTTGCATCAAGTTTAGCACCATCTCCAATCGGACCGTAACGAGCTTCCACTTGAGCCTCGTCACCTAGGAGTACCATCGGGTGCGTCCAAAACGATTTATGTGCCTATGGTATATTTGTTGAAGACCATGCAATTATCTTGCACCGACACTAAACCTGTCTCCAAACGGACTTAAATGAGATTCCACATGGCCCCCGACACATAGGAGTTCCATTGGGTGCGTCCAAAATGATTCTCGAGCCTCCGGTATGTTCTGCGCAAACCATGCACCTATTCTGCAGAAAGATTAGCACCATCCCCAAACGGAACGATATGGGCTTCCACTTGAGCCTCGTCACCTATGAGTTCCATTAGGTGTGTCCAAAACGATTTGCAAGCCTATGGTATGTTTGGTGCAAACCGTGCACCTATCTTGCATCAAGTTCAGCACCATCTTTAATCGGACCGTAACGAGCTTCCACTTGAACCTCACCACCTAGCAGTACCATCGGGTGCGTCCAAATCGATTTCAGAGCGTATGGTACGATTGGTGCGAGCCGTCCAACTATCTTGCACCGGCACTAACACTGTCTCCAGTAGACTGAAACAAGATTCCACATGACCCACGTCACCTAGGAGTTCCATCGGATGCATCTAAACCAATTTCCGAGCCTATGGTAGGTTCCGCGCAACCCGTGCAACTCGTCAAGATTAGCATTATCTCCAAACAGACCAAAACAAGCTTCCACTTCAGCCTCGTCACCTATGAGTTCCATCGGGCGTGTCCAAAACGATTTCCAAGCCTATGGTATGTTTGGCACAAATCGTGCACCTATCTTGCATCAAGTTTAGCACCATCTCCAATCGGACCGTAAGGAGCTTCCACTTGAGCATCGTCACCTAGGAGTACCATCGGGTGTGTCTAAAACGATTTATGTGCCTATGGTATATTTGTTGAAGACCGTGCAATTATCTTGCACCGACACTAAACCTGTCTCCAAACGGACTTAAACGAGATTCCACATGGCCCCCGACACATAGGAGTTCCATTGGGTGTGTCCAAAATGATTCTCGAGCCTCCGGTACGTTCTACGCAAACCATGCACCTATTCTGCAGAAAGATTAGCACCATCTCCAAACGGAACGAAACGGGCTTCCACTTGAGCCTCGTCACCTATGAGTTCCATTAGGTGTGTCCAAAACGATTTGCAAGCCTATGGTATGTATGGTGCAAACCGTGCACCTATCTTGCATCAAGTTTAGCACCATTTCCAATCGGACCGTAACGAGCTTCCACTTGAGCCTCATCACCTAGCAGTACCATCGGGTGCGTCCAAATCGATTTCAGAGCGTATGGTACGATTGGTGCGAGCCGTCCAACTATCTTGCACCGGCACTGACACTGTCTCCAAATAGACTGAAACAAGATTCCACATGACCCACGTCACCTAGGAGTTCCATCGGATGCATCTAAACCAATTTCTGAGCCCATGGTAGGTTCCGCGCAACCCGTGCACCTCGTCAAGATTAGCACTACCTCCAAACGGACCAAAACAAGCTTCCACTTCAGCCTCATCACCTATGAGTTCAGTGGGGCGTGTCCAAAACGGTTTCGAAGTCTATAGTACGTTTGGCGCAAACCGTGGACCTATCTTGCATCAAGTTTAGCACCATCTCCAATCGGACCGTAACGAGCTTCCACTTGAGCATCGTCACCTAGGGGTACCATCAGGTGCGTCCAAAATGATTTATGTGCCTATGGTATATTTGTTGAAGACCGTCCAATTATCTTGCACCGACACTAAACTTGTCTCCAAACGGACTTAAACGAGATTCCACATGGCCCCCGACACATAGGAGTTCCATTGGGTGCGTCCAAAATGATTCTCGAACCTCCGGTACGTTCTGCGCAAAGCATGCACCTATTCTGTAGAAAGGTTAGCACCATCTCCAAACGGAACGAAACGGGCTTCCACTTGAGCCTCGTCACCTATGAGTTCCATTAGGTGTGTCCAAAACGATTTGCAAGCCTATGGTATGTTTGGTGCAAACCATGCACCTATCTTGCATCAAGTTTAGCACCATCTCCAATCGGACCGTAACGAGCTTCCACTTGAGCCTCGTCACCTAGGAGTACCATCGGGTGCGTCCAAAACGATTTATGTGCCTATGGTATATTTGTTGAAGACCATGCAATTATCTTGCACCGACACTAAACCTGTCTCCAAACGGACTTAAATGAGATTCCACATGGCCCCCGACACATAGGAGTTCCATTGGGTGCGTCCAAAATGATTCTCGAGCCTCCGGTATGTTCTGCGCAAACCATGCACCTATTCTGCAGAAAGATTAGCACCATCCCCAAACGGAACGATATGGGCTTCCACTTGAGCCTCGTCACCTATGAGTTCCATTAGGTGTGTCCAAAACGATTTGCAAGCCTATGGTATGTTTGGTGCAAACCGTGCACCTATCTTGCATCAAGTTCAGCACCATCTTTAATCGGACCGTAACGAGCTTCCACTTGAACCTCACCACCTAGCAGTACCATCGGGTGCGTCCAAATCGATTTCAGAGCGTATGGTACGATTGGTGCGAGCCGTCCAACTATCTTGCACCGGCACTAACACTGTCTCCAGTAGACTGAAACAAGATTCCACATGACCCACGTCACCTAGGAGTTCCATCGGATGCATCTAAACCAATTTCCGAGCCTATGGTAGGTTCCGCGCAACCCGTGCAACTCGTCAAGATTAGCATTATCTCCAAACAGACCAAAACAAGCTTCCACTTCAGCCTCGTCACCTATGAGTTCCATCGGGCGTGTCCAAAACGATTTCCAAGCCTATGGTATGTTTGGCACAAATCGTGCACCTATCTTGCATCAAGTTTAGCACCATCTCCAATCGGACCGTAAGGAGCTTCCACTTGAGCATCGTCACCTAGGAGTACCATCGGGTGTGTCTAAAACGATTTATGTGCCTATGGTATATTTGTTGAAGACCGTGCAATTATCTTGCACCGACACTAAACCTGTCTCCAAACGGACTTAAACGAGATTCCACATGGCCCCCGACACATAGGAGTTCCATTGGGTGCGTCCAAAATGATTCTCGAGCCTCCGGTACGTTCTACGCAAACCATGCACCTATTCTGCAGAAAGATTAGCACCATCTCCAAACGGAACGAAACGGGCTTCCACTTGAGCCTCGTCACCTATGAGTTCCATTAGGTGTGTCCAAAACGATTTGCAAGCCTATGGTATGTATGGTGCAAACCGTGCACCTATCTTGCATCAAGTTTAGCACCATTTCCAATCGGACCGTAACGAGCTTCCACTTGAGCCTCATCACCTAGCAGTACCATCGGGTGCGTCCAAATCGATTTCAGAGCGTATGGTACGATTGGTGCGAGCCGTCCAACTATCTTGCACCGGCACTGACACTGTCTCCAAATAGACTGAAACAAGATTCCACATGACCCACGTCACCTAGGAGTTCCATCGGATGCATCTAAACCAATTTCTGAGCCCATGGTAGGTTCCGCGCAACCCGTGCACCTCGTCAAGATTAGCACTACCTCCAAACGGACCAAAACAAGCTTCCACTTCAGCCTCATCACCTATGAGTTCAGTGGGGCGTGTCCAAAACGGTTTCGAAGTCTATAGTACGTTTGGCGCAAACCGTGGACCTATCTTGCATCAAGTTTAGCACCATCTCCAATCGGACCGTAACGAGCTTCCACTTGAGCATCGTCACCTAGGGGTACCATCAGGTGCGTCCAAAATGATTTATGTGCCTATGGTATATTTGTTGAAGACCGTCCAATTATCTTGCACCGACACTAAACTTGTCTCCAAACGGACTTAAACGAGATTCCACATGGCCCCCGACACATAGGAGTTCCATTGGGTGCGTCCAAAATGATTCTCGAACCTCCGGTACGTTCTGCGCAAAGCATGCACCTATTCTGTAGAAAGGTTAGCACCATCTCCAAACGGAACGAAACGGGCTTCCACTTGAGCCTCGTCACCTATGAGTTCCATTAGGTGTGTCCAAAACGATTTGCAAGCCTATGGTATGTTTGGTGCAAACCATGCACCTATCTTGCATCAAGTTTAGCACCATCTCCAATCGGACCGTAACGAGCTTCCACTTGAGCCTCGTCACCTAGGAGTACCATCGGGTGCGTCCAAAACGATTTATGTGCCTATGGTATATTTGTTGAAGACCATGCAATTATCTTGCACCGACACTAAACCTGTCTCCAAACGGACTTAAATGAGATTCCACATGGCCCCCGACACATAGGAGTTCCATTGGGTGCGTCCAAAATGATTCTCGAGCCTCCGGTATGTTCTGCGCAAACCATGCACCTATTCTGCAGAAAGATTAGCACCATCCCCAAACGGAACGATATGGGCTTCCACTTGAGCCTCGTCACCTATGAGTTCCATTAGGTGTGTCCAAAACGATTTGCAAGCCTATGGTATGTTTGGTGCAAACCGTGCACCTATCTTGCATCAAGTTCAGCACCATCTCCAATCGGACCGTAACGAGCTTCCACTTGAACCTCACCACCTAGCAGTACCATCGGGTGCGTCCAAATCGATTTCAGAGCGTATGGTACGATTGGTGCGAGCCGTCCAACTATCTTGCACCGGCACTAACACTGTCTCCAGTAGACTGAAACAAGATTCCACATGACCCACGTCACCTAGGAGTTCCATCGGATGCATCTAAACCAATTTCCGAGCCTATGGTAGGTTCCGCGCAACCCGTGCAACTCGTCAAGATTAGCATTATCTCCAAACAGACCAAAACAAGCTTCCACTTCAGCCTCGTCACCTATGAGTTCCATCGGGCGTGTCCAAAACGATTTCCAAGCCTATGGTATGTTTGGCACAAATCGTGCACCTATCTTGCATCAAGTTTAGCACCATCTCCAATCGGACCGTAACGAGCTTCCACTTGAGCATCGTCACCTAGGAGTACCATCGGGTGTGTCCAAAACGATTTATGTGCCTATGGTATATTTGTTGAAGACTGTGCAATTATCTTGCACCGACACTAAACCTGTCTCCAAACGGACTTAAACGAGATTCCACATGGCCCCCGACACATAGGAGTTCCATTGGGTGCGTCCAAAATGATTCTCGAGCCTCCGGTACGTTCTACGCAAACCATGCACCTATTCTGCAGAAAGATTAGCACCATCTCCAAACGGAACGAAACGGGCTTCCACTTGAGCCTCGTCACCTATGAGTTCCATTAGGTGTGTCCAAAACGATTTGCAAGCCTATGGTATGTTTGGTGCAAACCGTGCACCTATCTTGCATCAAGTTTAGCACCATTTCCAATCGGACCGTAACGAGCTTCCACTTGAGCCTCATCACCTAGCAGTACCATCGGGTGCGTCCAAATCGATTTCAGAGCGTATGGTACGATTGGTGCGAGCCGTCCAACTATCTTGCACCGGCACTGACACTGTCTCCAAATAGACTGAAACAAGATTCCACATGACCCACGTCACCTAGGAGTTCCATCGGATGCATCTAAACCAATTTCTGAGCCCATGGTAGGTTCCGCGCAACCCGTGCACCTCGTCAAGATTAGCACTATCTCCAAACGGACCAAAACAAGCTTCCACTTCAGCCTCATCACCTATGAGTTCAGTGGGGCGTGTCCAAAACGGTTTCGAAGTCTATAGTACGTTTGGCGCAAACCGTGGACCTATCTTGCATCAAGTTTAGCACCATCTCCAATCGGACCGTAACGAGCTTCCACTTGAGCATCGTCACCTAGGGGTACCATCAGGTGCGTCCAAAATGATTTATGTGCCTATGGTATATTTGTTGAAGACCGTCCAATTATCTTGCACCGACACTAAACTTGTCTCCAAACGGACTTAAACGAGATTCCACATGGCCCCCGACACATAGGAGTTCCATTGGGTGCGTCCAAAATGATTCTCGAGCCTCCGGTACGTTCTGCGCAAAGCATGCACCTATTCTGTAGAAAGGTTAGCACCATCTCCAAACGGAACGAAACGGGCTTCCACTTGAGCCTCGTCACCTATGAGTTCCATTAGGTGTGTCCAAAACGATTTGCAAGCCTATGGTATGTTTGGTGCAAACCATGCACCTATCTTGCATCAAGTTTAGCACCATCTCCAATCGGACCGTAACGAGCTTCCACTTGAGCCTCGTCACCTAGGAGTACCATCGGGTGCGTCCAAAACGATTTATGTGCCTATGGTATATTTGTTGAAGACCATGCAATTATCTTGCACCGACACTAAACCTGTCTCCAAACGGACTTAAATGAGATTCCACATGGCCCCCGACACATAGGAGTTCCATTGGGTGCGTCCAAAATGATTCTCGAGCCTCCGGTATGTTCTGCGCAAACCATGCACCTATTCTGCAGAAAGATTAGCACCATCCCCAAACGGAACGATATGGGCTTCCACTTGAGCCTCGTCACCTATGAGTTCCATTAGGTGTGTCCAAAACGATTTGCAAGCCTATGGTATGTTTGGTGCAAACCGTGCACCTATCTTGCATCAAGTTCAGCACCATCTTTAATCGGACCGTAACGAGCTTCCACTTGAACCTCACCACCTAGCAGTACCATCGGGTGCGTCCAAATCGATTTCAGAGCGTATGGTACGATTGGTGCGAGCCGTCCAACTATCTTGCACCGGCACTAACACTGTCTCCAGTAGACTGAAACAAGATTCCACATGACCCACGTCACCTAGGAGTTCCATCGGATGCATCTAAACCAATTTCCGAGCCTATGGTAGGTTCCGCGCAACCCGTGCAACTCGTCAAGATTAGCATTATCTCCAAACAGACCAAAACAAGCTTCCACTTCAGCCTCGTCACCTATGAGTTCCATCGGGCGTGTCCAAAACGATTTCCAAGCCTATGGTATGTTTGGCACAAATCGTGCACCTATCTTGCATCAAGTTTAGCACCATCTCCAATCGGACCGTAAGGAGCTTCCACTTGAGCATCGTCACCTAGGAGTACCATCGGGTGTGTCTAAAACGATTTATGTGCCTATGGTATATTTGTTGAAGACCGTGCAATTATCTTGCACCGACACTAAACCTGTCTCCAAACGGACTTAAACGAGATTCCACATGGCCCCCGACACATAGGAGTTCCATTGGGTGCGTCCAAAATGATTCTCGAGCCTCCGGTACGTTCTACGCAAACCATGCACCTATTCTGCAGAAAGATTAGCACCATCTCCAAACGGAACGAAACGGGCTTCCACTTGAGCCTCGTCACCTATGAGTTCCATTAGGTGTGTCCAAAACGATTTGCAAGCCTATGGTATGTTTGGTGCAAACCGTGCACCTATCTTGCATCAAGTTTAGCACCATTTCCAATCGGACCGTAACGAGCTTCCACTTGAGCCTCATCACCTAGCAGTACCATCGGGTGCGTCCAAATCGATTTCAGAGCGTATGGTACGATTGGTGCGAGCCGTCCAACTATCTTGCACCGGCACTGACACTGTCTCCAAATAGACTGAAACAAGATTCCACATGACCCACGTCACCTAGGAGTTCCATCGGATGCATCTAAACCAATTTCTGAGCCCATGGTAGGTTCCGCGCAACCCGTGCACCTCGTCAAGATTAGCACTATCTCCAAACGGACCAAAACAAGCTTCCACTTCAGCCTCATCACCTATGAGTTCAGTGGGGCGTGTCCAAAACGGTTTCGAAGTCTATAGTACGTTTGGCGCAAACCGTGGACCTATCTTGCATCAAGTTTAGCACCATCTCCAATCGGACCGTAACGAGCTTCCACTTGAGCATCGTCACCTAGGGGTACCATCAGGTGCGTCCAAAATGATTTATGTGCCTATGGTATATTTGTTGAAGACCGTCCAATTATCTTGCACCGACACTAAACTTGTCTCCAAACGGACTTAAACGAGATTCCACATGGCCCCCGACACATAGGAGTTCCATTGGGTGCGTCCAAAATGATTCTCGAGCCTCCGGTACGTTCTGCGCAAAGCATGCACCTATTCTGTAGAAAGGTTAGCACCATCTCCAAACGGAACGAAACGGGCTTCCACTTGAGCCTCGTCACCTATGAGTTCCATTAGGTGTGTCCAAAACGATTTGCAAGCCTATGGTATGTTTGGTGCAAACCATGCACCTATCTTGCATCAAGTTTAGCACCATCTCCAATCGGACCGTAACGAGCTTCCACTTGAGCCTCGTCACCTAGGAACACCATCGGGTGCGTCCAAAACGATTTATGTGCCTATGGTATATTTGTTGAAGACCATGCAATTATCTTGCACCGACACTAAACCTGTCTCCAAACGGACTTAAATGAGATTCCACATGGCCCCCGACACATAGGAGTTCCATTGGGTGCGTCCAAAATGATTCTCGAGCCTCCGGTATGTTCTGCGCAAACCATGCACCTATTCTGCAGAAAGATTAGCACCATCCCCAAACGGAACGATATGGGCTTCCACTTGAGCCTCGTCACCTATGAGTTCCATTAGGTGTGTCCAAAACGATTTGCAAGCCTATGGTATGTTTGGTGCAAACCGTGCACCTATCTTGCATCAAGTTCAGCACCATCTCCAATCGGACCGTAACGAGCTTCCACTTGAACCTCACCACCTAGCAGTACCATCGGGTGCGTCCAAATCGATTTCAGAGCGTATGGTACGATTGGTGCGAGCCGTCCAACTATCTTGCACCGGCACTAACACTGTCTCCAGTAGACTGAAACAAGATTCCACATGACCCACGTCACCTAGGAGTTCCATCGGATGCATCTAAACCAATTTCCGAGCCTATGGTAGGTTCCGCGCAACCCGTGCAACTCGTCAAGATTAGCATTATCTCCAAACAGACCAAAACAAGCTTCCACTTCAGCCTCGTCACCTATGAGTTCCATCGGGCGTGTCCAAAACGATTTCCAAGCCTATGGTATGTTTGGCACAAATCGTGCACCTATCTTGCATCAAGTTTAGCACCATCTCCAATCGGACCGTAACGAGCTTCCACTTGAGCATCGTCACCTAGGAGTACCATCGGGTGTGTCCAAAACGATTTATGTGCCTATGGTATATTTGTTGAAGACTGTGCAATTATCTTGCACCGACACTAAACCTGTCTCCAAACGGACTTAAACGAGATTCCACATGGCCCCCGACACATAGGAGTTCCATTGGGTGCGTCCAAAATGATTCTCGAGCCTCCGGTACGTTCTACGCAAACCATGCACCTATTCTGCAGAAAGATTAGCACCATCTCCAAACGGAACGAAACGGGCTTCCACTTGAGCCTCGTCACCTATGAGTTCCATTAGGTGTGTCCAAAACGATTTGCAAGCCTATGGTATGTTTGGTGCAAACCGTGCACCTATCTTGCATCAAGTTTAGCACCATTTCCAATCGGACCGTAACGAGCTTCCACTTGAGCCTCATCACCTAGCAGTACCATCGGGTGCGTCCAAATCGATTTCAGAGCGTATGGTACGATTGGTGCGAGCCGTCCAACTATCTTGCACCGGCACTGACACTGTCTCCAAATAGACTGAAACAAGATTCCACATGACCCACGTCACCTAGGAGTTCCATCGGATGCATCTAAACCAATTTCTGAGCCCATGGTAGGTTCCGCGCAACCCGTGCACCTCGTCAAGATTAGCACTATCTCCAAACGGACCAAAACAAGCTTCCACTTCAGCCTCATCACCTATGAGTTCAGTGGGGCGTGTCCAAAACGGTTTCGAAGTCTATAGTACGTTTGGCGCAAACCGTGGACCTATCTTGCATCAAGTTTAGCACCATCTCCAATCGGACCGTAACGAGCTTCCACTTGAGCATCGTCACCTAGGGGTACCATCAGGTGCATCCAAAATGATTTATGTGCCTATGGTATATTTGTTGAAGACCGTCCAATTATCTTGCACCGACACTAAACTTGTCTCCAAACGGACTTAAACGAGATTCCACATGGCCCCCGACACATAGGAGTTCCATTGGGTGCGTCCAAAATGATTCTCGAGCCTCCGGTACGTTCTGCGCAAAGCATGCACCTATTCTGTAGAAAGGTTAGCACCATCTCCAAACGGAACGAAACGGGCTTCCACTTGAGCCTCGTCACCTATGAGTTCCATTAGGTGTGTCCAAAACGATTTGCAAGCCTATGGTATGTTTGGTGCAAACCATGCACCTATCTTGCATCAAGTTTAGCACCATCTCCAATCGGACCGTAACGAGCTTCCACTTGAGCCTCGTCACCTAGGAGTACCATCGGGTGCGTCCAAAACGATTTATGTGCCTATGGTATATTTGTTGAAGACCATGCAATTATCTTGCACCGACACTAAACCTGTCTCCAAACGGACTTAAATGAGATTCCACATGGCCCCCGACACATAGGAGTTCCATTGGGTGCGTCCAAAATGATTCTCGAGCCTCCGGTATGTTCTGCGCAAACCATGCACCTATTCTGCAGAAAGATTAGCACCATCCCCAAACGGAACGATATGGGCTTCCACTTGAGCCTCGTCACCTATGAGTTCCATTAGGTGTGTCCAAAACGATTTGCAAGCCTATGGTATGTTTGGTGCAAACCGTGCACCTATCTTGCATCAAGTTCAGCACCATCTTTAATCGGACCGTAACGAGCTTCCACTTGAACCTCACCACCTAGCAGTACCATCGGGTGCGTCCAAATCGATTTCAGAGCGTATGGTACGATTGGTGCGAGCCGTCCAACTATCTTGCACCGGCACTAACACTGTCTCCAGTAGACTGAAACAAGATTCCACATGACCCACGTCACCTAGGAGTTCCATCGGATGCATCTAAACCAATTTCCGAGCCTATGGTAGGTTCCGCGCAACCCGTGCAACTCGTCAAGATTAGCATTATCTCCAAACAGACCAAAACAAGCTTCCACTTCAGCCTCGTCACCTATGAGTTCCATCGGGCGTGTCCAAAACGATTTCCAAGCCTATGGTATGTTTGGCACAAATCGTGCACCTATCTTGCATCAAGTTTAGCACCATCTCCAATCGGACCGTAAGGAGCTTCCACTTGAGCATCGTCACCTAGGAGTACCATCGGGTGTGTCTAAAACGATTTATGTGCCTATGGTATATTTGTTGAAGACCGTGCAATTATCTTGCACCGACACTAAACCTGTCTCCAAACGGACTTAAACGAGATTCCACATGGCCCCCGACACATAGGAGTTCCATTGGGTGCGTCCAAAATGATTCTCGAGCCTCCGGTACGTTCTACGCAAACCATGCACCTATTCTGCAGAAAGATTAGCACCATCTCCAAACGGAACGAAACGGGCTTCCACTTGAGCCTCGTCACCTATGAGTTCCATTAGGTGTGTCCAAAACGATTTGCAAGCCTATGGTATGTTTGGTGCAAACCGTGCACCTATCTTGCATCAAGTTTAGCACCATTTCCAATCGGACCGTAACGAGCTTCCACTTGAGCCTCATCACCTAGCAGTACCATCGGGTGCGTCCAAATCGATTTCAGAGCGTATGGTACGATTGGTGCGAGCCGTCCAACTATCTTGCACCGGCACTGACACTGTCTCCAAATAGACTGAAACAAGATTCCACATGACCCACGTCACCTAGGAGTTCCATCGGATGCATCTAAACCAATTTCTGAGCCCATGGTAGGTTCCGCGCAACCCGTGCACCTCGTCAAGATTAGCACTATCTCCAAACGGACCAAAACAAGCTTCCACTTCAGCCTCATCACCTATGAGTTCAGTGGGGCGTGTCCAAAACGGTTTCGAAGTCTATAGTACGTTTGGCGCAAACCGTGGACCTATCTTGCATCAAGTTTAGCACCATCTCCAATCGGACCGTAACGAGCTTCCACTTGAGCATCGTCACCTAGGGGTACCATCAGGTGCGTCCAAAATGATTTATGTGCCTATGGTATATTTGTTGAAGACCGTCCAATTATCTTGCACCGACACTAAACTTGTCTCCAAACGGACTTAAACGAGATTCCACATGGCCCCCGACACATAGGAGTTCCATTGGGTGCGTCCAAAATGATTCTCGAGCCTCCGGTACGTTCTGCGCAAAGCATGCACCTATTCTGTAGAAAGGTTAGCACCATCTCCAAACGGAACGAAACGGGCTTCCACTTGAGCCTCGTCACCTATGAGTTCCATTAGGTGTGTCCAAAACGATTTGCAAGCCTATGGTATGTTTGGTGCAAACCATGCACCTATCTTGCATCAAGTTTAGCACCATCTCCAATCGGACCGTAACGAGCTTCCACTTGAGCCTCGTCACCTAGGAACACCATCGGGTGCGTCCAAAACGATTTATGTGCCTATGGTATATTTGTTGAAGACCATGCAATTATCTTGCACCGACACTAAACCTGTCTCCAAACGGACTTAAATGAGATTCCACATGGCCCCCGACACATAGGAGTTCCATTGGGTGCGTCCAAAATGATTCTCGAGCCTCCGGTATGTTCTGCGCAAACCATGCACCTATTCTGCAGAAAGATTAGCACCATCCCCAAACGGAACGATATGGGCTTCCACTTGAGCCTCGTCACCTATGAGTTCCATTAGGTGTGTCCAAAACGATTTGCAAGCCTATGGTATGTTTGGTGCAAACCGTGCACCTATCTTGCATCAAGTTCAGCACCATCTCCAATCGGACCGTAACGAGCTTCCACTTGAACCTCATCACCTAGCAGTACCATCGGGTGCGTCCAAATCGATTTCAGAGCGTATGGTACGATTGGTTCGAGCCGTCCAACTATCTTGCACCGGCACTAACACTGTCTCCAGTAGACTGAAACAAGATTCCACATGACCCACGTCACCTAGGAGTTCCATCGGATGCATCTAAACCAATTTCCGAGCCTATGGTAGGTTCCGCGCAACCCGTGCAACTCGTCAAGATTAGCACTATCTCCAAACAGACCAAAACAAGCTTCCACTTCAGCCTCGTCACCTATGAGTTCCATCGGGCGTGTCCAAAACGATTTCCAAGCCTATGGTATGTTTGGCACAAATCGTGCACCTATCTTGCATCAAGTTTAGCACCATCTCCAATCGGACCGTAACGAGCTTCCACTTGAGCATCGTCACCTAGGAGTACCATCGGGTGTGTCTAAAACGATTTATGTGCCTATGGTATATTTGTTGAAGACCGTGCAATTATCTTGCACCGACTCTAAACCTGTCTCCAAACGGACTTAAACGAGATTCCACATGGCCCCCGACACATAGGAGTTCCATTGGGTGCGTCCAAAATGATTCTCGAGCCTCTGGTACGTTCTACGCAAACCATGCACCTATTCTCCAGAAAGATTAGCACCATCTCCAAACGGAACGAAACGGGCTTCCACTTGAGCCTCGTCACCTATGAGTTCCATTAGGTGTGTCCAAAACGATTTGCAAGCCTATGGTATGTTTGGTGCAAACCGTGCACCTATCTTGCATCAAGTTTAGCACCATTTCCAATCGGACCGTAACGAGCTTCCACTTGAGCCTCATCACCTAGCAGTACCATCGGGTGCGTCCAAATCGATTTCAGAGCGTATGGTACGATTGGTGCGAGCCGTCCAACTATCTTGCACCGGCACTGACACTGTCTCCAAATAGACTGAAACAAGATTCCACATGACCCACGTCACCTAGGAGTTCCATCGGATGCATCTAAACCAATTTCTGAGCCCATGGTAGGTTCCGCGCAACCCGTGCACCTCGTCAAGATTAGCACTATCTCCAAACGGACCAAAACAAGCTTCCACTTCAGCCTCATCACCTATGAGTTCAGTGGGGCGTGTCCAAAACGGTTTCGAAGTCTATAGTACGTTTGGCGCAAACCGTGGACCTATCTTGCATCAAGTTTAGCACCATCTCCAATCGGACCGTAACGAGCTTCCACTTGAGCATCGTCGCCTAGGGGTACCATCAGGTGCGTCCAAAATGATTTATGTGCCTATGGTATATTTGTTGAAGACCGTCCAATTATCTTGCACCGACACTAAACTTGTCTCCAAACGGACTTAAACGAGATTCCACATGGCCCCCGACACATAGGAGTTCCATTGGGTGCGTCCAAAATGATTCTCGAGCCTCCGGTACGTTCTGCGCAAAGCATGCACCTATTCTGTAGAAAGGTTAGCACCATCTCCAAACGGAACGAAACGGGCTTCCACTTGAGCCTCGTCACCTATGAGTTCCATTAGGTGTGTCCAAAACGATTTGCAAGCCTATGGTATGTTTGGTGCAAACCATGCACCTATCTTGCATCAAGTTTAGCACCATCTCCAATCGGACCGTAACGAGCTTCCACTTGAGCCTCGTCACCTAGGAACACCATCGGGTGCGTCCAAAACGATTTATGTGCCTATGGTATATTTGTTGAAGACCATGCAATTATCTTGCACCGACACTAAACCTGTCTCCAAACGGACTTAAATGAGATTCCACATGGCCCCCGACACATAGGAGTTCCATTGGGTGCGTCCAAAATGATTCTCGAGCCTCCGGTATGTTCTGCGCAAACCATGCACCTATTCTGCAGAAAGATTAGCACCATCCCCAAACGGAACGATATGGGCTTCCACTTGAGCCTCGTCACCTATGAGTTCCATTAGGTGTGTCCAAAACGATTTGCAAGCCTATGGTATGTTTGGTGCAAACCGTGCACCTATCTTGCATCAAGTTCAGCACCATCTCCAATCGGACCGTAACGAGCTTCCACTTGAACCTCATCACCTAGCAGTACCATCGGGTGCGTCCAAATCGATTTTAGAGCGTATGGTACGATTGGTTCGAGCCGTCCAACTATCTTGCACCGGCACTAACACTGTCTCCAGTAGACTGAAACAAGATTCCACATGACCCACGTCACCTAGGAGTTCCATCGGATGCATCTAAACCAATTTCCGAGCCTATGGTAGGTTCCGCGCAACCCGTGCAACTCGTCAAGATTAGCACTATCTCCAAACAGACCAAAACAAGCTTCCACTTCAGCCTCGTCACCTATGAGTTCCATCGGGCGTGTCCAAAACGATTTCCAAGCCTATGGTATGTTTGGCACAAATCGTGCACCTATCTTGCATCAAGTTTAGCACCATCTCCAATCGGACCGTAACGAGCTTCCACTTGAGCATCGTCACCTAGGAGTACCATCAGGTGTGTCTAAAACGATTTATGTGCCTATGGTATATTTGTTGAAGACCGTGCAATTATCTTGCACCGACACTAAACCTGTCTCCAAACGGACTTAAACGAGATTCCACATGGCCCCCGACACATAGGAGTTCCATTGGGTGCGTCCAAAATGATTCTCGAGCCTCCGGTACGTTCTACGCAAACCATGCACCTATTCTGCAGAAAGATTAGCACCATCTCCAAACGGAACGAAACGGGCTTCCACTTGAGCCTCGTCACCTATGAGTTCCATTAGGTGTGTCCAAAACGATTTGCAAGCCTATGGTATGTTTGGTGCAAACCGTGCACCTATCTTGCATCAAGTTTAGCACCATTTCCAATCGGACCGTAACGAGCTTCCACTTGAGCCTCATCACCTAGCAGTACCATCGGTTGCGTCCAAATCGATTTCAAACCATATGGTACGATTGGTGTGAACCGTCCAACTATCTTGCACCGGCACTGACACTGTCTCCAAATAGACTGAAACAAGATTCCACAAGACCCACGTCACCTCAGAGTTCCATCGGATGTATCTAAACCAATTTCCGAGCCTATGGTAGGTTCCGCGCAACCCGTGCACCTCGTCAAGATTAGCACTATCTCCAAACAGAACAAAACAAGCTTCCACTTCAGCCTCGTCACCTATGAGTTCAGTGGGGCGTGTCCTAAATGATTTCTAAGTCTATGGTATGTTTGGCGCAAACCGTGGACCTATCTTGCATCAAGTTTAGCACCATCTCCAATCGGACCGTAACGAGCTTCCACTTGACCATCGTCACCTAGGGGTACCATCAGGTGCGTCCAAAATGATTTATGTGCCTATGGTATATTTGTTGAAGACCGTGCAATTATCTTGCACCGACACTAAACCTATCTCCAAACGGACTTAAACGAGATTCCACATGGCCCCCGACACCTAGGAGTTCCATTGGGTGCGTCCAAAATGATTCTCGAGCCTCTGGTACGTTCTGCGCAAACCGTGCTGCTATCTTGCAGAAAGATTAGCACCATCTCCAAACAGAACAAAACGAGCTTCCACTTCAGCCTCGTCACCTATGAGTTCCATTAGGTGCGTCCAAAATGATTCTCGAGCCTCCGGTACGTTCTGCGCAAACCATGCACCTATTCTACAGAAAGATTAGCACCATCTCCAAACGGAACGAAACAGGCTTCCACTTGAGCCTCGTCACCAATGAGTTCCATTAGGTGTGTCAAAAATGATTTCCAAGCCTATGGTATGTTTGGTGGAAACCGTGCACCTATCTTGCATCAAGTTTAGCACCATCTCCAATCGGACCGTAACAAGCTTCCACTTGAGCCTCATCACCTAGCAGTACCATCGGGTGCGTCCAAATCGATTTCAGAGCGTATGGTACGATTGGTGCGAGCCGTCCAACTATCTTGCACCGGCACTGACACTGTCTCCAAATAGACTGAAACAAGATTCCACATGACCCACGTCACCTAGGAGTTCCATCGGATGCATCTAAACCAATTTCTGAGCCCATGGTAGGTTCCGCGCAACCCGTGCACCTCGTCAAGATTAGCACTATCTCCAAACGGACCAAAACAAGCTTCCACTTCAGCCTCATCACCTATGAGTTCAGTGGGGCGTGTCCAAAACGGTTTCGAAGTCTATAGTACGTTTGGCGCAAACCGTGGACCTATCTTGCATCAAGTTTAGCACCATCTCCAATCGGACCGTAACGAGCTTCCACTTGAGCATCGTCACCTAGGGGTACCATCAGGTGCGTCCAAAATGATTTATGTGCCTATGGTATATTTGTTGAAGACCGTCCAATTATCTTGCACCGACACTAAACTTGTCTCCAAACGGACTTAAACGAGATTCCACATGGCCCCCGACACATAGGAGTTCCATTGGGTGCGTCCAAAATGATTCTCGAGCCTCCGGTACGTTCTGCGCAAAGCATGCACCTATTCTGTAGAAAGGTTAGCACCATCTCCAAACGGAACGAAACGGGCTTCCACTTGAGCCTCGTCACCTATGAGTTCCATTAGGTGTGTCCAAAACGATTTGCAAGCCTATGGTATGTTTGGTGCAAACCATGCACCTATCTTGCATCAAGTTTAGCACCATCTCCAATCGGACCGTAACGAGCTTCCACTTGAGCCTCGTCACCTAGGAACACCATCGGGTGCGTCCAAAACGATTTATGTGCCTATGGTATATTTGTTGAAGACCATGCAATTATCTTGCACCGACACTAAACCTGTCTCCAAACGGACTTAAATGAGATTCCACATGGCCCCCGACACATAGGAGTTCCATTGGGTGCGTCCAAAATGATTCTCGAGCCTCCGGTATGTTCTGCGCAAACCATGCACCTATTCTGCAGAAAGATTAGCACCATCCCCAAACGGAACGATATGGGCTTCCACTTGAGCCTCGTCACCTATGAGTTCCATTAGGTGTGTCCAAAACGATTTGCAAGCCTATGGTATGTTTGGTGCAAACCGTGCACCTATCTTGCATCAAGTTCAGCACCATCTCCAATCGGACCGTAATGAGCTTCCACTTGAACCTCATCACCTAGCAGTACCATCGGGTGCGTCCAAATCGATTTCAGAGCGTATGGTATGATTGGTTCGAGCCGTCCAACTATCTTGCACCGGCACTAACACTGTCTCCAGTAGACTGAAACAAGATTCCACATGACCCACGTCACCTAGGAGTTCCATCGGATGCATCTAAACCAATTTCCGAGCCTATGGTAGGTTCCGCGCAACCCGTGCAACTCGTCAAGATTAGCACTATCTCCAAACAGACCAAAACAAGCTTCCACTTCAGCCTCGTCACCTATGAGTTCCGTCGGGCGTGTCCAAAACGATTTCCAAGCCTATGGTATGTTTGGCACAAATCGTGCACCTATCTTGCATCAAGTTTAGCACCATCTCCAATCGGACCGTAACGAGCTTCCACTTGAGCATCGTCACCTAGGAGTACCATCGGGTGTGTCTAAAACGATTTATGTGCCTATGGTATATTTGTTGAAGACCGTGCAATTATCTTGCACCGACACTAAACCTGTCTCCAAACGGACTTAAACGAGATTCCACATGGCCCCCGACACATAGGAGTTCCATTGGGTGCGTCCAAAATGATTCTCGAGCCTCCGGTACGTTCTACGCAAACCATGCACCTATTCTGCAGAAAGATTAGCACCATCTCCAAACGGAACGAAACGGGCTTCCACTTGAGCCTCGTCACCTATGAGTTCCATTAGGTGTGTCCAAAACGATTTGCAAGCCTATGGTATGTTTGGTGCAAACCGTGCACCTATCTTGCATCAAGTTTAGCACCATTTCCAATCGGACCGTAACGAGCTTCCACTTGAGCCTCATCACCTAGCAGTACCATCGGTTGCGTCCAAATCGATTTCAAACCATATGGTACGATTGGTGTGAACCGTCCAACTATCTTGCACCGGCACTGACACTGTCTCCAAATAGACTGAAACAAGATTCCACATGACCCACGTCACCTCAGAGTTCCATCGGATGCATCTAAACCAATTTCCGAGCCTATGGTAGGTTCCGCGCAACCCGTGCACCTCGTCAAGATTAGCACTATCTCCAAACAGAACAAAACAAGCTTCCACTTCAGCCTCGTCACCTATGAGTTCAGTGGGGCGTGTCCTAAATGATTTCTAAGTCTATGGTATGTTTGGCGCAAACCGTGGACCTATCTTGCATCAAGTTTAGCACCATCTCCAATCGGACCGTAACGAGCTTCCACTTGACCATCGTCACCTAGGGGTACCATCAGGTGCGTCCAAAATGATTTATGTGCCTATGGTATATTTGTTGAAGACCGTGCAATTATCTTGCACCGACACTAAACCTATCTCCAAACGGACTTAAACGAGATTCCACATGGCCCCCGACACCTAGGAGTTCCATTGGGTGCGTCCAAAATGATTCTCGAGCCTCTGGTACGTTCTGCGCAAACCGTGCTGCTATCTTGCAGAAAGATTAGCACCATCTCCAAACAGAACAAAACGAGCTTCCACTTCAGCCTCGTCACCTATGAGTTCCATTAGGTGCGTCCAAAATGATTCTCGAGCCTCCGGTACGTTCTGCGCAAACCATGCACCTATTCTACAGAAAGATTAGCACCATCTCCAAACGGAACGAAACAGGCTTCCACTTGAGCCTCGTCACCAATGAGTTCCATTAGGTGTGTCAAAAATGATTTCCAAGCCTATGGTATGTTTGGTGGAAACCGTGCACCTATCTTGCATCAAGTTTAGCACCATCTCCAATCGGACCGTAACAAGCTTCCACTTGAGCCTCATCACCTAGCAGTACCATCGGGTGCGTCCAAATCGATTTCAGAGCGTATGGTACGATTGGTGCGAGCCGTCCAACTATCTTGCACCGGCACTGACACTGTCTCCAAATAGACTGAAACAAGATTCCACATGACCCACGTCACCTAGGAGTTCCATCGGATGCATCTAAACCAATTTCTGAGCCCATGGTAGGTTCCGCGCAACCCGTGCACCTCGTCAAGATTAGCACTATCTCCAAACGGACCAAAACAAGCTTCCACTTCAGCCTCATCACCTATGAGTTCAGTGGGGCGTGTCCAAAACGGTTTCGAAGTCTATGGTATGTTTGGCGCAAACCGTGGACCTATCTTGCATCAAGTTTAGCACCATCTCCAATCGGACCGTAACGAGCTTCCACTTGAGCATCGTCACCTAGGGGTACCATCAGGTGCGTCCAAAATGATTTATGTGCCTATGGTATATTTGTTGAAGACCGTCCAATTATCTTGCACCGACACTAAACTTGTCTCCAAACGGACTTAAACGTTCCACATGGCCCCCGACACATAGGAGTTCCATTGGGTCCGTCCAAAATGATTCTCGAGCCTCCGGTACGTTCTGCGCAAAGCATGCACCTATTCTGTAGAAAGGTTAGCACCATCTCCAAACGGAACGAAACAGGCTTCCACTTGAGCCTCGTCACCTATGAGTTCCATTAGGTGTGTCCAAAACGATTTGCAAGCCTATGGTATGTTTGGTGCAAACCATGCACCTATCTTGCATCAAGTTTAGCACCATCTCCAATCGGACCGTAACGAGCTTCCACTTGAGCCTCATCACCTAGGAGTACCATCGGGTGCGTCCAAAACGATTTATGTGCCTATGGTATATTTGTTGAAGACCGTGCAATTATCTTGCACCGACACTAAACCTGTCTCCAAACGGACTTAAATGAGATTCCACATGGCCCCCGACACATAGGAGTTCCATTGGGTGCGTCCAAAATGATTCTCGAGCCTCCGGTATGTTCTGCGCAAACCATGCACCTATTCTGCAGAAAGATTAGCACCATCCCCAAACGGAACGATATGGGCTTCCACTTGAGCCTCGTCACCTATGAGTTCCATTAGGTGTGTCCAAAACGATTTGCAAGCCTATGGTATGTTTGGTGCAAACCGTGCACCTATCTTGCATCAAGTTCAGCACCATCTCCAATCGGACCGTAACGAGCTTCCACTTGAACCTCATCACCTAGCAGTACCATCGGGTGCGTCCAAATCGATTTCAGAGCGTATGGTACGATTGGTGCGAGCCGTCCAACTATCTTGCACCGGCACTAACACTGTCTCCAATAGACTGAAACAAGATTCCACATGACCCACGTCACCTAGGAGTTCCATCGGATGCATCTAAACCAATTTCCGAGCCTATGGTAGGTTCCGCGCAACCCGTGCAACTCGTCAAGATTAGCATTATCTCCAAACAGACCAAAACAAGCTTCCACTTCAGCCTCGTCACCTATGAGTTCCATCGGGCGTGTCCAAAACGATTTCCAAGCCTATGGTATGTTTGGCACAAATCGTGCACCTATCTTCCATCAAGTTTAGCACCATCTCCAATCGGACCGTAACGAGCTTCCACTTGAGCATCGTCACCTAGGAGTACCATCGGGTGTGTCTAAAATGATTTATGTGCCTATGGTATATTTGTTGAAGACCGTGCAATTATCTTGCACCGACACTAAACCTGTCTCCAAACGGACTTAAACGAGATTCCACATGGCCCCCGACACATAGGAGTTCCATTGGGTGCGTCCAAAATGATTCTCGAGCCTCCGGTACGTTCTACGCAAACCATGCACCTATTCTGCAGAAAGATTAGCACCATCTCCAAACGGAACGAAATGGGCTTCCACTTGAGCCTCGTCACCTATGAGTTCCATTAGGTGTGTCCAAAACGATTTGCAAGCCTATGGTATGTTTGGTGCAAACCGTGCACCTATCTTGCATCAAGTTTAGCACCATTTCCAATCGGACCGTAATGAGCTTCCACTTGAGCCTCATCACCTAGCAGTACCATTGGGTGCGTCCAAATCGATTTCAAACCATATGGTACGATTGGTGTGAACCGTCCAACTATCTTGCACCGGCACTGACACTGTCTCCAAATAGACTGAAACAAGATTCCACATGACCCACGTCACCTCAGAGTTCCATCGGATGCATCTAAACCAATTTCCGAGCCTATGGTAGGTTCCGCGCAACCCGTGCACCTCGTCAAGATTAGCACTATCTCCAAACGGAACAAAACAAGCTTCCACTTCAGCCTCGTCACCTATGAGTTCAGTGGGGCGTGTCCTAAATGATTTCTAAGTCTATGGTATGTTTGGCGCAAACCGTGCACCTATCTTGCATCAAGTTTAGCACCATCTCCAATCGGACCGTAACGAGCTTCCACTTGAGCATCGTCACCTAGGAGTACCATCAGGTGCGTCCAAAATGATTTATGTGTCTATGGTATATTTGGTGAAGACCGTGCAATTATCTTGCACCGACACTAAACCTATCTCCAAACGGACTTAAACGAGATTCCACATGGCCCCCGACACCTAGGAGTTCCATTGGGTGCGTCCAAAATGATTCTCGAGCCTCTGGTACGTTCTGCGCAAACCGTGCTGCTATCTTGCAGAAAGATTAGCACCATCTCCAAACAGAACAAAACGAGCTTCCACTTCAGCCTCGTCACCTATGAGTTCCATTAGGTGCGTCCAAAATGATTCTCGAGCCTCCGGTACGTTCTGCGCAAACCATGCACCTATTCTACAGAAAGATTAGCACCATCTCCAAACGGAACGAAACAGGCTTCCACTTGAGCCTCGTCACCAATGAGTTCCATTAGGTGTGTCAAAAATGATTTCCAAGCCTATGGTATGTTTGGTGGAAACCGTGCACCTATCTTGCATCAAGTTTAGCACCATCTCCAATCGGACCGTAACAAGCTTCCACTTGAGCCTCATCACCTAGCAGTACCATCGGGTGCGTCCAAATCGATTTCAGAGCGTATGGTACGATTGGTGCGAGCCGTCCAACTATCTTGCACCGGCACTGACACTGTCTCCAAATAGACTGAAACAAGATTCCACATGACCCACGTCACCTAGGAGTTCCATCGGATGCATCTAAACCAATTTCTGAGCCCATGGTAGGTTCCGCGCAACCCGTGCACCTCGTCAAGATTAGCACTATCTCCAAACGGACCAAAACAAGCTTCCACTTCAGCCTCATCACCTATGAGTTCAGTGGGGCGTGTCCAAAACGGTTTCGAACTCTATGGTATGTTTGGCGCAAACCGTGGACCTATCTTGCATCCAGTTTAGCACCATCTCCAATCGGACCGTAACGAGCTTCCACATGAGCATCGTCACCTAGGGGTACCATCAGGTGCGTCCAAAATGATTTATGTGCCTATGGTATATTTGTTGAAGACCGTCCAATTATCTTGCACCGACACTAAACTTGTCTCCAAACGGACTTAAACGTTCCACATGGCCCCCGACACATAGGAGTTCCATTGGGTCCGTCCAAAATGATTCTCGAGCCTCCGGTACGTTCTGCGCAAAGCATGCACCTATTCTGTAGAAAGGTTAGCACCATCTCCAAACGGAACGAAACAGGCTTCCACTTGAGCCTCGTCACCTATGAGTTCCATTAGGTGTGTCCAAAACGATTTGCAAGCCTATGGTATGTTTGGTGCAAACCATGCACCTATCTTGCATCAAGTTTAGCACCATCTCCAATCGGACCGTAACGAGCTTCCACTTGAGCCTCATCACCTAGGAGTACCATCGGGTGCGTCCAAAACGATTTATGTGCCTATGGTATATTTGTTGAAGACCGTGCAATTATCTTGCACCGACACTAAACCTGTCTCCAAACGGACTTAAATGAGATTCCACATGGCCCCCGACACATAGGAGTTCCATTGGGTGCGTCCAAAATGATTCTCGAGCCTCCGGTATGTTCTGCACAAACCATGCACCTATTCTGCAGAAAGATTAGCACCATCCCCAAACGGAACGATATGGGCTTCCACTTGAGCCTCGTCACCTATGAGTTCCATTAGGTGTGTCCAAAACGATTTGCAAGCCTATGGTATGTTTGGTGCAAACCGTGCACCTATCTTGCATCAAGTTCAGCACCATCTCCAATCGGACCGTAACGAGCTTCCACTTGAACCTCATCACCTAGCAGTACCATCGGGTGCGTCCAAATCGATTTCAGAGCGTATGGTACGATTGGTGCGAGCCGTCCAACTATCTTGCACCGGCACTAACACTGTCTCCAATAGACTGAAACAAGATTCCACATGACCCACGTCACCTAGGAGTTCCATCGGATGCATCTAAACCAATTTCCGAGCCTATGGTAGGTTCCGCGCAACCCGTGCAACTCGTCAAGATTAGCATTATCTCCAAACAGACCAAAACAAGCTTCCACTTCAGCCTCGTCACCTATGAGTTCCATCGGGCGTGTCCAAAACGATTTCCAAGCCTATGGTATGTTTGGCACAAATCGTGCACCTATCTTGCATCAAGTTTAGCACCATCTCCAATCGGACCGTAACGAGCTTCCACTTGAGCATCGTCACCTAGGAGTACCATCGGGTGTGTCTAAAATGATTTATGTGCCTATGGTATATTTGTTGAAGACCGTGCAATTATCTTGCACCGACACTAAACCTGTCTCCAAACGGACTTAAACGAGATTCCACATGGCCCCCGACACATAGGAGTTCCATTGGGTGCGTCCAAAATGATTCTCGAGCCTCCGGTACGTTCTACGCAAACCATGCACCTATTCTGCAGAAAGATTAGCACCATCTCCAAACGGAACGAAACGGGCTTCCACTTGAGCCTCGTCACCTATGAGTTCCATTAGGTGTGTCCAAAACGATTTGCAAGCCTATGGTATGTTTGGTGCAAACCGTGCACCTATCTTGCATCAAGTTTAGCACCATTTCCAATCGGACCGTAACGAGCTTCCACTTGAGCCTCATCACCTAGCAGTACCATTGGGTGCGTCCAAATCGATTTCAAACCATATGGTACGATTGGTGTGAACCGTCCAACTATCTTGCACCGGCACTGACACTGTCTCCAAATAGACTGAAACAAGATTCCACATGACCCACGTCACCTCAGAGTTCCATCGGATGCATCTAAACCAATTTCCGAGCCTATGGTAGGTTCCGCGCAACCCGTGCACCTCGCCAAGATTAGCACTATCTCCAAACGGAACAAAACAAGCTTCCACTTCAGCCTCGTCACCTATGAGTTCAGTGGGGCGTGTCCTAAATGATTTCTAAGTCTATGGTATGTTTGGCGCAAACCGTGCACCTATCTTGCATCAAGTTTAGCACCATCTCCAATCGGACCGTAACGAGCTTCCACTTGAGCATCGTCACCTAGGAGTACCATCAGGTGCGTCCAAAATGATTTATGTGTCTATGGTATATTTGGTGAAGACCGTGCAATTATCTTGCACCGACACTAAACCTATCTCCAAACGGACTTAAACGAGATTCCACATGGCCCCCGACACCTAGGAGTTCCATTGGGTGCGTCCAAAATGATTCTCGAGCCTCTGGTACGTTCTGCGCAAACCGTGCTGCTATCTTGCAGAAAGATTAGCACCATCTCCAAACAGAACAAAACGAGCTTCCACTTCAGCCTCGTCACCTATGAGTTCCATTAGGTGCGTCCAAAATGATTCTCGAGCCTCCGGTACGTTCTGCGCAAACCATGCACCTATTCTACAGAAAGATTAGCACCATCTCCAAACGGAACGAAACAGGCTTCCACTTGAGCCTCGTCACCAATGAGTTCCATTAGGTGTGTCAAAAATGATTTCCAAGCCTATGGTATGTTTGGTGGAAACCGTGCACCTATCTTGCATCAAGTTTAGCACCATCTCCAATCGGACCGTAACAAGCTTCCACTTGAGCCTCATCACCTAGCAGTACCATCGGGTGCGTCCAAATCGATTTCAGAGCGTATGGTACGATTGGTGCGAGCCGTCCAACTATCTTTCACCGGCACTGACACTGTCTCCAAATAGACTGAAACAAGATTCCACATGACCCACGTCACCTAGGAGTTCCATCGGATGCATCTAAACCAATTTCTGAGCCCATGGTAGGTTCCGCGCAACCCGTGCACCTCGTCAAGATTAGCACTATCTCCAAACGGACCAAAACAAGCTTCCACTTCAGCCTCATCACCTATGAGTTCAGTGGGGCGTGTCCAAAACGGTTTCGAAGTCTATGGTATGTTTGGCGCAAACCGTGGACCTATCTTGCATCAAGTTTAGCACCATCTCCAATCGGACCGTAACGAGCTTCCACTTGAGCATCGTCACCTAGGGGTACCATCAGGTGCGTCCAAAATGATTTATGTGCCTATGGTATATTTGTTGAAGACCGTCCAATTATCTTGCACCGACACTAAACTTGTCTCCAAACGGACTTAAACGTTCCACATGGCCCCCGACACATAGGAGTTCCATTGGGTCCATCCAAAATGATTCTCGAGCCTCCGGTACGTTCTGCGCAAAGCATGCACCTATTCTGTAGAAAGGTTAGCACCATCTCCAAACGGAACGAAACGGGCTTCCACTTGAGCCTCGTCACCTATGAGTTCCATTAGGTGTGTCCAAAACGATTTGCAAGCCTATGGTATGTTTGGTGCAAACCATGCACCTATCTTGCATCAAGTTTAGCACCATCTCCAATCGGACCGTAACGAGCTTCCACTTGAGCCTCGTCACCTAGGAGTACCATCGGGTGCGTCCAAAACGATTTATGTGCCTATGGTATATTTGTTGAAGACCGTGCAATTATCTTGCACCGACACTAAACCTGTCTCCAAACGGACTTAAATGAGATTCCACATGGCCCCCGACACATAGGAGTTCCATTGGGTGCGTCCAAAATGATTCTCGAGCCTCCGGTATGTTCTGCGCAAACCATGCACCTATTCTGCAGAAAGATTAGCACCATCCCCAAACGGAACGAAATGGGCTTCCACTTGAGCCTCGTCACCTATGAGTTCCATTAGGTGTGTCCAAAACGATTTGCAAGCCTATGGTATGTTTGGTGCAAACCGTGCACCTATCTTGCATCAAGTTCAGCAACATCTCCAATCGGACCGTAACGAGCTTCCACTTGAACCTCATCACCTAGCAGTACCATCGGGTGCGTCCAAATCGATTTCAGAGCGTATGGTACGATTGGTGCGAGCCGTCCAACTATCTTGCACCGGCACTAACACTGTCTCCAATAGACTGAAACAAGATTCCACATGACCCACGTCACCTAGGAGTTCCATCGGATGCATCTAAACCAATTTCCGAGCCTATGGTAGGTTCCGCGCAACCCGTGCAACTCGTCAAGATTAGCATTATCTCCAAACAGACCAAAACAAGCTTCCACTTCAGCCTCGTCACCTATGAGTTCCATCGGGCGTGTCCAAAACGATTTCCAAGCCTATGGTATGTTTGGCACAAATCGTGCACCTATCTTGCATCAAGTTTAGCACCATCTCCAATCGGACCGTAACGAGCTTCCACTTGAGCATCGTCACCTAGGAGTACCATCGGGTGTGTCTAAAATGATTTATGTGCCTATGGTATATTTGTTGAAGACCGTGCAATTATCTTGCACCGACACTAAACCTGTCTCCAAACGGACTTAAACGAGATTCCACATGGCCCCCGACACATAGGAGTTCCATTGGGTGCGTCCAAAATGATTCTCGAGCCTCCGGTACGTTCTACGCAAACCATGCACCTATTCTGCAGAAAGATTAGCACCATCTCCAAACGGAACGAAACGGGCTTCCACTTGAGCCTCGTCACCTATGAGTTCCATTAGGTGTGTCCAAAACGATTTGCAAGCCTATGGTATGTTTGGTGCAAACCGTGCACCTATCTTGCATCAAGTTTAGCACCATTTCCAATCGGACCGTAACGAGCTTCCACTTGAGCCTCATCACCTAGCAGTACCATTGGGTGCGTCCAAATCGATTTCAAACCATATGGTACGATTGGTGTGAACCGTCCAGCTATCTTGCACCGGCACTGACACTGTCTCCAAATAGACTGAAACAAGATTCCACATGACCCACGTCACCTCAGAGTTCCATCGGATGCATCTAAACCAATTTCCGAGCCTATGGTAGGTTCCGCGCAACCCGTGCAGCTCGTCAAGATTAGCACTATCTCCAAACGGAACAAAACAAGCTTCCACTTCAGCCTCGTCACCTATGAGTTCAGTGGGGCGTGTCCTAAATGATTTCTAAGTCTATGGTATGTTTGGCGCAAACCGTGCACCTATCTTGCATCAAGTTTAGCACCATCTCCAATCGGACCGTAACGAGCTTCCACTTGAGCATCGTCACCTAGGAGTACCATCAGGTGCGTCCAAAATGATTTATGTGTCTATGGTATATTTGGTGAAGACCGTGCAATTATCTTGCACCGACACTAAACCTATCTCCAAACGGACTTAAACGAGATTCCACATGGCCCCCGACACCTAGGAGTTCCATTGGGTGCGTCCAAAATGATTCTCGAGCCTCTGGTACGTTCTGCGCAAACCGTGCTGCTATCTTGCAGAAAGATTAGCACCATCTCCAAACAGAACAAAACGAGCTTCCACTTCAGCCTCGTCACCTATGAGTTCCATTAGGTGCGTCCAAAATGATTCTCGAGCCTCCAGTACGTTCTGCGCAAACCATGCACCTATTCTACAGAAAGATTAGCACCATCTCCAAACGGAACGAAACAGGCTTCCACTTGAGCCTCGTCACCAATGAGTTCCATTAGGTGTGTCAAAAATGATTTCCAAGCCTATGGTATGTTTGGTGGAAACCGTGCACCTATCTTGCATCAAGTTTAGCACCATCTCCAATCGGACCGTAACAAGCTTCCACTTGAGCCTCATCACCTAGCAGTACCATCGGGTGCGTCCAAATCGATTTCAGAGCGTATGGTACGATTGGTGCGAGCCGTCCAACTATCTTGCACCGGCACTGACACTGTCTCCAAATAGACTGAAACAAGATTCCACATGACCCACGTCACCTAGGAGTTCCATCGGATGCATCTAAACCAATTTCTGAGCCCATGGTAGGTTCCGCGCAACCCGTGCACCTCGTCAAGATTAGTACTATCTCCAAACGGACCAAAACAAGCTTCCACTTCAGCCTCATCACCTATGAGTTCAGTGGGGCGTGTCCAAAACGGTTTCGAAGTCTATGGTATGTTTGGCGCAAACCGTGGACCTATCTTGCATCAAGTTTAGCACCATCTCCAATCGGACCGTAACGAGCTTCCACTTGAGCATCGTCACCTAGGGGTACCATCAGGTGCGTCCAAAATGATTTATGTGCCTATGGTATATTTGTTGAAGACCGTCCAATTATCTTGCACCGACACTAAACTTGTCTCCAAACGGACTTAAACGAGATTCCACATGGCCCCCGACACATAGGAGTTCCATTGGGTCCGTCCAAAATGATTCTCGAGCCTCCGGTACGTTCTGCGCAAAGCATGCACCTATTCTGTAGAAAGGTTAGCACCATCTCCAAACGGAACGAAACGGGCTTCCACTTGAGCCTCGTCACCTATGAGTTCCATTAGGTGTGTCCAAAACGATTTGCAAGCCTATGGTATGTTTGGTGCAAACCATGCACCTATCTTGCATCAAGTTTAGCACCATCTCCAATCGGACCGTAACGAGCTTCCACTTGAGCCTCGTCACCTAGGAGTACCATCGGGTGCGTCCAAAACGATTTATGTGCCTATGGTATATTTGTTGAAGACCGTGCAATTATCTTGCACCGACACAAACCTGTCTCCAAACGGACTTAAATGAGATTCCACATGGCCCCCGACACATAGGAGTTCCATTGGGTGCGTCCAAAATGATTCTCGAGCCTCCGGTATGTTCTGCGCAAACCATGCACCTATTCTGCAGAAAGATTAGCACCATCCCCAAACGGAACGAAATGGGCTTCCACTTGAGCCACGTCACCTATGAGTTCCATTAGGTGTGTCCAAAACGATTTGCAAGCCTATGGTATGTTTGGTGCAAACCGTGCACCTATCTTGCATCAAGTTCAGCACCATCTCCAATCGGACCGTAACGAGCTTCCACTTGAACCTCATCACCTAGCAGTACCATCGGGTGCGTCCAAATCGATTTCAGAGCGTATGGTACGATTGGTGCGAGCCGTCCAACTATCTTGCACCGGCACTAACACTGTCTCCAATAGACTGAAACAAGATTCCACATGACCCACGTCACCTAGGAGTTCCATCGGATGCATCTAAACCAATTTCCGAGCCTATGGTAGGTTCCGCGCAACCCGTGCAACTCGTCAAGATTAGCATTATCTCCAAACAGACCAAAACAAGCTTCCACTTCAGCCTCGTCACCTATGAGTTCCATCAGGCGTGTCCAAAACGATTTCCAAGCCTATGGTATGTTTGGCACAAATCGTGCACCTATCTTGCATCAAGTTTAGCACCATCTCCAATCGGACCGTAACGAGCTTCCACTTGAGCATCGTCACCTAGGAGTACCATCGGGTGTGTCTAAAATGACTTATGTGCCTATGGTATATTTGTTGAAGACCGTGCAATTATCTTGCACCGACACTAAACCTGTCTCCAAACGGACTTAAACGAGATTCCACATGGCCCCCGACACATAGGAGTTCCATTGGGTGCGTCCAAAATGATTCTCGAGCCTCCGGTACGTTCTACGCAAACCATGCATCTATTCTGCAGAAAGATTAGCACCATCTCCAAACGGAACGAAACGGGCTTCCACTTGAGCCTCGTCACCTATGAGTTCCATTAGGTGTGTCCAAAACGATTTGCAAGCCTATGGTATGTTTGGTGCAAACCGTGCACCTATCTTGCATCAAGTTTAGCACCATTTCCAATCGGACCGTAACGAGCTTCCACTTGAGCCTCATCACCTAGCAGTACCATTGGGTGCGTCCAAATCGATTTCAAACCATATGGTACGATTGGTGTGAACCGTCCAACTATCTTGCACCGGCACTGACACTGTCTCCAAATAGACTGAAACAAGATTCCACATGACCCACGTCACCTCAGAGTTCCATCGGATGCATCTAAACCAATTTCCGAGCCTATGGTAGGTTCCGCGCAACCCGTGTAGCTCGTCAAGATTAGCACTATCTCCAAACGGAACAAAACAAGCTTCCACATCAGCCTCGTCACCTATGAGTTCAGTGGGGCGTGTCCTAAATGATTTCTAAGTCTATGGTATGTTTGGCGCAAACCGTGCACCTATCTTGCATCAAGTTTAGCACCATCTCCAATCGGACCGTAACGAGCTTCCACTTGAGCATCGTCACCTAGGAGTACCATCAGGTGCGTCCAAAATGATTTATGTGTCTATGGTATATTTGGTGAAGACCGTGCAATTATCTTGCACCGACACTAAACCTATCTCCAAACGGACTTAAACGAGATTCCACATGGCCCCCGACACCTAGGAGTTCCATTGGGTGCGTCCAAAATGATTCTCGAGCCTCTGGTACGTTCTGCGCAAACCGTGCTGCTATCTTGCAGAAAGATTAGCACCATCTCCAAACAGAACAAAACGAGCTTCCACTTCAGCCTCGTCACCTATGAGTTCCATTAGGTGCGTCCAAAATGATTCTCGAGCCTCCGGTACGTTCTGCGCAAACCATGCACCTATTCTACAGAAAGATTAGCACCATCTCCAAACGGAACGAAACAGGCTTCCACTTGAGCCTCGTCACCAATGAGTTCCATTAGGTGTGTCAAAAATGATTTCCAAGCCTATGGTATGTTTGGTGGAAACCGTGCACCTATCTTGCATCAAGTTTAGCACCATCTCCAATCGGACCGTAACAAGCTTCCACTTGAGCCTCATCACCTAGCAGTACCATCGGGTGCGTCCAAATCGATTTCAGAGCGTATGGTACGATTGGTGCGAGCCGTCCAACTATCTTGCACCGGCACTGACACTGTCTCCAAAAAGACTGAAACAAGATTCCACATGACCCACGTCACCTAGGAGTTCCATCGGATGCATCTAAACCAATTTCTGAGCCCATGGTAGGTTCCGCGCAACCCGTGCACCTCGTCAAGATTAGCACTATCTCCAAACGGACCAAAACAAGCTTCCACTTCAGCCTCATCACCTATGAGTTCAGTGGGGCGTGTCCAAAACGGTTTCGAAGTCTATGGTATGTTTGGCGCAAACCGTGGACCTATCTTGCATCAAGTTTAGCACCATCTCCAATCGGAGCGTAACGAGCTTCCACTTGAGCATCGTCACCTAGGGGTACCATCAGGTGCGTCCAAAATGATTTATGTGCCTATGGTATATTTGTTGAAGACCGTCCAATTATCTTGCACCGACACTAAACTTGTCTCCAAACGGACTTAAACTTTCCACATGGCCCCCGACACATAGGAGTTCCATTGGGTCCGTCCAAAATGATTCTCGAGCCTCCGGTACGTTCTGCGCAAAGCATGCACCTATTCTGTAGAAAGGTTAGCACCATCTCCAAACGGAACGAAATAGGCTTCCACTTGAGACTCGTCACCTATGAGTTCCATTAGGTGTGTCCAAAACGATTTGCAAGCCTATGGTATGTTTGGTGCAAACCTTGCACCTATCTTGCATCAAGTTTAGCACCATCTCCAATCGGACCGTAACGAGCTTCCACTTGAGCCTCATCACCTAGGAGTACCATCGGGTGCGTCCAAAACGATTTATGTGCCTATGGTATATTTGTTGAAGACCGTGCAATTATCTTGCACCGATACTAAACCTGTCTCCAAACGGACTTAAATGAGATTCCACATGGCCCCCGACACATAGGAGTTCCATTGGGTGCGTCCAAAATGATTCTCGAGCCTCCGGTATGTTCTGCGCAAACCATGCACCTATTCTGCAGAAAGATTAGCACCATCCCCAAACGGAACGAAATGGGCTTCCACTTGAGCCTCGTCACCTATGAGTTCCATTAGGTGTGTCCAAAACGATTTGCAAGCCTATGGTATGTTTGGTGCAAACCGTGCACCTATCTTGCATCAAGTTCAGCACCATCTCCAATCGGACCGTAACGAGCTTCCACTTGAACCTCATCACCTAGCAGTACCATCGGGTGCGTCCAAATCGATTTCAGAGCGTATGGTACGATTGGTGCGAGCCGTCCAACTATCTTGCACCGGCACTAACACTGTCTCCAATAGACTGAAACAAGATTCCACATGACCCACGTCACCTAGGAGTTCCATCGGATGCATCTAAACCAATTTCCGAGCCTATGGTAGGTTCCGCGCAACCCATGCAACTCGTCAAGATTAGCATTATCTCCAAACAGACCACAACAAGCTTCCACTTCAGCCTCGTCACCTATGAGTTCCATCGGGCGTGTCCAAAACGATTTCCAAGCCTATGGTATGTTTGGCACAAATCGTGCACCTATCTTGCATCAAGTTTAGCACCATCTCCAATCGGACCGTAACGAGCTTCCACTTGAGCATCGTCACCTAGGAGTACCATCGGGTGTGTCTAAAACGATTTATGTGCCTATGGTATATTTGTTGAAGACCGTGCAATTATCTTGCACCGACACTAAACCTGTCTCCAAACGGACTTAAACGAGATTCCACATGACCCCCGACACATAGGAGTTCCATTGGGTGCGTCCAAAATGATTCTCGAGCCTCCGGTACGTTCTACGCAAACCATGCACCTATTATGCAGAAAGATTAGCACCATCTCCAAACGGAACGAAACGGGCTTCCACTTGAGCCTCGTCACCTATGAGTTCCATTAGGTGTGTCCAAAACGATTTGCAAGCCTATGGTATGTTTGGTGCAAACCGTGCACCTATCTTGCATCAAGTTTAGCACCATTTCCAATCGGACCGTAACGAGCTTCCACTTGAGCCTCATCACCTAGCAGTACCATTGGGTGCGTCCAATTCGATTTCAAACCATATGGTACGATTGGTGTGAACCGTCCAACTATCTTGCACCGGCACTGACACTGTCTCCAAATAGACTGAAACAAAATTCCACATGACCCACGTCACCTCAGAGTTCCATCGGATGCATCTAAACCAATTTCTGAGCCTATGGTAGGTTCCGCGCAACCCGTGTACCTCGTCAAGATTAGCACTATCTCCAAACGGAACAAAACAAGCTTCCACTTCAGCCTCGTCACCTATGAGTTCAGTGGGGCGTGTCCTAAATGATTTCTAAGTCTATGGTATGTTTGGCGCAAACCGTGCACCTATCTTGCATCAAGTTTAGCACCATCTCCAATCGGACCGTAACGAGATTCCACTTGAGCATCGTCACCTAGGAGTACCATCAGGTGCGTCCAAAATGATTTATGTGTCTATGGTATATTTGGTGAAGACCGTGCAATTATCTTGCACCGACACTAAACCTATCTCCAAACGGAATTAAACGAGATTCCACATGGCCCCCGACACCAAGGAGTTCCATTGGGTGCGTCCAAAATGATTCTCGAGCCTCTAGTACGTTCTGCGCAAACCGTGCTGCTATCTTGCAGAAAGATTAGCACCATCTCCAAAAGGAACAAAACGAGCTTCCACTTCAGCCTCGTCACCTATGAGTTCCATTAGGTGCGTCCAAAATGATTCTCGAGCCTCCGGTACGTTCTGCGCAAACCATGCACCTATTCTACAGAAAGATTAGCACCATCTCCGAACGGAACGAAACAGGCTTCCACTTGAGCCTCGTCACCAATGAGTTCCATTAGGTGTGTCAAAAATGATTTCCAAGCCTATGGTATGTTTGGTGCAAACCGTGCACCTATCTTGCATCAAGTTTAGCACCATCTCCAATCGGACCGTAACAAGCTTCCACTTGAGCCTCATCACCTAGCAGTACCATCGGGTGCGTCCAAATCGATTTCAGAGCGTATGGTACGATTGGTGCGAGCCGTCCAACTATCTTGCACCGGCACTGACACTGTCTCCAAATAGACTGAAACAAGATTCCACATGACCCACGTCACCTAGGAGTTCCATCGGATGCATCTAAACCAATTTCTGAGCCCATGGTAGGTTCCGCGCAACCCGTGCACCTCGTCAAGATTAGCACTATCTCCAAACGGACCAAAACAAGCTTCCACTTCAGCCTCATCACCTATGAGTTCAGTGGGGCGTGTCCAAAACGGTTTCGAAGTCTACGGTATGTTTGGCGCAAACCGTGGACCTATCTTGCATCAAGTTTAGCACCATCTCCAATCGGACCGTAACGAGCTTCCACTTGAGCATCGTCACATAGGGGTACCATCAGGTGCGTTCAAAATGATTTATGTGCCTATGGTATATTTGTTGAAGACCGTACAATTATCTTGCACCGACACTAAACTTGTCTCCAAACGGACTTAAACGAGATTCCACATGGCCCCCGACACATAGGAGTTCCATTGGGTCCGTCCAAAATGATTCTCGAGCCTCCGGTACGTTCTGCGCAAAGCATGCACCTATTCTGTAGAAAGTTTAGCACCATCTCCAAACGGACCGAAACGGGCTTCCACTTGAGCCTCGTCACCTATGAGTTCCATTAGGTGTGTCCAAAACGATTTGCAAGCCTATGGTATGTTTGGTGCAAACCATGCACCTATCTTGCATCAAGTTTAGCACCATCTCCAATCGGACCGTAACGAGCTTCCACTTGAGCCTCGTCACCTAGGAGTACCATCGGGTGCGTCCAAAACGATTTATGTGCCTATGGTATATTTGTTGAAGACCGTGCAATTATCTTGCACCGACACTAAACCTGTCTCCAAACGGACTTAAATGAGATTCCACATGGCCCCCGACACATAGGAGTTCCATTGGGTGCGTCCAAAATGATTCTCGAGCCTCCGGTATGTTCTGCGCAAACCATGCACCTATTCTGCAGAAAGATTAGCACCATCTCCAAACGGAATGAAATGGGCTTCCACTTGAGCCTCGTCACCTATGAGTTCCATTAGGTGTGTCCAAAACGATTTGCAAGCCTATGGTATGTTTGGTGCAAACCGTGCACCTATCTTGCTTCAAGTTCAGCACCATCTCCAATCGGACCATAACGAGCTTCCACTTGAACCTCATCACCTAGCAGTACCATCGGGTGCGTCCAAATTGATTTCAGAGCGTATGGTACGATTGGTGCGAGCCGTCCAACTATCTTGCACCGGCACTAACACTGTCTCCAATAGACTGAAACAAGATTCCACATGACCCACGTCACCTAGGAGTTCCATCGGATGCATCTAAACCAATTTCCAAGCCTATGGTAGGTTTCGCGCAACCCGTGCAACTCGTCAAGATTAGCACTATCTCCAAACAGACCAAAACAAGCTTCCACTTCAGCCTCGTCACCTATGAGTTCCATGGGGCGTGTCCAAAACGATTTCCAAGCCTATGGTATGTTTGGCACAAATCGTGCACCTATCTTGCATCAAGTTTAGCACCATCTCCAATCGGACCGTAACGAGCTTCCACTTGAGCATCGTCACCTAGGAGTACCATCGGGTGTGTCTAAAACGATTTATGTGCCTATGGTATATTTGTTGAAGACCGTGCAATTATCTTGCACCGACACTAAACCTGTCTCCAAACGGACTTAAACGAGATTCCACATGGCCCCCGACACATTGGAGTTCCATTGGGTGCGTCCAAAATGATTCTCGAGCCTCCGGTACGTTCTGCGCAAACCATGCACCTATTCTGCAGAAAGATTAGCACCATCTCCAAACGGAACGAAACGGGCTTCCACTTGAGCCTCGTCACCTATGAGTTCCATTAGGTGTGTCCAAAACGATTTGCAAGCCTATGGTATGTTTGGTGCAAACCGTGCACCTATCTTGCATCAAGTTTAGCACCATTTCCAATCGGACCGTAACGAGCTTCCACTTGAGCCTCATCACCTAGCAGTACCATCGGGTGTGTCCAAATCGATTTCAAACCATATGGTACGATTGGTGTGAACCGTCCAACTATCTTGCACCGGCACTGACACTGTCTCCAAATAGACTGAAATAAGATTCCACATGACCCACGTCACCTCAGAGTTCCATCGGATGCATCTAAACCAATTTCCGAGCCTATGGTAGGTTCCGCGCAACCCGTGCACCTCGTCAAGATTAGCACTATCTCCAAACAGAACAAAACAAGCTTCCACTTCAGCCTCGTCACCTATGAGTTCAGTGGGGCGTGTCCTAAATGATTTCTAAGTCTATGGTATGTTTGGCGCAAACCGTGCACCTATCTTGCATCAAGTTTAGCACCATCTCCAATCGCACCGTAACGAGCTTCCACTTGAGCATCGTCACCTAGGAGTACCATCAGGTGCGTCCAAAACGATTTATGTGCCTATGGTATATTTGGTGAAGACCGTGCAATTATCTTGCACTGACACTAAACCTATCTCCAAACGGACTTAAGCGAGATTCCACATGGCCCCCGACACCAAGGAGTTCCATTGGGTGCGTCCAAAATGATTCTCGAGCCTCTAGTACGTTCTGCGCAAACCGTGCAGCTATCTTGCAGAAAGATTAGCACCATCTCCAAAAGGAACAAAACGAGCTTCCACTTCAGCCTCGTCACCTATGAGTTCCATTGGGTGCGTCCAAAATGATTCTCGAGCCTCCGGTACGTTCTGCACAAACCATGCACCTATTCTGCAGAAAGATTAGCACCATCTCCAAACGGAACGAAACGGGCTTCCACTTGAGCTTCGTAACCAATGAGTTCCATTAGGTGTGTCCAAAATGATTTCCAAGCCTATGGTATGTTTGGTGCAAACCGTGCACCTATCTTGCATCAAGTTTAGCACCATCTCCAATCGGACCGTAACAAGCTTCCACTTGAGCCTCATCACCTAGCAGTACCATCGGGTGCGTCCAAATCGATTTCAGAGCATATGGTACGATTGGTGCGAGCCGTCCAACTATCTTGCACCGGCACTGACACTGTCTCCAAATAGACTGAAACAAGATTCCACATGACCCACGTCACCTAGGAGTTCCATCGGATGCATCTAAACCAATTTCTGAGCCCATGGTAGGTTCCGCGCAACCCGTGCACCTCGTCAAGGTTAGCACTATCTCCAAACGGACCAAAACAAGCTTCCACTTCAGCCTCATCACCTATGAGTTCAGTGGGGCGTGTCCAAAACGGTTTCGAAGTCTATGGTATGTTTGGCGCAAACCGTGGACCTATCTTGCATCAAGTTTAGCACCATCTCCAATCGGACCGTAACGAGCTTCCACTTGAGCATCGTCACCTAGGGGTACCATCAGGTGCGTCCAAAATGATTCATGTGCCTATGGTATATTTGTTGAAGACCGTCCAATTATCTTGCACCGACACTAAACTTGTCTCCAAACGGACTTAAACGAGATTCCACATGGCCCCCGACACATAGGAGTTCCATTGGGTGCGTCCAAAATGATTCTCGAGCCTCCGGTATGTTCTGCGCAAACCATTCACCTATTCTGCAGAAAGATTAGCACCATCTCCAAACGGAATGAAATGGGCTTCCACTTGAGCCTCGTCACCTATGAGTTCCATTAGGTGTGTCCAAAACGATTTGCAAGCCTATGGTATGTTTGGTGCAAACCGTGCACCTATCTTGCATCAAGTTCAGCACCATCTCCAATCGGACCGTAACGAGCTTCCACTTGAACCTCATCACCTAGCAGTACCATCGGGTGCGTCCAAATTGATTTCAGAGCGTATGGTACGATTGGTGCGAGCCGTCCAACTATCTTGCACCGGCACTAACACTGTCTCCAATAGACTGAAACAAGATTCCACATGACCCACGTCACCTAGGAGTTCCATCGGATGCATCTAAACCAATTTCCGAGCCTATGGTAGGTTTCGCGCAACCCGTGCAACTCGTCAAGATTAGCACTATCTCCAAACAGACCAAAACAAGCTTCCACTTCAGCCTCGTCACCTATGAGTTCCATGGGGCGTGTCCAAAACGATTTCCAAGCCTATGGTATGTTTGGCACAAATCGTGCACCTATCTTGCATCAAGTTTAGCACCATCTCCAATCGGACCGTAACGAGCTTCCACTTGAGCATCGTCACCTAGGAGTACCATCGGGTGTGTCTAAAACGATTTATGTGCCTATGGTATATTTGTTGAAGACCGTGCAATTATCTTGCACCGACACTAAACCTGTCTCCAAACGGACTTAAACGAGATTCCACATGGCCCCCGACACATTGGAGTTCCATTGGGTGCGTCCAAAATGATTCTCGAGCCTCCGGTACGTTCTGCGCAAACCATGCACCTATTCTGCAGAAAGATTAGCACCATCTCCAAACGGAACGAAACGGGCTTCCACTTGAGCCTCGTCACCTATGAGTTCCATTAGGTGTGTCCAAAACGATTTGCAAGCCTATGGTATGTTTGGTGCAAACCGTGCACCTATCTTGCATCAAGTTTAGCACCATCTCCAATCGGACCGTAACAAGCTTCCACTTGAGCCTCATCACCTAGCAGTACCATCGGGTGCGTCCAAATCGATTTCAGAGCATATGGTACGATTGGTGCGAGCCGTCCAACTATCTTGCACCGGCACTGACACTGTCTCCAAATAGACTGAAACAAGATTCCACATGACCCACGTCACCTAGGAGTTCCATCGGATGCATCTAAACCAATTTCTGAGCCCATGGTAGGTTCCGCGCAACCCGTGCACCTCGTCAAGGTTAGCACTATCTCCAAACGGACCAAAACAAGCTTCCACTTCAGCCTCATCACCTATGAGTTCAGTGGGGCGTGTCCAAAACGGTTTCGAAGTCTATGATATGTTTGGCGCAAACCGTGGACCTATCTTGCATCAAGTTTAGCACCATCTCCAATCGGACCGTAACGAGCTTCCACTTGAGCATCGTCACCTAGGGGTACCATCAGGTGCGTCCAAAATGATTCATGTGCCTATGGTATATTTGTTGAAGACCGTCCAATTATCTTGCACCGACACTAAACTTGTCTCCAAACGGACTTAAACGAGATTCCACATGGCCCCCGACACATAGGAGTTCCATTGGGTGCGTCCAAAATGATTCTCGAGCCTCCGGTATGTTCTGCGCAAACCATTCACCTATTCTGCAGAAAGATTAGCACCATCTCCAAACGGAATGAAATGGGCTTCCACTTGAGCCTCGTCACCTATGAGTTCCATTAGGTGTGTCCAAAACGATTTGCAAGCCTATGGTATGTTTGGTGCAAACCGTGCACCTATCTTGCATCAAGTTCAGCACCATCTCCAATCGGACCGTAACGAGCTTCCACTTGAACCTCATCACCTAGCAGTACCATCGAGTGCGTCCAAATTGATTTCAGAGCGTATGGTACGATTGGTGCGAGCCGTCCAACTATCTTGCACCGGCACTAACACTGTCTCCAATAGACTGAAACAAGATTCCACATGACCCACGTCACCTAGGAGTTCCATCGGATGCATCTAAACCAATTTCCGAGCCTATGGTAGGTTTCGCGCAACCCGTGCAACTCGTCAAGATTAGCACTATCTCCAAACAGACCAAAACAAGCTTCCACTTCAGCCTCGTCACCTATGAGTTCCATGGGGCGTGTCCAAAACGATTTCCAAGCCTATGGTATGTTTGGCACAAATCGTGCACCTGTCTTGCATCAAGTTTAGCACCATCTCCAATCGGACCGTAACGAGCTTCCACTTGAGCATCGTCACCTAGGAGTACCATCGGGTGTGTCAAACGATTTATGTGCCTATGGTATATTTGTTGAAGACCGTGCAATTATCTTGCACCGACACTAAACCTGTCTCCAAACGGACTTAAACGAGATTCCACATGGCCCCCGACACATTGGAGTTCCATTGGGTGCGTCCAAAATGATTCTCGAGCCTCCGGTACGTTCTGCGCAAACCATGCACCTATTCTGCAGAAAGATTAGCACCATCTCCAAACGGAACGAAACGGGCTTCCACTTGAGCCTCGTCACCTATGAGTTCCATTAGGTGTGTCCAAAACGATTTGCAAGCCTATGGTATGTTTGGTGCAAACCGTGCACCTATCTTGCATCAAGTTTAGCACCATTTCCAATCGGACCGTAACGAGCTTCCACTTGAGCCTCATCACCTAGCAGTACCATCGGGTGCGTCCAAATCGATTTCAAACCATATGGTACGATTGGTGTGAACCGTCCAACTATCTTGCACCGGCACTGACACTGTCTCCAAATAGACTGAAATAAGATTCCACATGACCCACGTCACCTCAGAGTTCCATCGGATGCATCTAAACCAATTTCCGAGCCTATGGTAGGTTCCGCGCAACCCGTGCACCTCGTCAAGATTAGCACTATCTCCAAACAGAACAAAACAAGCTTCCACTTCAGCCTCGTCACCTATGAGTTCAGTGGGGCGTGTCCTAAATGATTTCTAAGTCTATGGTATGTTTGGCGCAAACCGTGCACCTATCTTGCATCAAGTTTAGCACCATCTCCAATCGCACCGTAACGAGCTTCCACTTGAGCATCGTCACCTAGGAGTACCATCAGGTGCGTCCAAAACGATTTATGTGCCTATGGTATATTTGGTGAAGACCGTGCAATTATCTTGCACCGACACTAAACCTATCTCCAAACGGACTTAAGCGAGATTCCACATGGCCCCCGACACCAAGGAGTTCCATTGGGTGCGTCCAAAATGATTCTCGAGCCTCTAGTACGTTCTGCGCAAACCGTGCAGCTATCTTGCAGAAAGATTAGCACCATCTCCAAAAGGAACAAAACGAGCTTCCACTTCAGCCTCGTCACCTATGAGTTCCATTGGGTGCGTCCAAAATGATTCTCGAGCCTCCGGTACGTTCTGCACAAACCATGCACCTATTCTGCAGAAAGATTAGCACCATCTCCTAACGGAACGAAACGGGCTTCCACTTGAGCCTCGTCACCAATGAGTTCCATTAGGTGTGTCCAAAATGATTTCCAAGCCTATGGTATGTTTGGTGCAAACCGTGCACCTATCTTGCATCAAGTTTAGCACCATCTCCAATCGGACCGTAACAAGCTTCCACTTGAACCTCATCACCTAGCAGTACCATCGGGTGCGTCCAAATTGATTTCAGAGCGTATGGTACGATTGGTGCGAGCCATCCAACTATCTTGCACCGGCACTAACACTGTCTCCAATAGACTGAAACAAGATTCCACATGACCCACGTCACCTAGGAGTTCCATCGGATGCATCTAAACCAATTTCCGAGACTATGGTAGGTTTCGCGCAACCCGTGCAACTCGTCAAGATTAGCACTATCTCCAAACAGACCAAAACAAGCTTCCACTTCAGCCTCGTCACCTATGAGTTCCATGGGGCGTGTCCAAAACGATTTCCAAGCCTATGGTATGTTTGGCACAAATCGTGCACCTATCTTGCATCAAGTTTAGCACCATCTCCAATCGGACCGTAACGAGCTTCCACTTGAGCATCGTCACCTAGGAGTACCATCGGGTGTGTCTAAAACGATTTATGTGCCTATGGTATATTTGTTGAAGACCGTGCAATTATCTTGCACCGACACTAAACCTGTCTCCAAACGGACTTAAACGAGATTCCACATGGCCCCCGACACATTGGAGTTCCATTGGGTGCGTCCAAAATGATTCTCGAGCCTCAGGTACGTTCTGCGCAAACCATGCACCTATTCTGCAGAAAGATTAGCACCATCTCCAAACGGAACGAAACGGGCTTCCACTTGAGCCTCGTCACCTATGAGTTCCATTAGGTGTGTCCAAAACGATTTGCAAGCCTATGGTATGTTTGGTGCAAACCGTGCACCTATCTTGCATCAAGTTTAGCACCATCTCCAATCGGACCGTAACAAGCTTCCACTTGAGCCTCATCACCTAGCAGTACCATCGGGTGCGTCCAAATCGATTTCAGAGCATATGGTACGATTGGTGCGAGCCGTCCAACTATCTTGCACCGGCACTGACACTGTCTCCAAATAGACTGAAACAAGATTCCACATGACCCACGTCACCTAGGAGTTCCATCGGATGCATCTAAACCAATTTCTGAGCCCATGGTAGGTTCCGCGCAACCCGTGCACCTCGTCAAGATTAGCACTATCTCCAAACAGAACAAAACAAGCTTCCACTTCAGCCTCGTCACCTATGAGTTCAGTGGGGCGTGTCCTAAATGATTTCTAAGTCTATGGTATGTTTGGCGCAAACCGTGCACCTATCTTGCATCAAGTTTAGCACCATCTCCAATCGCACCGTAACGAGCTTCCACTTGAGCATCGTCACCTAGGAGTACCATCAGGTGCGTCCAAAACGATTTATGTGCCTATGGTATATTTGGTGAAGACCGTGCAATTATCTTGCACCGACACTAAACCTATCTCCAAACGGACTTAAGCGAGATTCCACATGGCCCCCGACACCAAGGAGTTCCATTGGGTGCGTCCAAAATGATTCTCGAGCCTCTAGTACGTTCTGCGCAAACCGTGCAGCTATCTTGCAGAAAGATTAGCACCATCTCCAAAAGGAACAAAACGAGCTTCCACTTCAGCCTCGTCACCTATGAGTTCCATTGGGTGCGTCCAAAATGATTCTCGAGCCTCCGGTACGTTCTGCACAAACCATGCACCTATTCTGCAGAAAGATTAGCACCATCTCCTAACGGAACGAAACGGGCTTCCACTTGAGCCTCGTCACCAATGAGTTCCATTAGGTGTGTCCAAAATGATTTCCAAGCCTATGGTATGTTTGGTGCAAACCGTGCACCTATCTTGCATCAAGTTTAGCACCATCTCCAATCGGACCGTAACAAGCTTCCACTTGAACCTCATCACCTAGCAGTACCATCGGGTGCGTCCAAATTGATTTCAGAGCGTATGGTACGATTGGTGCGAGCCGTCCAACTATCTTGCACCGGCACTAACACTGTCTCCAATAGACTGAAACAAGATTCCACATGACCCACGTCACCTAGGAGTTCCATCGGATGCATCTAAACCAATTTCCGAGACTATGGTAGGTTTCGCGCAACCCGTGCAACTCGTCAAGATTAGCACTATCTCCAAACAGACCAAAACAAGCTTCCACTTCAGCCTCGTCACCTATGAGTTCCATGGGGCGTGTCCAAAACGATTTCCAAGCCTATGGTATGTTTGGCACAAATCGTGCACCTATCTTGCATCAAGTTTAGCACCATCTCCAATCGGACCGTAACGAGCTTCCACTTGAGCATCGTCACCTAGGAGTACCATCGGGTGTGTCTAAAACGATTTATGTGCCTATGGTATATTTGTTGAAGACCGTGCAATTATCTTGCACCGACACTAAACCTGTCTCCAAACGGACTTAAACGAGATTCCACATGGCCCCCGACACATTGGAGTTCCATTGGGTGCGTCCAAAATGATTCTCGAGCCTCAGGTACGTTCTGCGCAAACCATGCACCTATTCTGCAGAAAGATTAGCACCATCTCCAAACGGAACGAAACGGGCTTCCACTTGAGCCTCGTCACCTATGAGTTCCATTAGGTGTGTCCAAAACGATTTGCAAGCCTATGGTATGTTTGGTGCAAACCGTGCACCTATCTTGCATCAAGTTTAGCACCATCTCCAATCGGACCGTAACAAGCTTCCACTTGAGCCTCATCACCTAGCAGTACCATCGGGTGCGTCCAAATCGATTTCAGAGCATATGGTACGATTGGTGCGAGCCGTCCAACTATCTTGCACCGGCACTGACACTGTCTCCAAATAGACTGAAACAAGATTCCACATGACCCACGTCACCTAGGAGTTCCATCGGATGCATCTAAACCAATTTCTGAGCCCATGGTAGGTTCCGCGCAACCCGTGCACCTCGTCAAGGTTAGCACTATCTCCAAACGGACCAAAACAAGCTTCCACTTCAGCCTCATCACCTATGAGTTCAATGGGGCGTGTCCAAAACGGTTTCGAAGTCTATGGTATGTTTGGCGCAAACCGTGGACCTATCTTGCATCAAGTTTAGCACCATCTCCAATCGGACCGTAACGAGCTTCCACTTGAGCATCGTCACCTAGGGGTACCATCAGGTGCGTCCAAAATGATTCATGTGCCTATGGTATATTTGTTGAAGACCGTCCAATTATCTTGCACCGACACTAAACTTGTCTCCAAACGGACTTAAACGAGATTCCACATGGCCCCCGACACATAGGAGTTCCATTGGGTGCGTCCAAAATGATTCTCGAGCCTCCGGTATGTTCTGCGCAAACCATTCACCTATTCTGCAGAAAGATTAGCACCATCTCCAAACGGAATGAAATGGGCTTCCACTTGAGCCTCGTCACCTATGAGTTCCATTAGGTGTGTCCAAAACGATTTGCAAGCCTATGGTATGTTTGGTGCAAACCGTGCACCTATCTTGCATCAAGTTCAGCACCATCTCCAATCGGACCGTAACGAGCTTCCACTTGAACCTCATCACCTAGCAGTACCATCGGGTGCGTCCAAATTGATTTCAGAGCGTATGGTACGATTGGTGCGAGCCGTCCAACTATCTTGCACCGGCACTAACACTGTCTCCAATAGACTGAAACAAGATTCCACATGACCCACGTCACCTAGGAGTTCCATCGGATGCATCTAAACCAATTTCCGAGCCTATGGTAGGTTTCGCGCAACCCGTGCAACTCGTCAAGATTAGCACTATCTCCAAACAGACCAAAACAAGCTTCCACTTCAGCCTCGTCACCTATGAGTTCCATGGGGCGTGTCCAAAACGATTTCCAAGCCTATGGTATGTTTGGCACAAATCGTGCACCTATCTTGCATCAAGTTTAGCACCATCTCCAATCGGACCGTAACGAGCTTCCACTTGAGCATCGTCACCTAGGAGTACCATCGGGTGTGTCTAAAACGATTTATGTGCCTATGGTATATTTGTTGAAGACCGTGCAATTATCTTGCACCGACACTAAACCTGTCTCCAAACGGACTTAAACGAGATTCCACATGGCCCCCGACACATTGGAGTTCCATTGGGTGCGTCCAAAATGATTCTCGAGCCTCCGGTACGTTCTGCGCAAACCATGCACCTATTCTGCAGAAAGATTAGCACCATCTCCAAACGGAACGAAACGGGCTTCCACTTGAGCCTCGTCACCTATGAGTTCCATTAGGTGTGTCCAAAACGATTTGCAAGCCTATGGTATGTTTGGTGCAAACCGTGCACCTATCTTGCATCAAGTTTAGCACCATTTCCAATCGGACCGTAACGAGCTTCCACTTGAGCCTCATCACCTAGCAGTACCATCGGGTGCGTCCAAATCGATTTCAAACCATATGGTACGATTGGAGTGAACCGTCCAACTATCTTGCACCGGCACTGACACTGTCTCCAAATAGACTGAAATAAGATTCCACATGACCCACGTCACCTCAGAGTTCCATCGGATGCATCTAAACCAATTTCCGAGCCTATGGTAGGTTCCGCGCAACCCGTGCACCTCGTCAAGATTAGCACTATCTCCAAACAGAACAAAACAAGCTTCCACTTCAGCCTCGTCACCTATGAGTTCAGTGGAGCGTGTCCTAAATGATTTCTAAGTCTATGGTATGTTTGGCGCAAACCGTGCACCTATCTTGCATCAAGTTTAGCACCATCTCCAATCGCACCGTAACGAGCTTCCACTTGAGCATCGTCACCTAGGAGTACCATCAGGTGCGTCCAAAACGATTTATGTGCCTATGGTATATTTGGTGAAGACCGTGCAATTATCTTGCACCGACACTAAACCTATCTCCAAACGGACATAAGCGAGATTCCACATGGCCCCCGACACCAAGGAGTTCCATTGGGTGCGTCCAAAATGATTCTCGAGCCTCTAGTACGTTCTGCGCAAACCGTGCAGCTATCTTGCAGAAAGATTAGCACCATCTCCAAAAGGAACAAAACGAGCTTCCACTTCAGCCTCGTCACCTATGAGTTCCATTGGGTGCGTCCAAAATGATTCTCGAGCCTCCGGTACGTTCTGCACAAACCATGCACCTATTCTGCAGAAAGATTAGCACCATCTCCTAACGGAACGAAACGGGCTTCCACTTGAGCCTCGTCACCAATGAGTTCCATTAGGTGTGTCCAAAATGATTTCCAAGCCTATGGTATGTTTGGTGCAAACCGTGCACCTATCTTGCATCAAGTTTAGCACCATCTCCAATCGGACCGTAACAAGCTTCCACTTGAACCTCGTCACCTAGCAGTACCATCGGGTGCGTCCAAATTGATTTCAGAGCGTATGGTACGATTGGTGCGAGCCGTCCAACTATCTTGCACCGGCACTAACACTGTCTCCAATAGACTGAAACAAGATTCCACATGACCCACGTCACCTAGGAGTTCCATCGGATGCATCTAAACCAATTTCCGAGCCTATGGTAGGTTTCGCGCAACCCGTGCAACTCGTCAAGATTAGCACTATCTCCAAACAGACCAAAACAAGCTTCCACTTCAGCCTCGTCACCTATGAGTTCCATGGGGCGTGTCCAAAACGATTTCCAAGCCTATGGTATGTTTGGCACAAATCGTGCACCTATCTTGCATCAAGTTTAGCACCATCTCCAATCGGACCGTAACGAGCTTCCACTTGAGCATCGTCACCTAGGAGTACCATCGGGTGTGTCTAAAACGATTTATGTGCCTATGGTATATTTGTTGAAGACCGTGCAATTATCTTGCACCGACACTAAACCTGTCTCCAAACGGACTTAAACGAGATTCCACATGGCCCCCGACACATTGGAGTTCCATTGGGTGCGTCCAAAATGATTCTCGAGCCTCCGGTACGTTCTGCGCAAACCATGCACCTATTCTGCAGAAAGATTAGCACCATCTCCAAACGGAACGAAACGGGCTTCCACTTGAGCCTCGTCACCTATGAGTTCCATTAGGTGTGTCCAAAACGATTTGCAAGCCTATGGTATGTTTGGTGCAAACCGTGCACCTATCTTGCATCAAGTTCAGCACCATCTCCAATCGGACCGTAACGAGCTTCCACTTGAACCTCATCACCTAGCAGTACCATCGGGTGCGTCCAAATTGATTTCAGAGCGTATGGTACGATTGGTGCGAGCCGTCCAACTATCTTGCACCGGCACTAACACTGTCTCCAATAGACTGAAACAAGATTCCACATGACCCACGTCACCTAGGAGTTCCATCGGATGCATCTAAACCAATTTCCGAGCCTATGGTAGGTTTCGCGCAACCCGTGCAACTCGTCAAGATTAGCACTATCTCCAAACAGACCAAAACAAGCTTCCACTTCAGCCTCGTCACCTATGAGTTCCATGGGGCGTGTCCAAAACGATTTCCAAGCCTATGGTATGTTTGGCACAAATCGTGCACCTATCTTGCATCAAGTTTAGCACCATCTCCAATCGGACCGTAACGAGCTTCCACTTGAGCATCGTCACCTAGGAGTACCATCGGGTGTGTCTAAAACGATTTATGTGCCTATGGTATATTTGTTGAAGACCGTGCAATTATCTTGCACCGACACTAAACCTGTCTCCAAACGGACTTAAACGAGATTCCACATGGCCCCCGACACATTGGAGTTCCATTGGGTGCGTCCAAAATGATTCTCGAGCCTCCGGTACGTTCTGCGCAAACCATGCACCTATTCTGCAGAAAGATTAGCACCATCTCCAAACGGAATGAAACGGGCTTCCACTTGAGCCTCGTCACCTATGAGTTCCATTAGGTGTGTCCAAAACGATTTGCAAGCCTATGGTATGTTTGGTGCAAACCGTGCACCTATCTTGCATCAAGTTTAGCACCATTTCCAATCGGACCGTAACGAGCTTCCACTTGAGCCTCATCACCTAGCAGTACCATCGGGTGCGTCCAAATCGATTTCAAACCATATGGTACGATTGGTGTGAACCGTCCAACTATCTTGCACCGGCACTGACACTGTCTCCAAATAGACTGAAATAAGATTCCACATGACCCACGTCACCTCAGAGTTCCATCGGATGCATCTAAACCAATTTCCGAGCCTATGGTAGGTTCCGCGCAACCCGTGCACCTCGTCAAGATTAGCACTATCTCCAAACAGAACAAAACAAGCTTCCACTTCAGCCTCGTCACCTATGAGTTCAGTGGGGCGTGTCCTAAATGATTTCTAAGTCTATGGTATGTTTGGCGCAAACCGTGCACCTATCTTGCATCAAGTTTAGCACCATCTCCAATCGCACCGTAACGAGCTTCCACTTGAGCATCGTCACCTAGGAGTACCATCAGGTGCGTCCAAAACGATTTATGTGCCTATGGTATATTTGGTGAAGACCGTGCAATTATCTTGCACCGACACTAAACCTATCTCCAAACGGACTTAAGCGAGATTCCACATGGCCCCCGACACCAAGGAGTTCCATTGGGTGCGTCCAAAATGATTCTCGAGCCTCTAGTACGTTCTGCGCAAACTGTGCAGCTATCTTGCAGAAAGATTAGCACCATCTCCAAAAGGAACAAAACGAGCTTCCACTTCAGCCTCGTCACCTATGAGTTCCATTGGGTGCGTCCAAAATGATTCTCGAGCCTCCGGTACGTTCTGCACAAACCATGCACCTATTCTGCAGAAAGATTAGCACCATCTCCTAACGGAACGAAACGGGCTTCCACTTGAGCCTCGTCACCAATGAGTTCCATTAGGTGTGTCCAAAAAGATTTCCAAGCCTATGGTATGTTTGGTGCAAACCGTGCACCTATCTTGCATCAAGTTTAGCACCATCTCCAATCGGACCGTAACAAGCTTCCACTTGAACCTCATCACCTAGCAGTACCATCGGGTGCGTCCAAATTGATTTCAGAGCGTATGGTACGATTGGTGCGAGCCGTCCAACTATCTTGCACCGGCACTAACACTGTCTCCAATAGACTGAAACAAGATTCCACATGACCCACGTCACCTAGGAGTTCCATTGGATGCATCTAAACCAATTTCTGAGCCTATGGTAGGTTTCGCGCAACCCGTGCAACTCGTCAAGATTAGCACTATCTCCAAACAGACCAAAACAAGCTTCCACTTCAGCCTCGTCACCTATGAGTTCCATGGGGCGTGTCCAAAACGATTTCCAAGCCTATGGTATGTTTGGCGCAAACCGTGGACCTATCTTGCATCAAGTTTAGCACCATCTCCAATCGGACCGTAACGAGCTTCCACTTGAGCATCGTCACCTAGGAGTACCATCGGGTGTGTCTAAAACGATTTATGTGCCTATGGTATATTTGTTGAAGACCGTGCAATTATCTTGCACCGACACTAAACCTGTCTCCAAACGGACTTAAACGAGATTCCACATGGCCCCCGACACATTGGAGTTCCATTGGGTGCGTCCAAAATGATTCTCGAGCCTCCGGTACGTTCTGCGCAAACCATGCACCTATTCTGCAGAAAGATTAGCACCATCTCCAAACGGAACGAAACGGGCTTCCACTTGAGCCTCGTCACCTATGAGTTCCATTAGGTGTGTCCAAAACGATTTGCAAGCCTATGGTATGTTTGGTGCAAACCGTGCACCTATCTTGCATCAAGTTTAGCACCATTTCCAATCGGACCGTAACGAGCTTCCACTTGAGCCTCATCACCTAGCAGTACCATCGGGTGCGTCCAAATCGATTTCAAACCATATGGTACGATTGGTGTGAACCGTCCAACTATCTTGCACCGGCACTGACACTGTCTCCAAATAGACTGAAATAAGATTCCACATGACCCACGTCACCTCAGAGTTCCATCGGATGCATCTAAACCAATTTCCGAGCCTATGGTAGGTTCCGCGCAACCCGTGCACCTCGTCAAGATTAGCACTATCTCCAAACAGAACAAAACAAGCTTCCACTTCAGCCTCGTCACCTATGAGTTCAGTGGGGCGTGTCCTAAATGATTTCTAAGTCTATGGTATGTTTGGCGCAAACCGTGCACCTATCTTGCATCAAGTTTAGCACCATCTCCAATCGCACCGTAACGAGCTTCCACTTGAGCATCGTCACCTAGGAGTACCATCAGGTGCGTCCAAAACGATTTATGTGCCTATGGTATATTTGGTGAAGACCGTGCAATTATCTTGCACCGACACTAAACCTATCTCCAAACGGACTTAAGCGAGATTCCACATGGCCCCCGACACCAAGGAGTTCCATTGGGTGCGTCCAAAATGATTCTCGAGCCTCTAGTACGTTCTGCGCAAACCGTGCAGCTATCTTGCAGAAAGATTAGCACCATCTCCAAAAGGAACAAAACGAGCTTCCACTTCAGCCTCGTCACCTGTGAGTTCCATTGGGTGCGTCCAAAATGATTCTCGAGCCTCCGGTACGTTCTGCACAAACCATGCACCTATTCTGCAGAAAGATTAGCACCATCTCCTAACGGAACGAAACGGGCTTCCACTTGAGCCTCGTCACCAATGAGTTCCATTAGGTGTGTCCAAAATGATTTCCAAGCCTATGGTATGTTTGGTGCATACCGTGCACCTATCTTGCATCAAGTTTAGCACCATCTCCAATCGGACCGTAACAAGCTTCCACTTGAGCCTCATCACCTAGCAGTACCATCGGGTGCGTCCAAATCGATTTCAGAGCGTATGGTACGATTGGTGCGAGCCGTCCAACTATCTTGCACCGGCACTGACACTGTCTCCAAATAGACTGAAACAAGATTCCACATGACCCACGTCACCTAGGAGTTCCATCGGATGCATCTAAACCAATTTCTGAGCCCATGGTAGGTTCCGCGCAACCCGTGCACCTCGTCAGGATTAGCACTATCTCCAAACGGACCAAAACAAGCTTCCACTTCAGCCTCGTCACCTATGAGTTCCATGGGGCGTGTCCAAAACGGTTTCGAAGTCTATGGTATGTTTGGCGCAAACCGTGGACCTATCTTGCATCAAGTTTAGCACCATCTCCAATCGGACCGTAACGAGCTTCCACTTGAGCATCGTCACCTAGGGGTACCATCAGGTGCGTCCAAAATGATTTATGTGCCTATGGTATATTTGTTGAAGACCGTCCAATTATCTTGCACCGACACTAAACTTGTCTCCAAATGGACTTAAACGAGATTCCACAAGGCCCCCGACACATAGGAGTTCCATTGGGTGCGTCCAAAATGATTCTCGAGCCTCCGGTACGTTCTGCGCAAAGCATGCACCTATTCTGTAGAAAGGTTAGCACCATCTCCAAACGGAACGAAACGGGCTTCCACTTGAGCCTCGTCACCTATGAGTTCCATTAGGTGTGTCCAAAATGATTTGCAAGCCTATGGTATGTTTGGTGCAAACCATGCACCTATCTTGCATCAAGTTTAGCACCATCTCCAATCGGACCGTAACGAGCTTCCACTTGAGCCTCGTCACCTAGGAGTACCATCGGGTGCGTCCAAAACGATTTATGTGCCTATGGTATATTTGTTGAAGACCGTGCAATTATCTTGCACCGACACTAAACCTGTCTCCAAACGGACTTAAATGAGATTCCACATGGCCGCCGACACATAGGAGTTCCATTGGGTGCGTCCAAAATGATTCTCGAGCCTCCGGTATGTTCTGCGCAAACCATGCACCTATTCTGCAGAAAGATTAGCACCATCTCCAAACGGAACGAAATGGGCTTCCACTTGAGCCTCGTCACCTATGAGTTCCATTAGGTGTGTCCAAAACGATTTGCAAGCCTATGGTATGTTTGGTGCAAACCGTGCACCTATCTTGCATCAAGTTCAGCACCATCTCCAATCGGACCGTAACAAGCTTCCACTTGAACCTCATCACCTAGCAGTACCATCGGGTGCGTCCAAATTGATTTCAGAGCGTATGGTACGATTGGTGCGAGCCGTCCAACTATCTTGCACCGGCACTAACACTGTCTCCAATAGACTGAAACAAGATTCCACATGACCCACGTCACCTAGGAGTTCCATCGGATGCATCTAAACCAATTTCCGAGCCTATGGTAGGTTTCGCGCAACCCGTGCAACTCGTCAAGATTAGCACTATCTCCAAACAGACCAAAACAAGCTTCCACTTCAGCCTCGTCACCTATGAGTTCCATGGGGCGTGTCCAAAACGATTTCCAAGCCTATGGTATGTTTGGCACAAATCGTGCACCTATCTTGCATCAAGTTTAGCACCATCTCCAATCGGACCGTAACGAGCTTCCACTTGAGCATCGTCACCTAGGAGTACCATTGGGTGTGTCTAAAATGATTTATGTGCCTATGGTATATTTGTTGAAGACCGTGCAATTATCTTGCACCGACACTAGACCTGTCTCCAAACGGACTTAAACGAGATTCCACATGGCCCCCGACTCATAGGAGTTCCATTGGGTGCGTCCAAAATGATTCTCGAGCCTCCGGTACGTTCTGCGCAAACCATGCACCTATTCTGCAGAAAGATTAGCACCATCTCCAAACGGAACGAAACGGGCTTCCACTTGAGCCTCGTCACCTATGAGTTCCATTAGGTGTGTCCAAAACGATTTGCAAGCCTATGGTATGTTTGGTGCAAACCGTGCACCTATCTTGCATCAAGTTCAGCACCATCTCCAATCGGACCGTAACGAGCTTCCACTTGAACCTCATCACCTAGCAGTACCATCGGGTGCGTCCAAATCGATTTCAGAGCGTATGGTACGATTGGTGCGAGCCGTCCAACTATCTTGCACCGGCACTAACACTGTCTCCAATAGACTGAAACAAGATTCCACATGACCCACGTCACCTCAGAGTTCCATCGGATGCATGTAAACCAATTTCTGAGCCTATGGAAGGTTCCGCGCAACCCGTGCAACTCGTCAAGATTAGCACTATCTCCAAACGGACCAAAACAAGCTTCCACTTCAGCCTCGTCAGCTATGAGTTCCATGGGGCGTGTCCAAAATGATTTCCAAGCCTATGGTATGTTTGGCACAAATCGTGCACCTATCTTGCATCAAGTTTAGCACCATCTCCAATCGGACCGTAACGAGCTTCCACTTGAGCATCGTCACCTAGGAGTACCATCAGGTGCGTCCAAAACGATTTATGTGCCTATGGTATATTTGGTGAAGACCGTGCAATTATCTTGCACCGACACTAAACCTATCTCCAAACGGACTTAAGCAAGATTCCACATGGCCCCCGACACCAAGGAGTTCCATTGGGTGCGTCCAAAATGATTCTCGAGCCTCTAGTACGTTCTGCGCAAACCGTGCAGCTATCTTGCAGAAAGATTAGCACCATCTCCAAAAGGAACGAAACGAGCTTCCACTTCAGCCTCATCACCTATGAGTTCCATTGGGTGCGTCCAAAATGATTCTCGAGCCTCTGGTACGTTCTGCACAAACCATGCACCTATTCTGCAGAAAGATTAGCACCATCTCCAAACGGAACAAAACGGGCTTCCACTTGAGCCTCGTCACCAATGAGTTCCATTAGGTGTGTCCAAAATGATTTCCAAGCCTATGGTATGTTTGGTGCAAACCGTGCACCTATCTTGCATCAAGTTTAGCACCATCTCCAATCAGACCGTAACGAGCTTCCACTTGAGCCTCATCACCTAGCAGTACCATCGGGTGCGTCCAAATCGATTTCAGAGCGTATGGTACTATTGGTGCGAGCCGTCCAACTATCTTGCACTGGCACTGACACTGTCTCCAAATAGACTGAAACAAGATTCCACATGACCCACGTCACCTAGGAGTTCCATCGGATGCATCTAAACCAATTTCCGAGCCCATGGTAGGTTCCGCGCAACCCGTGCACCTCGTCAAGATTAGCACTATCTTCAAACGGACCAAAACAAGCTTACACTTCAGCCTCGTCACCTATGAGTTCAGTGGGGCGTGTCCAAAACGATTTCCAAGTCTATGGTATGTTTGGCGCAAACCGTGGACCTATCTTGCATCAAGTTTAGCACCATCTCCAATCAGACCGTAACGAGCTTCCACGTGAGCATCGTCACCAAGGAGTACCATCACGTGCGTCCAAAACGATTTATGTGCCTATGGTATATTTGGTGAAGACCGTGCAATTATCTTGCACCGACACTAAACCTGCCTCCAAACGGACTTAAACGAGATTCCACATGGCCCCCGACACCTAGGAGTTCCATTGGGTGCGTCCAAAATGATTCTCGAGCCTCCGGTATGTTCTGCGCAAACCATGCACCTATTCTGCAGAAAGATTAGCACCATCTCCAAACGGAACGAAACGGGCTTCCACTTGAGCCTCGTCACCTATGAGTTCCATTAGGTGTGTCCAAAATGATTTGCAAGCCTATGGTATGTTTGGTGCAAATCGTGCACCTATCTTGCATCAAGTTTAGCACCATTTCCAATCGGACCGTAACGAGCTTCCACTTGAGCCTCATCACCTAGCAGTGCCATCGGGTGCGTCCAAATCGATTTCAAACCATATGGTACGATTGGTGTGAACCGTCCAACTATCTTGCACCGGCACTGACACTGTCTCCAAATAGACTGAAACAAGATTCCACATGACCCACGTCACCTCAGAGTTCCATCGGATGCATCTAAACCAATTTCCGAGCCTATGGTAGGTTCCACTTGAGCATCATCACCTAGGAGTACCATCAGGTGCGTCCAAAACGATTTATGTGCCTATGGTATATTTGGTGAAGACCGTGCAATTATCTTGCACCGACACTAAACCTATCTCCAAACGGACTTAAGCGAGATTCCACATGGCCCCCGACACCAAGGAGTTCCATTGGGTGCGTCCAAAATGATTCTCGAGCCTCTAGTACGTTCTGCGCAAACCGTGCAGCTATCTTGCAGAAAGATTAGCACCATCTCCAAAAGGAACGAAACGAGCTTCCACTTCAGCCTCATCACCTATGAGTTCCAAATAGACTGAAACAAGATTCCACATGACCCACGTCACCTAGGAGTTCCATCGGATGCATCTAAACCAATTTCCGAGCCCATGGTAGGTTCCGCGCAACCCGTGCACCTCGTCAAGATTACCACTATCTCCAAACGGACCAAAACAAGCTTCCACTTCAGCTTCGTCACATATGAGTTCAGTGGGGCGTGTCCAAAACGATTTCCAAGCCTATGGTATGTTTGGTGCAAACCGTGCACCTATCTTGCATCAAGTTTAGCACCATCTCCAATCAGACCGTAACGAGCTTCCACTTGAGCCTCGTCACCTAGGAGTACCATCGGGTGCATCCAAATCGATTTCAAAGCGTATGGTACGATTGGTGCGAGCCGTCCAACTATCTTGCCCCGACACTAACACTGTCTCCAAATAGACTGAAACAAGATTCCACATGACCCACGTCACCTAGGAGTTCCATCGGATGCATCTAAACCAATCCGAGCCAATGGTAGGTTCCGCGCAACCCGTGCACCTCATCAAGATTAGCACTATCTCCAAACGGACCAAAACAAGCTTCCACTTCAGCCTCGTCAGCTATGAGTTCCATGGGGCGTGTCCAAAACGATTTCCAAGCCTACGGTATGTTTGGCGCAAACCGTGCACCTATCTTGCATCAAGTTTAGCACCTTCTCCAATCGGACCGTAACGAGCTTCCACTTGAGAATCGTCACCTAGGAGTACCATCAGGTGCGTCCAAAACGATTTATGTCCCTATGGCATATTTGGTGAAGACCGTGCAATTATCTTGCACCGACACTAAACCTATCTCCAAACGGACTTAAACGAGATTCCACATGGCCCCCGACACCTAGGAGTTCCATTGGGTGCGTCCAAAATGATTCTCGAGCCTCTGGTACGTTCTGCGCAAACCGTGCAGCTATCTTGCAGAAAGATTAGCACCATCTCCAAAAGGAACGAAACGAGCTTCCACTTCAGCCTCGTCACCTATGAGTTCCATTGGGTGCGTCCAAAATGATCCTCGAGCCTCTGGTACGTTCTGCGCAAACCATGCACCTATTCTGCAGAAAGATTAGCACCATCTCCAAACGGAACAAAACGGGCTTCCACTTGAGCCTCGTCACCAATGAGTTCCATTAGGTGTGTCCAAAATGATTTCCAAGCCTATGGTATGTTTGGTGCAAACCGTGCATCTATCTTGCATCAAGTTTAGCACCATCTCCAATCAGACCGTAACGAGCGTATGGTACTATTGGTGCGAGCCGTCCAACTATCTTGCACTGGCACTGACACTGTCTCCAAATAGACTGAAACAAGATTCCACATGACCCACGTCACCTAGGAGTTCCATCGGATGCATCTAAACCAATTTCCGAGCCCATGGTAGGTTCCGCGCAACCCGTGCACCTCGTCAAGATTAGCACTATCTTCAAACGGACCAAAACAAGCTTCCACTTCAGCCTCGTCACCTATGAGTTCAGTGGGGCGTGTCCAAAACGATTTCCAAGTCTATGGTATGTTTGGCGCAAACCGTGGACCTATCTTGCATCAAGTTTAGCACCATCTCCAATTAGACCGTAACGAGCTTCCACGTGAGGATCGTCACCAAGGAGTACCATCAGGTGCGTCCAAAACGATTTATGTGCCTATGGTATATTTGGTGAAGACCGTGCAATTATCTTGCACCGACACTAAACCTGCCTCCAAACGGACTTAAACGAGATTCCACATGGCCCCCGACACCTAGGAGTTCCATTGGGTGCGTCCAAAATGATTCTCGAGCCTCCGGTATGTTCTGCGCAAACCATGCACCTATTCTGCAGAAAGATTAGCACCATCTCCAAACGGAACGAAACGGGCTTCCACTTGAGCCTCGTCACCTATGAGTTCCATTAGGTGTGTCCAAAACGATTTGCAAGCCTATGGTATGTTTGGTGCAAACCGTGCACCTATCTTGCATCAAGTTTAGCACCATTTCCAATCGGACCGTAACGAGCTTCCACTTGAGCCTCATCACCTAGTAGTGCCATCGGGTGCGTCCAAATCGATTTCAAACCATATGGTACGATTGGTGTGAACCGTCCAACTATCTTGCACCGGCACTGACACTGTCTCCAAATAGACTGAAACAAGATTCCACATGACCCACGTCACCTCAGAGTTCCATCGGATGCATCTAAACCAATTTCCGTGCCTATGGTAGGTTCCGCGCAACCCGTGCACCTCGTCAAGATTAGCACTATCTCCAAACGGAACAAAACATGCTTCCACTTCAGCCTCGTCACCTATGAGTTCAGTGGGGCGTGTCCTAAATGATTTCTAAGTCTATGGTATGTTTGGCGCAAACCGTGCACCTATCTTGCATCAAGTTTAGCACCATCTCCAATCGGACCGTAACGAGCTTCCACTTGAGCATCGTCACCTAGGAGTATGATATGAACCCGCTAGGGTGAATCCTGATCTTTCGATGAGAGAAGGTGGATAACTCGATTTGGGGATGGAGATGACGTTCACGGCCCGACTACAACCATCCAAGGATGCTGCGCCTTAGCAACCGATACACCACCTCCAACAGCCGTCGCGATCTTGTGGAACACGATCAACCAAACCACTAGGGTAATTCCTGCAAGCAATCGAGGAACAAGCAAGAACAAGTAGAACAAGCAACTCAATTGCAAATATGGAGATGAAAACCAATCTGAAATCACAAAGTTGGGGTTCTGAATCGAGTAGAACGGATGGTCTAGTCGACACACGCGTCTACAAGGAAGTAGCAATGGCTAAACTTTCAACAAAACAAAACCCCCCTATTTGTGGCGGCTCTAAACCTTATTAATACCTAGGGGAACGACCAGAGGGTGTTGGGGTCGTTCTCCAACCCTAAGACACGTCCCTAATGAACCCAACTTGATACATGGGCCATCAGCCCAAAATAGGGTGACACAGCACCAAAGGCAGAAAAGGCCCCGGCGTTGAAACGACGATTGCGGAAGCATCGGATAAGATATAGCCATGAGTCCAGATCCGTTGGAAAATAGACTTGATAAGCTTTCCAAAAAGTGCTAGAACGTCCCAATCCGAGTCCGTATGCGACCGTGGTGAACATCACAAGTTGGAGCTGTCCTGGAGTCCGAATCCAGCACCAAAACGTGTTGGATTTGATCTCTTTCTTTCCTTGGACCAAAAGTGACGTGGTGTCCAGGTGGAGGACGTTGGGAATACTTGGATTTGGTCCCCAATCAACTTCATTAACCTTCCATGCTTTCCATATGCAATCAAACCTTTCCTTGATCCATGTAAGTAATTCTGAAAATGAAAATATACACATTTTATGGTGGAGCACCAATTCATCAAATGCATCAATGATAAGTCTCATATAGAATGGTTGCACCTTTGGTATAGAAGTGGTTGACATGGTCATATTTGAGCCAATGATGTCCTCATCATTCTCCCCTTCTTGACGGCAAACCGTCCTCGGTTTGACCTTTGTTGGAGGATGTGTTGTAGGTAAAAATGAACCATGCTCCCCTTCTTGATATTTATCCTGTTGCATTTGGGAAAAACTAGAAACACTTTGCAAGACATCATTAGTGTTAGTGCAGCCCTCAATTTGATCATGGTATTGTGGCCCAAAAGGATATTTCAGATTAGAGCAAATATAAACTTTATGCACCAAATATTCTCCTTTGTTGTCATATTTGCCAATTGCATGAAGTGAACAATGATTAAAACTTGGCAAAATAGAATCAAATTTAAGTTTCTCTTTTAGACAATTTAGATTACATAGAATATCAAATTCAATATAACCCAAAGTATTTAAAGAGGACAACAAATTCAGTTCATCTTGTGCACATGTAATAGGATGAAAAAGCTTATCTTCAGCACATTTGTAAGGTTCCAAACCAAAAGTATCACACTTATTTGCTACTTGTGGCATAGGAGTAAAAGAATCATCAACACACAACTCCTCTTTATCACAAGGAACCGCGAGTAATTCATTTTGTGACAAAGGAAAATCAGTAGTGGGTTCCACTATTTGTTGCTCTTCATTAGCAAGCAGAGTGGACAATTTTTGGACATTATGGGTCACATCATTCTGGCAAGTATTCACAGATAATAGAATCTCTTTTTCAGCATTGAGAGCCAGACAAAACAATTGACCAATATGGCAATATGATTTGCTAATTAATAAGGTTCGAATTTCAGAATTGAGCCCTCTCATGAATCTACTCATAACATCTTCCATGCATTCATCCAATCCACCAAACATGATACAAATCTTAAAATTATGGTAGTATTGTTTCACAGTCTTGCTACCCTGCTTCAAGTTGTCTAATTTTGCAAGCAAATAATCAACATAATATGCAGGAACGAATGCATCTCTAAAAAGAAATTTGAAGTCTTTCCAAGATTCTGGAACTTTGATGTGCCTACAAATGTGTTTCCATTCGAGCAAAGCATATTCAATCAAAATATTAGAGGCAATACAAATCTTTTGTTTCTCGGATAGGTCATGCTCATCAAATTCATTGTCTACTTTTAACTCCCAATCAATGTAAGCTTGAGGATCAAACTTACCATCATATAATGGCAAGTGTTGAATGACATCCTGAATATGAGGGTCTAGTTTCAACAGCTCAAAAATCTCCATATCACCTGCCATGATTAGTAGAAAACAAGAAACACAAAAATAATATGTATCCTCCTATCAACTACTAGGATGTGTCAGATGTAATTCTCTCAAACTCAACTTGTTAAAACAAGCCCTTACAAGTTCTTACCAAGCCAAACAGGAGGTGACGGCAACCAACAAGTCTACAACCGTGGAGTGAAGTGTATCGGTGCCGCAACAACAACACCTGTCAAGCTATAGTCGAAATATGTGGAGCTATAGGTGGGCTAAAGCAAGGAAGTACTAGAACCACGTTAGTTGCAAGCAAATTGAACAAACGCTCAACGACGTTATTATGCTGGTCCTAGGCTAGTACATGCTAGAGACGCGAGCCTGGACACAAACGAAGTCACTGAGCAGCAGCAAAGAAGGATCACAAGGACAGGAATAACAACAAAAGAAAAACTCTTCTCTTCTTCTTTCTCTTTCTCTTTCTTTCTTTCTTTCTTTCTTTCTGTCTTTCTTTTCTTTCTTTCTTTTCTTTCTTTCTGTCTTTTTTTTCTGTTTTTTTTCTTTCAACTAGCACAAAACTGAAATTTTGCAACAAGAAATAACAAGCTACTTACAGCAATTAAATGTTTCCTTGGGAAGGGTGATTCAGTAGCAAAGTGAAACAATTGGTTGTTTTGCAAAACCAGCAGACGTGCAAATCTCCAGGGCAATTGCGAAGCGCTCAGAATGAATTTGGGACCAAGCTCTGATCCGTTGGAAAGAGGACAAGTTAAGGTTTCCAGATTGTATTTAAACTCCCTATTCAGACTCCTGACAAAGGAAATATGGTGCTTTTGTTTTCAAGATAAAACAGGACTCCGAATCGAATTCTATCTTGATCTTGTTGGATTTCCTTTTTGTAGATGGAAATATGGATGTGGATGAAACCTCCAAGGACGTGGCTAGGATAATGGTGGTAAACAAAACAAAGGAATTTGAAAATCCACTCGGATTCCTAGAGAGAAACAAATAAACTCAAATCTGCGATGGTGACAGAAACGTGACTAGAACTCGAAACTCTAAACGACTAGACGCTAAGACCAGCAACTTGCACGACGATGCAACCGTTAATTCAATAAGCCCTAACTAAGCAGTAATAGTATTAAGCTCAAAGGGGTTTTTGGGATTATGAAGAACTAATCTACTAATTTTGTTTTGGCTTTTTCTGGACCATAGGAGATTAAAAACAGCAAAGAACTAGAAGTCTCTCACCGATCAACCTTGCTCTGATTACCAACTGATATGAACCCACTAGGGTGAATCCTGATCTTTCGATGAGAGAAGGTGGATAACTCGATTTGGGGATGGAGATGACGTTCACGGCCCGACTACAACTATCCAAGGATGCTGCGCCTTAGCAACCGATACACCACCTCCAACAGCCGTCGCGATCTTGTGGAACACGATCAACCAAACCACTAGGGTAATTCCTGCAAGCAATCGAGGAACAAGCAAGAACAAGTAGAACAAGCAACTCAATTGCAAATATGGAGATGAAAACCAATCTGAAATCACAAAGTTGGGGTTCTGAATCGAGTAGAACGGATGGTCTAGTCGACACACACGTCTACAAGGAAGTAGCAATGGCTAAACTTTCAACAAAACAAAACCCCATCTGTTTGTGGCGGCTCTAATCCTTATTAATACCTAGGGGAACGACCAGGGGGTGTTGGGGTCATTTTCCAACCCTAAGACACGTCCCTAATGAACCCAAGTTGATACATGGGCCATCAGCACAAAATAGGGTGACACAGCACCAAAGGCAGAAAAGGCCCCGGCGTTGAAACAACGATTGCGAAAGCATCGGATAAGATATAGCCATGAGTCCAGATCCGTTAGAAAATATACTTGATAAGCTTTCCAAAATGTGCTAGAACGTCCCAATCCGAGTCCGTATGCGACCGTGGTGAACATCACAAGTTGGAGCTGTCCTGGAGTCCGAATCCAGCCCCAAAACGTATTGGATTTGATCTCTTTCTTTCCTTGGACCAAAAGTGACGTGGTGTCCAGGTGGAGGACGTTGGGAATACTTGGATTTGGTCTCCAATCAACTTCATTAACCTTCCATGTTTTCCATATGCAATCAAACCTTTCCTTGATCCATGTAAGTAGTTCTGAAAATGAAAATATACACATTTTATGGTGGAGCACCAATTCATCAAATGCATCAATGATAAGCCTCATATAGAATGGTTGCACCTTTGGTATAGAAGTGGTTGACATGGCCATATTTGAGCCAAAGATGGTTCCGCGCAACGCGTGCACCTCGTCAAGATTAGCACTATCTCCAAACGGACCAAAACAAGTTTCCACTTCAGCCTCGTCACCTATGAGTTCAGTGGGGCGTCTCCAAAATGATTTCCAAGTCTATGGTATGTTTGGCGCAAACCATGGACCTATCTTGCATCAAGTTTAGCACCATCTCCAATCGGACCGTAACGAGCTTCCACTTGAGCATCGTCACCAAGGAGTACCATCAGGTGCGTCCAAAATGATTTATGTGCCTATGGTATATTTGGTGAAGACCGTGCAATTATCTTGCACCGACACTAAACCTGTCTCCAAACGGACTTAAACGAGATTCCACATGGCCCCCGACACCTAGGAGTTCCATTGGGTGCGTCCAAAATGATTCTCGAGCCTCTGGTACGTTCTGCGCAAACCGTGCAGCTATCTTGCAGAAAGATTAGCGCCATCTCCAAACGGAACGAAACGAGCTTCCACTTGAGCCTCGTCACCTATGAGTTCCATTAGGTGTCTCCAAAATGATTTCCAAGCCTATGGTATGTTTGGTGCAAACCGTGCACCTATCTTGCATCAAGTTTAGCACCATCGCCAATTGGACCGTAACGAGCTTCCACTTGAGCCTCGTCACCTAGGAGTACCATCGGGTGCGTCCAAATCGATTTCAAAGCGTATGGTACGATTGGTGCGAGCCGTCCAACTATCTTGCCCCAGCACTAACACTGTCTCCAAATAGACTGAAACAATATTCCACATGACCCACGTCACCTAGGAGTTCCATCGGATGCATCTAAACCAATCCGAGCCAATGGTAGGTTCCGCGCAACCCGTGCACCTCGTCAAGATTAGCACTATCTCCAAACGGACCAAAACAAGCTTCCACTTCAGCCTCGTTACCTATGAGTTCCATGGGGTGTGTCTAAAACGATTTTCCAAGCCTACGGTATGTTTGGCGCAAACCGTGCACCTATCTTGCATCTAGTTTAGCACCATCTCCAATCGTACCATAACGAGCTTCCACTTGAGCATCGTCACCTAGGAGTACCATCAGGTGCGTCCAAAATGATTTATGTGCCTATGGTATATTTGTTGAAGACCGTGCAATTATCTTGCACCGACACTAAACCTGTCTCCAAACGGACATAAATGAGATTCCACATGGCCCCCGACACATAGGAGTTCCATTGGGTGCGTCCAAAATGATTCTTGAGCCTCCGGTACGTTCTGCGCAAACCATGCACCTATTCTGCAGAAAGATTAGCACCATCTCCAAACGGAACGAAACGGGCTTCCACTTGAGCCTCGTCACCTATGAGTTCCATTAGGTGTGTCCAAAACGATTTGCAAGCCTATGGTATGTTTGGTGCAAACCGTGCACCTATCTTGCATCAAGTTTAGCACCATCTCCAATCAGGCTGTAACGAGCTTCGACTTGAGCCTCATCACCTAGCAGTACCATCGGGTGCGTCCAAATCGATTTCAAAGCGTATGGAACGATTGGTGCGAGCCGTCTAACTATCTTGCCCCAGCACTAACACTGTCTCCAAATAGACTGAAACAAGATTCCACATGACCCACGTCACCTCAGAGTTCCATCGGATGCATCTAAACCAATTTTCGAGCCTATGGTAGGTTCCGCGCAACCCGTGCACCTCGCCAAGATTAGCACTATCTCCAAACGGACCAAAACAAGCTTCCACTTCAGCTTCATCACCTATGAGTTCAGTGGGGCGTGTCCTAAACGATTTCCAAGTCTATGGTATGTTTGGCGCAAACCGTGGACCTATCTTGCATCAAGTTTAGCACCATCTCCAATCGGACCGTAACGAGCTTCCACTTGAGCATCGTCACCTAGGAGTACCATCAGGTGCGTCCAAAACGATTTATGTGCCAATGGTATATTTGGTGAAGACCGTGCAATTATCTTTCACCGACACTAAACCTATCTCCAAACGGACTTAAACGAGATTCCACATGGCCCCCGACACCTAGGAGTTCCATTGGGTGCGTCCAAAATGATTCTCAGGCCTCTGGTACGTTCTGCGCAAACCGTGCAGCTATCTTGTAGAAAGATTAGCACCATCTCCAAACGGAATGAAACGAGATTCCACATGAGCCTCGTCACATATGAGTTCCATTAGGTGTGGCCAAAATGATTTCCAAGCCTATCGTATGTTTGGTGCAAACCGTGCACCTATCTTGCATCGAGTTTAGCACCATCTCCAATCGGACCGTAACGAGCTTCCACTTGAGCCTCGTCACCTAGGAGTACCATCGGGTGCATCCAAATCCATTTCAGAGCGTATGGTACGATTAGTGCGAGCCGTCCAACTATCTTGCCACGGCACTAACACCGTCTCCAAATAGACTGAAACAAGATTCCACATGACCCACGTCACCTAGGAGTTCCATCGGATGCATCTAAACCAATTTGCGAGCCTATGGTAGGTTCCGCGCAACCCGTGCACCTCGTCAAGATTAGCACTATCTCCAAACAGACCAAAACAAGCTTCCACTTCAGCCTCGTCACCTATGAGTTCCATGGGGCGTGTCCAAAATGATTTCCAAACCTATGGTATGTTTGGCGCAAACCGTGCACCTATCTTGCATCAAGTTTAGCACCATCTCCAATCGGACCGTAACGAGATTCCACTTGAGCATTCTCACCTAGGAGTACCATCGGGTGCACCCAAAATGATTTATGTGCCCATGGTATATTTGGTGAAGACCGTGCAATTATCTTGCACCGACACTAAACCTGTCCCCAAACACACTTAAACGAGATTCCACATGGCCCCCGACACATAGGAGTTCCATTAGGTGCGTCCAAAATGATTCTCGGGCCTCCGGTATGTTCTGCGCAAACCATGCACCTATCTTGCAGAAAGATTAGCACCATCTCCAAACGGAACGAAACGAGCTTCCACTTGAGCCTCGTCACCTATGAGTTCCATTAGGTGTGTCCAAAACGATTTCCAAGCCTATGGTATGTTTGGTGCAAACCGTGGACCTATCTTGCTTCAAGTTTAGCACCATCTCCAATCGGACCGTAATGAGCTTCCACTTGGGCCTCGTCACCTAGGAGTACCATCGGGCGCGTCCAAATCGATTTCAAAGCATATGGTATGATTGGGGCGAGCCATCCAACTATCTTGCCCCGGCACTAACACTATCTCCAAATAGACTGAAACAAGATTCCACATGACTCACGTCACCTCAGAGTTCCATCGGATGCATCTAAACCAATTTCCGAGCCTATGGTAGGTTCCGCGCAACCCGTGCACCTCGTCAAGATTAACACTACTCCAAACAGACCAAAACGAGCTTCCACTTGAGCCTCCTCAACTAGGAGTTCCATTGGGTTTGTCCAAAACGAGCTTCTACTTGAGCCTCGTCACCTATGAGTACCATCGGGTGCGTCCATATCGATTTCTGAGGGTACGGCATGTTTGGTGCGAACCATCCAACTTTCTTGCACCGACACTAACATTGTCTCCAAATAGACTGAAACAAGATTTCACATGACTCACGTTACCTAGGAGTTCCATCGGATGCGTCGAAACTGATTTCTGAGCCTATGGTAGGTTTGGCGCAACACTTGCACCTCGTCAAGATTAGCACTACTCCAAACAGACCAAAACGAGCTTCCACTTGAGCCTCATCAACTAGGAGTTCCATTGGGTGTGTCCAAAATGATTTCCAAGCCTATGGTATGTTTGGTGCGAACCATGCACCTATCTTGCATCAAGTTTAGCACCATCTCCAATCAGACCGTAACGAGCTTCCACTTGATCATCGTCACCTAGGAGTACCATCGGGTGCGTCCAAATCGATTTCTGAGCCTATGGTATGTTCGGCGCAAACCGTGCAATTATCTTGCACCGACACTAAACCTATCTCCAAACGGACTTAAACAAGGTTCCACATGGCCCCCGACACCTAGGAGTTCCATTGGGTGCGTCCAAAATGATTCTCGAGCCACCGGTACGTTCTGCGCAAACCGTGCACTTATCTTGCAGAAACATTAGCACCATCTCCAAATGGAACGAAACGAGCTTCCACTTGAGCCTCGTCACCTATGAGTACCATCGGGTGCGTCCATATCGATATCTGAGGGTATGTTACGTTTGGTGCGAACCGTCCAACTATCTTGCACCGACACTAACACTGTCTCCAAAAAGACTGAAACAAGATTTCACATGACTCACGTTACCTAGGAGTTCCATCGGATGCGTCGAAACTGATTTCCGAGCCTATGGTAGGTTCGGCGCAACACGTGCGCCTCGTCAAGATTAGCACTACTCTAAACAGACCAAAACGAGCTTCCACTTGAGCCTCGTCAACTAGGAGTTCCATTGGGTGTGTCCAAAATGATTTCCAAGCCTATGGTATGTTTGGTGCAAACCGTGCACCTATCTTGCATCAAGTTTAGCACCATCTCCAATCAGACTGTAACGAGCTTCCACTTGATCATCTTCACCTAGGAGTACCATCGTGTGCGTCCAAATCGATTTCTGAGCCTATGGTATGTTGGGCGCAAAGCGTGCAATTATCTTGCTCTAACACTAAACCTATCTCCAAATGGACTTAAACGAGATTCCACATGGCCCCGGACACCTAGGAGTTCCATTGGGTGCGTCCAAAATGATTCTCAAGCCTCTGGTACGTTCTACGCAAACCGTGCACCTATCTTGCAGAAAGATTAGCACCATCTCCAAACGGAACAAAACAAGCTTAAACTTGAGCCTCGTCACCTATGAGTACCATCGGGTGCGTCCATATCGATATCTGAGGGTATGTTACGTTTGGTGCGAACCGTCCAACTATCTTGCACCGACACTAACACTGTCTCCAAATAGACTGAAAATAGATTTCACATGACTCACGTTACATAGGAGTTCCATCGGATGCGTCCAAACTGATTTCCGTGCCCATGGTAGGTTCGGCGCAACCCATGCAACTCGTCAAGATTAGCACTATGTCCAAACGGACCAAAACGAGCTTCCACTTGAGCATCATCACCTAGGAATTCCATTGGGTGTGTCCAAGACGATTTCCAAGCCTATGGTATGTTTGGCGCAAACCGTGCACCTACCTTGTATCAAGTTTAGCACCATCTCCAATCGGACCGTAACGAGCTTCCACTTGAGCATCGTCACCTAGGAGTACCATCGGGTGCGTCCAAAACGATTTCTGTGCCTATGGTATATTTGGTGAAGACCATGCATTATCTTGCACCGACACTAAACCTGTCTCCAAACGGACTTAAATGAGATTCCACACGGCCCCCGACACCTAGGAGTTCAATTAGGTTCGTCCAAAATGATTCTCGAGCCTCTGGTACGTTCTGCGCAAACTGTGCACCTATCTTGCAGAAAGATTAGCACCATCTCCAAACGGAACGAAACGAGCTTCCACTTGAGCCTCGTCACCTATGAGTACCATCGGGTGCGTCCATATTGATTTCTGAGGGTATGGTACGTTTGGTGCGAACCGTCCAACTATCTTGCACCGACACTAACACTGTCTCCAAATAGACTGAAACAAGATTTCACATGACTCACGTAACCTAGGAGTTCCATCGGATGCGTCCAAACTGATTTCCAAGCCCATGGTAGGTTCGGCGCAACCCGTGCACCTCGTCAAGATTAGCACTATCTCCAAACGGACCAAAACGAGCTTCCACTTGAGCCTCGTCACCTAGGAATTCCATTGGGTGTGTCCAAAATGATTTCCAAGCCTATGGTATGTTTGGCGCAAACCGTGCACCTATCTGGCATCAAGTTTAGCACCGTCTCCAATCGGACCGTAACGAGCTAACACTTGAGCATTCTCACAGAGGAGTACCATCGGGTGCCTCCAAAACGATTTATGTGCCCATGGTATATTTGGTGAAGACCGTGCAATTATCTTGCACCGACACTAAACCTGTCTCCAAACGGACTTAAACGAGATTCCACATGGCCCCCAACACCTTGGAGTTCCATTTGGTGCGTCCAAAATGATTCTCGAGCCTCTGGTACGTTCTGCGCAAACCGTGCACCGATCTTGCAGAAAGATTACCAGCATCTCCAAACGGAACGAAACGAGCTTCTACTTGAGCCTCGTCACCTATGAGTACCATCGGGTGCGTCCATATCGATTTCTAAGGGTACGGTACGTTTGGTACGAACTGTCCAACTATCTTGCACCGACACTAACACTGTCTCCAAATAGACTGAAGTAAGATTTCACATGTCTCACGTAACCTAGGAGTTCCATCGGATGCGTCCAAACTGATTTCCAAGCCCATGGTAGGTTCGGCGCAACCCGTGCACCTCGTCAAGATTAGCACTATCTCCAAACGGACCAAAACGAGCTTCCACTTGAGCCTCGTCACCTTGGAATTCCATTGGTTGTGTCCAAAACGATTTCCAAGCCTATGGTATGTTTGGCGCAAACCGTGCACCCATCTTGCATCAAGTTTAGCACCATCTCCAATCGGACCGTAACGAGCTTCCACTTGAGCATTCTCACCTAGGAGTACCATCGGGTGCCTCCAAAACGATTTATGTGCCCATGGCATATTTGGTGAAGACCGTGCAATTATCTTGCACCGACACTAAACCTATCTCCAAACGGACTTAAACAAGATTCCACATGGCCCCCGACACCTAGGAGTTCCATTAGGTGCGTCCAAAATGATTCTCGAGCCTCTGGTACGTTCTGCACAAACCTTGCACCTATCTTACAGAAAGATTAGCACCATCTCCAAACGGAAAGAAACGAGCTTCTACTTGAGCCTCGTCACCTATGAGTACCATCGGGTGCGTCCATATCAATTTCTGAGGGTACAGAACGTTTGGTGCGAACCGTCCAACTATCTTGCACCGACACTAACACTGTCTCCAAATAGACTGAAACAAGATTTCACATGACTCACGTTACCTAGGAGTTCCATCAGATGCGTCGAAACTGATTTCGGAGCCTATGGTAGGTTTGGCGCAACACGTGCACCTCGTCAAGATTAGCACTACTCCAAACAGACCAAAACGAGCTTCCACTTGAGCCTCATCAACTAGGAGTTCCATTGGGTGTGTGCAAAATGATTTCCAAGCCTATGGTATGTTTGGTGCAAACCGTGCACCTATCTTGCATCAAGTTTAGCACCATCTCCAATCAGACCGTAACGAGCTTCCACTTGATCATCGTCACCTAGGAGTACCATCGGGTGCGTCCAAATCGATTTCTGAGCCTATGGTATGTTCGGCGCAAACCGTGCAATTATCTTGCACCGACACTAAACATATCTCCAAACGGACTTAAACGAGATTCCACATGGCCCCCGACACCTAGGAGTTCCGTTGGGTGTGTCCAAAATGATTTTTGAGCCTCCGGTACGTTCTGCGCAAACCGTGCACCTATCTTGCAGAAAGATTAGCACCATCTCCAAACGGAACAAAATGAGCTTCCACTTGAGCCTCGTCCCCTATGTGTACCATCGGGTGCGTCCATATCGATTTCTGAGGGTATGGTACGTTTGGTGCGAAAGATCCAACAATGTTGCACTGACACTAACACTGTGTCCAAAAAGACTGAAACAAGATTTCACATGACTCACGTTACCTAGGAGTTCCATCGGATGCATCGAAACTGATTTCCGAGCCTATGGTAGGTTCGGCGCAAGACGTGCGCCTCGTCAAGATTAGCACTACTCCAAACAGACCAAAACAAGCTTCCACTTGAGCCTCGTCACCTAGGAATGCCATTGGGTGTGTCCAAAACGATTTCCAAGCCTATGGTATGTTTGGTTCAAACCGTGCACCTATCTTCCATCAAGTTTAGCACCATCTCCAATCGGACCGTAACGAGCTTCCACTTGAGCCTCGTCACCTAGGAGTACCATCGGGTGCGTCCAAATCGATTTTAGGGCGTATGGTACGATTAGTGCGAATCGTCCAACTATCTTGCACCGACACTAACACTATCTCCAAATAGACTGAAACAAGATTCCACATGACTCACGTCACCTAGGAGTTCCATCGGATGCGTTGAAACTGATTTCTGAGCCTATGGTAGGTTCAGCGCAACCCGTGCACCTCGTCAAGATTAGCACTACTCCAAACAGACCAAAATGAGCTTCCAGTTGAGCCTCGTCACCTACGAGTTCCATTGGGTTTGTCCGAAATGATTTCCAAGCCTATGGTATGTTTGGTGCAAACCGTGCACCTATCTTACATCATGTTTAGCACCATCTCCAATCAGACCGTAACGAGCTTCCACTTGATCATCGTCACCTAGGAGTACCATCGGGTGCGTCCAAATCGATTTTTGAGCCTATGGTATGTTTGGCGCAAACCGTGCAATTATCTTGCACTGACACTAAACCTATCTCCAAACAAACTTAAACGAGGTTCCACATGGCCCCCGACACCTAGGAGTTCCATTGGGTGCTTCCAAAATGATTCTCGAGCCTCCGGTACGTTCTGCGCAAACCGTGCATCTATCTTGCCGAAAGATTAGCACCATCTCTAAACAGAACGAAACGAGCTTCCACTTGAGCCTCGTCACCTATGAGTACCATCGGGTGCGTCCATATCGATTTCTGAGGGTACGGCATGTTTGGTGCGAACCATCCAACTTTCTTGCACCGACACTAACATCGTCTCCAAATAGACTGAAACAAGATTTCACATGACTCACGTTACCTAGGAGTTCCATCGGATGCGTCGAAACTGATTTCTGAGCCTATGGTAGGTTTGGCGCAACACGTGCACCTGGTCAAGATTAGCACAACTCCAAACAGACCAAAACGAGCTTCCACTTGAGCCTCATCAACTAGGAGTTCCATTGGGTGTGTCCAAAATGATTTCCAAGCCTATGGTATGTTTGGTGCGAACCGTGCACCTATCTTGCATCAAGTTTAGCACCATCTCCAATCAGACCGTAACGAGCTTCCACTTGATCTTCGTCACCTAGGAGTACCATCGGGTGCGTCCAAACTGATTTCAGAGCCTATGGTAGGTTCGCCGCAACCTGTGCACCTCGTCAAGGTTAGCACTATCTCCAAACAGACCAAAACGAGCTTCCACTTGAGCCTCGTCTCCTAGGAATTCCATTGGGTGTGTCCAAAACGATTTCCAAGCCTATGGTATGTTTGGTTCAAACCGCGCACCAATCTTGCATCAAGTTTAGCACCATCTCCAATCGGACCGTCACGAGCTTCCACTTGAGCCTCATCACCTAGGAGTACCATCGGGTGCGTCCAAATTGATTTCAGGGCGTATGGTACGATTTGTGCGAACCGTCCAACTATCTTGCACCGACACTAACACTATCTCCAAATAGACTGAAACAAGATTCCACATGACTCACGTCACCTAGGAGTTCCATCGGATGCGTGAAACTGATTTACAAGCCTATGGTAGGTTTCGCGCAACCCGTGCAACTATATTGCATCAAGTTTAGCACCATCTCCCAATGGAACGAAACGAGCTTCCACTTGAGCCTCGTCACCTATGAGTACCATTGGGTTCGTCCATATCGATTTCTGAGGGTATGGTACGTTTGGTGCGAACCGTCCAGCTATCTTGCACCGACACTAACACTGTCTCCAAATAGACTGAAACAAGATTTCACATGACTCACGTTACCTAGGAGTTCCATCGGATGCATCGAAACTGATTTCTGAGCCTATGGTAGGTTCGGCGCAACACGTGCACCTCGTCAAGATTAGCACTACTCCAAACAGACCAAAACGAGCTTCCACTTGAGCCTCGTCAAGTAGGAGTTCCATTGGGTGTGTCCAAAATGATTTCCAAGAGTATGGTATGTTTGGTGCAAACCGTGCACCTATCTTAAATCAAGTTTAGCACCATCTGCAATCAGACCGTAACGAGCTTCCACTTGATCATCGTCACCTAGGAGTACCATCGTGTGCGTCCAAATCGATTTCTGAGCCTATGGTATGTTGGGCACAAAGCGTGCAATTGTCTTGCACCGACACTAAACCTATCTCCAAACGGACTTAAACGAGATTCCACATTGCCCTCGACGCCTAGGAGTTCCATTGGGTGCGTCCAAAATGATTCTCGAGCCTCCGGTACGTTCTGCGCAAACCATGCACCTATCTTGCAGAAAGATTAGCACCATCTCCAAACGGAACGAAATGAGCTTCCACTTGAGCCTCGTCACCTATGAGTACCATCGGGTGCGTCCATATCGATTTCTGAGGGTATGGTACATTTGGTGTGAACCGTCCAACTCTCTTGCACCGACACTAACACTGTCTCCAAATAGACTGAAACAAGATTTCCCATGACTCACGTTACCTAGGAGTTCCATCGGATGCGTCCGAACTGATTTCCAAGCCCATGGTAGGTTCGGCGCAACCCGTGCACCTCGTCAAGATTAGCACTATCTCCAAACGGACCAAAACGAGCTTCCACTTGAGCCTCGTCACCTAGGAATTCCATTGGGTGTGTCCAAAATGATTTTCAAGCCTATGGTATGTTTGGCGCAAACCGTGCACCTATCTGGCATCAAGTTTAGCACCGTCTCCAATCGGACTGTAACGAGCTTCCACTTGAGCATTCTCACCTAGGAGTACCATCGGGTGCCTCCAAAACGATTTATGTGCCCATGGTATATTTGGTGAAGACCGTGCAATTATCTTGCACCGACACTAAACCTGTCTCCAAACGGACTTAAACGAGATTCCACATGGCGCTCGACACCTAGGAGATCCTTTCGATGCGTCCAAAATGATTCTCGAGCCTCCGGTACGTTCTGCGCAAACCGTGCACCTATCTTGCAGAAAGATTAGCACCATCTCCAAACGGAACGGAACGAGCTTCTACTTGAGCCTCGTCACCTATGAGTACCATCGGGTGCGTCCATATCGATTTCTAAGGGTACGGTACGTTTGGTGTGAACTGTCCAACTATCTTGCACCGACACTAACACTGTCTCCAAATAGACTGAAATAAGATTTCACATGACTCACGTAACCTAGGAGTTCCATCGGACGCGTCCAAACTGATTTCCAAGCCCATGGTAGGTTCGGCGCAACCTGTGCACCTCGTCAAGATTAGCACCATCTCCAAACAGACCAAAACAAGCTTCCACTTCAGCCTCGTCACCTATGAGTTCAGTGGGGCATGTCCAAAACGATTTCCAAGCCTATGGTATGTTTGGCGCAAACCGTGCACCTATCTTGCATCAAGTTTAGCACCATCTCCAATCGGACCGAACGAGCTTCCACTTGAGCATTCTCACCTAGGAGTACCATCGGGTGCCTCCAAAACGATTTATGTGCCCATGGTATATTTGGTGAAGACCGTGCAATTATCTTGCACCGACACTAAACCTGTCTCCAAACGGACTTAAACGAGATTCCACATGGCCCCCGACAGCTAGGAGTTCCATTAGGTGTGTCCAAAATGATTCTCGAGCCTCCGGTACATTCTGCGCAAACCTTGCACCTATCTTACAGAAAGATTAGCACCATCTCCAAACAGAACGAAACGAGCATCTACTTGAGCCTCGTCACCTGTGAGTACCATCGGGTGCGTCCATATCGATTTCTAAGGGTACGGTACGTTTGGTGCGAACCGTCCAACTATCTTGCACCGACACTAACACTGTCTCCAAATAGACTGAAACAAGATTTCACATGACTCACGTTACCTAGGAGTTCCATCGGATGCGTCCAAACTGATTTCCGAGCCTATGGTAGGTTCGCCGCAACCTGTGCACCTCATCCAGATTAGCACTATCTCCAAACAGACCAAAACGAGCTTCCACTTGAGCCTCGTCTCCTAGGAATTCCATTGGGTGTGTCCAAAACGATTTCCAAGCCTATGGTATGTTTGGTTCAAACCGCGCACCAATCTTGCATCAAGTTTAGCACCATCTCCAATCGGACCGTCACGAGCTTCCACTTGAGCCTCATCACCTAGGAGTACCATCGGGTGCGTCCAAATTGATTTCAGGGCGTATGGTACGATTTGTGCGAACCGTCCAACTATTTTGCACCGACACTAACACTATCTCCAAATAGACTGAAACAAGATTCCACATGACTCACGTCACCTAGGAGTTCCATCGGATGCGTGAAACTGATTTACAAGCCTATGGTAGGTTTCGCGCAACCCGTGCAACTATATTGCATCAAGTTTAGCACCATCTCCCAATGGAACGAAACGAGCTTCCACTTGAGCCTCGTCACCTATGAGTACCATTGGGTTCGTCCATATCGATTTCTGAGGGTATGGTACGTTTGGTGCGAACCGTCCAGCTATCTTGCACCGACACTAACACTGTCTCCAAATAGACTGAAACAAGATTTCACATGACTCACGTTACCTAGGAGTTCCATCGGATGCGTCGAAACTGATTTCTGAGCCTATGGTAGGTTCGGCGTAACACGTGCACCTCGTCAAGATTAGCACTACTCCAAACAGACCAAAATGAGCTTCCACTTGAGCCTCGTCAAGTAGGAGTTCCATTGGGTGTGTCCAAAATGATTTCCAAGAGTATGGTATGTTTGGTGCAAACCGTGCACCTATCTTAAATCAAGTTTAGCACCATCTCCAATCAGACCGTAACGAGCTTCCACTTGATCATCGTCACCTAGGAGTACCATCGTGTGCGTCCAAATCGATTTCTGAGGCTATGGTATGTTGGGCACAAAGCGTGCAATTGTCTTGCACCGACACTAAACCTATCTCCAAACGGACTTAAACGAGATTCCACATGGCCCTCGACGCCTAGGAGTTCCATTGGGTGCGTCCAAAATGATTCTCGAGCCTCCGGTACGTTCTGCGCAAACCATGCACCTATCTTGCAGAAAGATTAGCACCATCTCCAAACGGAACGAAATGAGCTTCCACTTGAGCCTCGTCACCTATGAGTACCATCGGGTGCGTCCATATCGATTTCTAAGGGTATGGTACATTTGGTGTGAACCGTCCAACTCTCTTGCACCGACACTAACACTGTCTCCAAATAGACTGAAACAAGATTTCCCATGACTCACGTTACCTAGGAGTTCCATCGGATGCGTCCGAACTGATTTCCAAGCCCATGGTAGGTTCGGCGCAACCCGTGCACCTCGTCAAGATTAGCACTATCTCCAAACGGACCAAAACGAGCTTCCACTTGAGCCTCGTCACCTAGGAATTCCATTGGGTGTGTCCAAAACGATTTTCAAGCCTATGGTATGTTTGGCACAAACCGTGCACCTATCTGGCATCAAGTTTAGCACCGTCTCCAATCGGACTGTAACGAGCTTCCACTTGAGCATTCTCACCTAGGAGTACCATCGGGTGCCTCCAAAACGATTTATGTGCCCATGGTATATTTGGTGAAGACCGTGCAATTATCTTGCACCGACACTAAACCTGTCTCCAAACCGACTTAAACGAGATTCCACATGGCCCTCGACACCTAGGAGTTCCTTTCGATGCGTCCAAAATGATTCTCGAGCCTCCGGTACGTTCTGCGCAAACCGTGCACCTATCTTGCAGAAAGATTAGCACCATCTCCAAACGGAACGGAACGAGCTTCTACTTGAGCCTCGTCACCTATGAGTACCATCGGGTGCGTCCATATCGATTTCTAAGGGTACGGTACGTTTGGTGTGAACTGTCCAACTATCTTGCACCGACACTAACACTGTCTCCAAATAGACTGAAATAAGATTTCACATGACTCACGTAACCTAGGAGTTCCATCGGACGCGTCCAAACTGATTTCCAAGCCCATGGTAGATTCGGCGCAACCCGTGCACCTCGTCAAGATTAGCACCATCTCCAAACAGACCAAAACAAGCTTCCACTTCAGCCTCGTCACCTATGAGTTCAGTGGGGCATGTCCAAAACGATTTCCAAGCCTATGGTATGTTTGGCGCAAACCGTGCACCTATCTTGCATCAAGTTTAGCACCAACTCCAATCGGACCGTAACGAGCTTCCACTTGAGCATTCTCACCTAGGAGTACCATCGGGTGCCTCCAAAACGATTTATGTGCCCATGGTATATTTGGTGAAGACCGTGCAATTATCTTGCACCGACACTAAACCTGTCTCCAAACGGACTTAAACGAGATTCCACATGGCCCCCGACAGCTAGGAGTTCCATTAGGTGTGTCCAAAATGATTCTCGAGCCTCCGGTACGTTCTGCGCAAACCTTGCACCTATCTTACAGAAAGATTAGCACCATCTCCAAACAGAATGAAACGAGCATCTACTTGAGCCTCGTCACCTGTGAGTACCATCGGGTGCGTCCATATCGATTTCTGAGGGTACAGTACGTTTGGTGCGAACCGTCCAACTATCTTGCACCGACACTAACACTGTCTCCAAATAGACTGAAACAAGATTTCACATGACTCACGTTACCTAGGAGTTCCATCGGATGCGTCCAAACTGATTTCCGAGCCTATGGTAGGTTCGCCGCAACCTGTGCACCTCGTCAAGATTAGCACTATCTCCAAACAGACCAAAACAAGCATCGACTTGAGCCTCGTCTCCTAGGAATTCCATTAGGTGTGTCCAAAACGATTTCCAAGCCTATGGTATGTTTGGTTCAAACCACGCACCTATCTTGCATCAAGTTTAGCACCATCTCCAATCGGACCGTCACGAGCTTCCACTTGAGCCTCATCACCTAGGAGTACCATCGGGAGCGTCCAAATTGATTTCAGGGCGTATGGTACGATTTGTGCGAACCGTCCAACTATCTTGCACCGACACTAACACTATCTCCAAATAGACTGAAACAAGATTCCACATGACTCACGTCACCTAGGAGTTCCAACGGATGCGTGAAACTGATTTACAAGCCTATGGTAGGTTTCGCGCAACCCGTGCAACTATATTGCATCAAGTTTAGCACCATCTCCCAATGGAACGAAACGAGCTTCCACTTGAGCCTCGTCACCTATGAGTACCATTGGGTTCGTCCATATCGATTTCTGAGGGTATGGTACGTTTGGTGCGAACCGTCCAGCTATCTTGCACCGACACTAACACTGTCTCCAAATAGACTAAAACAAGATTTGACATGACTCACGTTACCTAGGAGTTCCATCGGATGCGTCGAAACTGATTTCTGAGCCTATGGTAGGTTCGGCGCAACACGTGCACCTCGTCAAGATTAGCACTACTCCAAACAGACCAAAACGAGCTTCCACTTGAGCCTCGTCAAGTAGGAGTTCCATTGGGTGTGTCCAAAATGATTTCCAAGAGTATGGTATGTTTGGTGCAAACCGTGCACCTATCTTAAATCAAGTTTAGCACCATCTCCAATCAGACCGTAACGAGCTTCCAATTGATCATCGTCACCTAGGAGTACCATCGTGTGCGTCCAAATCGATTTCTGAGCCTATGGTATGTTGGGCGTAAAGCGTGCAATTGTCTTGCACCGACACTAAACCTATCTCCAAACGGACTTAAACGAGATTCCACATGGCCCTCGACGCCTAGGAGTTCCATTGGGTGCGTCCAAAATGATTCTCGAGCCTCCGGTACGTTCTGCGCAAACCATGCACCTATCTTGCAGAAAGATTAGCACCATCTCCAAACGGAACGAAATGAGCTTCCACTTGAGCCTCGTCACCTATGAGTACCATCGGGTGCGTCCATATCGATTTCTGAGGGTATGGTACGTTTGGTGCGAACCGTCCAACTATCTTGCACCGACACTAACATTGTCTCCAAATAGACTGAAACAAGATTTCCCATGACTCACGTTACCTAGGAGTTCCATCGGATGCGTCCGAACTGATTTCCGAGCCTATGGTAGGTTCGGCGCAACCCGTGCACCTCGTCAAGATTAGCACTATCTCCAAACAGACCAAAACGAGCTTCCACTTGAGCCTTGTCACCTAGGAATTCCATTGGGTGTGTCCAAAATGATTTCCAAGCCTATGGTATGTTTGGCGCAAACCGTGGACCTATCTTGGATCAAGTTTAGCACCATCTCCAATCGGACCGTAACGAGCTTCCACTTGAGCCTCGTCAATTAGGAGTACCATCAGGTGCGCCCAAATCGATTTCAGGGCGTATGGTACGATTGGTGCGAACCGTCCAACTATCTTGCACCGACACTAACACTGTCTCCAAATAGACTGAAACAAGATTCCACATGACTCACGTCACCTAGGAGTTCCATCGGATGCGTCGAAACTGATTTCCAAGCCTATGGTAGGTTCGGCGCAACCCGTGCACCTCGTCAAGATTAGCACTACTCCAAACAGACTAAAACGAGCTTCCACTTGAGCCTCGTCACCTAGGAGTTCCCTTGGGTGTGTCTAAAATGATTTCCAAGCCTATGGTATGTTTGGTGCAAACCGTGCACCTATCTTGCATCAAGTTTAGCACCATCTCCAATCAGACCGTAACGAGCTTCCACTTGATCATCGTCACCTAGGAGTACCATCGGGTGCGTCCAAATCGATTTCTGAGCCTATGGTATGTTTGGCGCAAACCATGCAATTATCTTGCACCGACACTAAACCTATCTACAAACAGACTTACTCCAAACAGACCAAAACGAGCTTCCACTTGAGCCTCGTCACCTAGGAGTACCATTGGGTGCGTCCAAATCTATTTCAGGGCGTATGGTATGATTGGTGCGAACCGTCCAACTATCTTGCACCGACACTAACACTGTCTCCAAATAGACTGAAACAAGATTCCACACGACTCACGTCACCTAGGAGTTCCATCGGATGTGTCGAAACTGATTTCCAAGCCTATGGTAGGTTCGGCGCAACCCGTGCAACTCGTCAAGATTAGCACTACTCCAAACAGACCAAAACGAGCTTCCACTTGAGCCTCGTCACCTAGGAGTTCCATTGGGTGTGTCCAAAATGATTTCCAAGCCTATGGTATGTTTGGTGCAAACCGTGCACCTATCTTGCATCAAGTTTAGCACCATCTCCAATCAGACCATAACGAGCATCCACTTGATCATCATCACCTAGGAGTACCATCGGGTGCGTCCAAATCGATTTCTGAGCCTATGGTATGTTTGGCGCAAACCGTGCAATTATCTTGCATCGACACTAAACCTGTCTCCAAACAGACTTACTCCAAATGGACCAAAACGAGCTTCCACTTGAGCCTCGTCACCTAGGAGTAGCATCGGGTGCGTCCAAATCTATTTCAGGGCGTATGGTACGATTGGTGCGAACCGTCCAACTATTATGCACCGACACTAACACTGTCTCCAAATAGACTGAAACAAGATTCCACATGACTCACGTCACCTAGGAGTTCCATCGGATGCGTCGAAACTGATTTCCAAGCCTATGGTAGGTTCGGCGCAACCCGTGCACCTCGTCAAGATTAGCACTACTCCAAACAGACTAAAACGAGCTTCCACTTGAGCCTCGTCACCTAGGAGTTCCCTTGGGTGTGTCTAAAATGATTTCCAAGCCTATGGTATGTTTGGTGCAAACCGTGCACCTATCTTGCATCAAGTTTAGCACCATCTCCAATCAGACTGTAACGAGCTTCCACTTGATCATCGTCACCTAGGAGTACCATCGGGTGCGTCCAAATCGATTTCTGAGCCTATGGTATGTTTGGCGCAAACCATGCAATTATCTTGCACCGACACTAAACCTATCTCCAAACAGACTTACTCCAAACAGACCAAAACGAGCTTCCACTTGAGCCTCGTCACCTAGGAGTACCATTGGGTGCGTCCAAATCTATTTCAGGGCGTATGGTATGATTGGTGCGAACCGTCCAACTATCTTGCACCGACACTAACACTGTCTCCAAATAGACTGAAACAAGATTCCACACGACTCACGTCACCTAGGAGTTCCATCGGATGTGTCGAAACTGATTTCCAAGCCTATGGTAGGTTCGGCGCAACCCGTGCAACTCGTCAAGATTAGCACTACTCCAAACAGACCAAAACGAGCTTCCACTTGAGCCTCGTCACCTAGGAGTTCCATTGGGTGTGTCCAAATCGATTTCAGGCGTATGGTACGATTGGTGCAAACCGTCCAACTATCCTACACCGACACTAACACTGTCTCCAAATAGACTGAAACAAGATTCCACATGACTCACGTCACCTAGGAGTTCCATCGGATGCGTCGAAACTGATTTCCGAGACTATGGTAGGTTCGGCGCAACACGTGCACCTCGTCAAGATTAGCACTATCTGCAAACGGACCGTAACGAGCTTCCACTTGAGCCTCGTCACCTAGGAGTACCATCGGGTGCGTCCAAATTGATTTCATTGCGTATGGTACGATTGGTGTGAACCGTCCAACTATCTTGCACCGACACTAACACTGTCTCCAAATAGACTGAAACAAGATTCCACATGACTCACATCACCTAGGAGTTCCATCAGATGCGTCAAAACTGATTTCTGAGCCTATGGTAGGTTCAGCGCAACCCGTGCACCTCGTCAAGATTAGCACTACTCCAAACAGACCAAAACGAGCTTCCAGTTGAGCCTCGTCACCTAGGAGTTCCATTGGGTGTGTCCAAATTGATTTACAGGCCTATGGTATGTTTGGTGCAAACCATGCACCTATCTTACATCAAGTTTAGCACCATCTCCAATCAGACCGTAACGAGCTTCCACTTGATCATCGTCACCTAGGAGTACCATCGGGTGCGTCCAAATCGATTTCTGAGCCTATGGTATGTTTGGCGCAAACCGTGCAATTATCTTGCACCGACACTAAACCTATCTCCAAACAAACTTAAATGAGGTTCCACATGGCCCCCGACACCTAGGAGTTCCATTGGGTGCTTCCAAAATGATTCTCGAGCCTCCGGTACGTTCTGCGCAAACCGTGCATCTATCTTGCCGAAAGATTAGCACCATCTCTAAACGGAACGAAACGAGCTTCCACTTGAGCCTCGTCACCTATGAGTACCATCGGGTGCGTCCATATCAATTTCTGAGGGTATGGTACGTTTGGTGCGAACCGTCCAACTATCTTGCACTGACACTAACACTGTCTCCAAATAGACTGAAACAAGATTTCACATGACTCGTTACCTAGGAGTTCCATCGGATGCGTCCAAACTGATTTCCGAGCCTATGGTAGGTTCAGCGCAATCCGTGCACCTCGTCAAGATTAGCACTATCTCCAAACAGACCAAAACGAGCTTCCACTTGAGCCTCGTCACCTAGGAGTTCCCTTGGGTGTGTCTAAAATGATTTCCAAGCCTATGGTATGTTTGGTGCAAACCGTGCACCTATCTTGCATCAAGTTTAGCACCATCTCCAATCAGACCGTAACGAGCTTCCACTTGATCATCGTCACCTAGGAGTACCATCGGGTGCGTCCAAATCGATTTCTGAGCCTATGGTATGTTTGGCGCAAACCATGCGATTATCTTGCACCGACACTAAACCTATCTCCAAACAGACTTACTCCAAACAGACCAAAACGAGCTTCCACTTGAGCCTCGTCACCTAGGAGTACCATTGGGTGCGTCCAAATCGATTTCAGGGCGTATGGTACGATTGGTGCAAACCGTCCAACTATCCTACACCGACACTAACACTGTCTCCAAATAGACTGAAACAAGATTCCACATGACTCATGTCACCTAGGAGTTCCATCGGATGCGTCGAAACTGATTTCCGAGACTATGGTAGGTTCGGCGCAACACGTGCACCTCGTCAAGATTAGCACTATCTGCAAACGGACCGTAACGAGCTTCCACTTGAGCCTCGTCACCTAGGAGTACCATCGGGTGCGTCCAAATTGATTTCATTGCGTATGGTACGATTGGTGTGAACTGTCCAACTATCTTGCACCGACACTAACACTGTCTCCAAATAGACTGAAACAAGATTCCACATGACTCACATCACCTAGGAGTTCCATCAGATGCGTCAAAACTGATTTCTGAGCCTATGGTAGGTTCAGCGCAACCCGTGCACCTCGTCAAGATTAGCACTACTCCAAACAGACCAAAACGAGCTTCCAGTTGAGCCTCGTCACCTAGGAGTTCCATTGGGTGTGTCCAAATTGATTTCCAAGCCTATGGTATGTTTGGTGCAAACCATGCACCTATCTTACATCAAGTTTAGCACCATCTCCAATCAGACCGTAACGAGCTTCCACTTGATCATCGTCACCTAGGAGTAGCATCGGGTGCGTCCAAATCGATTTCAGGGCGTATGGTACGATTGGTGCGAACCGTCCAACTATCTTGCACCGACACTAACACTGTCTCCAAATAGACTGAAACAAGATTCCACATGACTCACGTCACCTAGGAGTTCCATCGGATGCGTCGAAACTGATTTCCAAGCCTATGGTAGGTTCGGCGCAACCCGTGCACCTCGTCAAGATTAGCACTACTCCAAACAGACCAAAACGAGCTTCCACTTGAGCCTCGTCACCTAGGAGTTCCCTTGGGTGTGTCTAAAATGATTTCCAAGCCTATGGTATGTTTGGTGCAAACCGTGCACCTATCTTGCATCAAGTTTAGCACCATCTCCAATCAGACCGTAACGAGCTTCCACTTGATCATCGTCACCTAGGAGTACCATCGGGTGCGTCCAAATCGATTTCTGAGCCTATGGTATGTTTGGCGCAAACCATGCAATTATCTTGCACCGACACTAAACCTATCTCCAAACAGACTTACTCCAAACAGACCAAAACGAGCTTCCACTTGAGCCTCGTCACCTAGGAGTACCATTGGGTGCGTCCAAATCGATTTCAGGGCGTATGGTACGATTGGTGCAAACCGTCCAACTATCCTACACCGACACTAACACTGTCTCCAAATAGACTGAAACAAGATTCCACATGACTCATGTCACCTAGGAGTTCCATCGGATGCGTCGAAACTGATTTCCGAGACTATGGTAGGTTCGGCGCAACACGTGCACCTCGTCAAGATTAGCACTATCTGCAAACGGACCGTAACGAGCTTCCACTTGAGCCTCGTCACCTAGGAGTACCATCGGGTGCGTCCAAATTGATTTCATTGCGTATGGTACGATTGGTGTGAACCGTCCAACTATCTTGCACCGACACTAACACTGTCTCCAAATAGACTGAAACAAGATTCCACATGACTCACATCACCTAGGAGTTCCATCAGATGCGTCAAAACTGATTTCTGAGATTATGGTAGGTTCAGCGCAACCCGTGCACCTCGTCAAGATTAGCACTACTCCAAACAGACCAAAACGAGCTTCCAGTTGAGCCTCGTCACCTAGGAGTTCCATTGGGTGTGTCCAAATTGATTTCCAAGCCTATGGTATGTTTGGTGCAAACCATGCACCTATCTTACATCAAGTTTAGCACCATCTCCAATCAGACCGTAACGAGCTTCCACTTGATCATCGTCACCTAGGAGTACCATCGGGTGCGTCCAAATCGATTTCTGAGCCTATGGTATGTTTGGCGCAAACCGTGCAATTATCTTGCACCGACACTAAACCTATCTCCAAACAAACTTAAATGAGGTTCCACATGGCCCCCGACACCTAGGAGTTCCATTGGGTGTGTCCAAAATGATTCTCGAGCCTCCGGTACGTTCTGCGCAAACCTTGCACCTATCTTACAGAAAGATTAGCACCATCTCCAAACAGAATGAAACGAGCATCTACTTGAGCCTCGTCACCTGTGAGTACCATCGGGTGCGTCCATATCGATTTCTGAGGGTACAGTACGATTGGTGCGAACCGTCCAACTATCTTGCACCGACACTAACACTGTCTCCAAATAGACTGAAACAAGATTTCACATGACTCACGTTACCTAGGAGTTCCATCGGATGCGTCCAAACTGATTTCCGAGCCTATGGTAGGTTCAGCACAATCCGTGCACCTCGTCAAGATTAGCACTATCTCCAAACAGACCAAAACGAGCTTCCACTTGAGCCTCGTCACCTAGGAATTCCATTGGGTGTGTCCAAAATGATTTCCAAGCCTATGGTATGTTTGGTTCAAACCGTGCACCTATCTTGCATCAAGTTTAGCACCATCTCCAATTGGACCATAACGAGCTTCCACTTGAGCCTCGTCACCTAGGAGTACCATCGGGTGCGTCCAAATCGATTTCAGGGCGTATGGTACGATTGGTGCGAACCGTCCAACTATCTTGCACCGACACTAACACTGTCTCCAAATAGACTGAAACAAGATTCCACACGACTCACGTCACCTAGGAGTTCCATCGGATGTGTCGAAACTGATTTCCAAGCCTATGGTAGGTTCGGCGCAACCCGTGCAACTCGTCAAGATTAGCACTACTCCAAACAGACCAAAACGAGCTTCCACTTGAGCCTCGTCACCTAGGAGTTCCATTGGGTGTGTCCAAAATGATTTCCAAGCCTATGGTATGTTTGGTGCAAACCGTGCACCTATCTTGCATCAAGTTTAGCACCATCTCCAATCAGACCATAACGAGCTTCCACTTGATCATCATCACCTAGGAGTACCATCGGGTGCGTCCAAATCGATTTCTGAGCCTATGGTATGTTTGGCGCAAACCGTGCAATTATCTTGCATCGACACTAAACCTGTCTCCAAACAGACTTACTCCAAATAGACCAAAACGAGCTTCCACTTGAGCCTCGTCACCTAGGAGTAGCATCGGGTGCGTCCAAATCGATTTCAAGGCGTATGGTACGATTGGTGCGAACCGTCCAACTATCTTGCACCGACACTAACACTGTCTCCAAATAGACTGAAACAAGATTCCACATGACTCACGTCACCTAGGAGTTCCATCGGATGCGTCGAAACTGATTTCCAAGCCTATGGTAGGTTCGGCGCAACCCGTGCACCTCGTCAAGATTAGCACTACTCCAAACAGACCAAAACGAGCTTCCACTTGAGCCTCGTCACCTAGGAGTTCCCTTGGGTGTGTCTAAAATGATTTCCAAGCCTATGGTATGTTTGGTGCAAACCGTGCACCTATCTTGCATCAAGTTTAGCACCATCTCCAATCAGACCGTAACGAGCTTCCACTTGATCATCGTCAACTAGGAGTACCATCGGGTGCGTCCAAATCGATTTCTGAGTCTATGGTATGTTTGGCGCAAACCATGCAATTATCTTGCACCGACACTAAACCTATCTCCAAACAGACTTACTCCAAACAGACCAAAATGAGCTTCCACTTGAGCCTCGTCACCTAGGAGTACCATTGGGTGCGTCCAAATCGATTTCAGGGCGTATGGTACGATTGGTGCAAACCGTCCAACTATCCTACACCGACACTAACACTGTCTCCAAATAGACTGAAACAAGATTCCACATGACTCACGTCACCTAGGAGTTCCATCGGATGCGTCGAAACTGATTTCCGAGACTATGGTAGGTTCGGCGCAACACGTGCACCTCGTCAAGATTAGCACTATCTGCAAACGGACCGTAACGAGCTTCCACTTGAGCCTCGTCACCTAGGAGTACCATCGGGTGCGTCCAAATCGATTTCATTGCGTATGGTACGATTGGTGTGAACCGTCCAACTATCTTGCACCGACACTAACACTGTCTCCAAATAGACTGAAACAAGATTCCACATGACTCACATCACCTAGGAGTTCCATCAGATGCGTCAAAACTGATTTCTGAGCCTATGGTAGGTTCAGCGCAACCCGTGCACCTCGTCAAGATTAGCACTACTCCAAACAGACCAAAACGAGCTTCCAGTTGAGCCTCGTCACCTAGGAGTTCCATTGGGTGTGTCCAAATTGATTTCCAAGCCTATGGTATGTTTGGTGCAAACCATGCACCTATCTTACATCAAGTTTAGCACCATCTCCAATCAGACCGTAACGAGCTTCCACTTGATCATCGTCACCTAGGAGTACCATCGGGTGAGTCCAAATCGATTTCTGAGCCTATGGTATGTTTGGCGCAAACCGTGCAATTATCTTGCACCGACACTAAACCTATCTCCAAACAAACTTAAATGAGGTTCCACATGGCCCCCGACACCTAGGAGTTCCATTGGGTGCTTCCAAAATGATTCTCGAGCCTCCGGTACGTTCTGCGCAAACCGTGCATCTATCTTGCCGAAAGATTAGCACCATCTCTAAACGGAACGAAACGAGCTTCCACTTGAGCCTCGTCACCTATGAGTACCATCGGGTGCGTCCATATCAATTTCTGAGGGTATGGTACGTTTGGTGCGAACCGTCCAACTATCTTGCACTGACACTAACACTGTCTCCAAATAGACTGAAACAAGATTTCACATGACTCGTTACCTAGGAGTTCCATCGGATGCGTCCAAACTGATTTCCGAGCCTATGGTAGGTTCAGCGCAATCCGTGCACCTCGTCAAGATTAGCACTATCTCCAAATAGACCAAAACGAGCTTCCACTTGAGCCTCGTCACCTAGGAATTCCATTGGGTGTGTCCAAAACGATTTCCAAGCCTATGGTATGTTTGGTTCAAACCGTGCACCTATCTTGCATCAAGTTTAGCACCATCTCCAATCGGACCGTAACGAGCTTCCACTTGAGCGTCGTCACCTAGGAGTACCATCAGGTGCGTCCAAATAGATTTCAGGGCGTATTGTACGATTGGTGCGAACCGTCCAACTATCTTGCACCGACACTAACACTGTCTCCAAATAGACTGAAACAAGATTTCACATGACTCACGTTACCTAGGAGTTCCATCGGATGCGTCCAAACTGATTTCCGAGCCTATGGTAGGTTCAGCACAATCCGTGCACCTCGTCAAGATTAGCACTATCTCCAAACAGACTAAAACGAGCTTCCACTTGAGCCTCGTCACCTAGGAATTCCATTGGGTGTGTCCAAAATGATTTCCAAGCCTATGGTATGTTCGGTTCAAACCGTGCACCTATCTTGCATCAAGTTTAGCACCATCTCCAATTGGACCGTAACGAGCTTTCACTTGAGCCTCGTCACCTAGGAGTACCATCGGGTGCGTCCAAATCGATTTCAGGGGGTATGGTACGATTGGTGCGAACCGTCCAACTATCTTGCACCGACACTAACATTGTCTCCAAATAGACTGAAACAAGATTCCACACGACTCACGTCACCTAGGAGTTCCATCGGATGTGTCGAAACTGATTTCCAAGCCTATGGTAGGTTCGGCGCAACCCGTGCACCTCGTCAAGATTAGCACTACTCCAAACAGACCAAAACGAGCTTCCACTTGAGCCTCGTCACCTAGGAGTTCCATTGGGTGTGTCCAAAATGATTTCTAAGCCTATGGTATGTTTGGTGCAAACCGTGCACCTATCTTGCATCAAGTTTAGCACCATCTCCAATCAGACCATAACGAGCTTCCACTTGATCATCGTCACCTAGGAGTACCATTGGGTGCATCCAAATCGATTTCTGAGCCTATGGTATGTTTGGCGCAAACCGTGCATTTATCTTGCATCGACACTAAACCTGTCTCCAAACAGACTTACTCCAAATAGACCAAAACGAGCTTCCACTTGAGCCTCGTCACCTAGGAGTACCATCGGGTGCGTCCAAATCGATTTCAGGGCGTATGGTACGATTGGTGTGAACCGTCCAACTATCCTGTACCGACACTAACACTGTCTCCAAATAGACTGAAACAAGATTCCACATGACTCACGTCACCTAGGAGTTCCATCGGATGCGTCAAAACTGATTTCCGAGACTATGGTAGGTTTGGCGCAACCCGTGCACCTCGTCAAGATTAGCACTACTCCAAACAGACCAAAATGAGCTTCCACTTGAGCCTCATCACCTAGGAGTTCCATTGGGTGTGTCCAAAATGAATTCCAAGCCTATGGTATGTTTGGTGCAAACCGTGCACCTATCTTACATCAAGTTTAGCACCATCTCCAATCAGATCGTAACGAGCTTCCACTTGATCATCGTCACCTAGGAGTACCATCGGGTGCGTCCAAATCGATTTCTGAGCCTATGGTATGTTTGGCGCAAACTGTGCAATTATCTTGCACCGACACTAAACCTATCTCCATCAGACTTAAACGAGGTTCCACATGGCCCCCAACACCTAGGAGTTCCATTGGGTGCTTCCAAAATGATTCTCGGGCCTCCGGTACGTTCTGCGCAAACCGTGCATCTATCTTGCCGAAAGATTAGCACCATCTCCAAACGGAACGAAACGAGCTTCCACTTGAGCCTCGTCACCTATGAGTACCATCGGGTGCGTCCATATCGATTTCTGAGGGTATGGTACGTTTGTTGCGAACCGTCCAACTATCTTGCACCGACACTAACACTGTCTCCAAATAGACTGAAACAAGATTTCACATGACTCACGTAACCTAGGAGTTCCATCGGATGCATCCAAACTGATTTCCAAGCCTATGGTGGGTTCGGCGCAACCCGTGTACCTCGTCAAGATTAGCACTATCTCCAAACAGACCAAAACGAGCTTTAATGAGGACATGCCTAGCATTCACTCATCTTCAAATGAAACTCCACTTGATATAGCTGGTCCAATTCAAGAAGTAGAGCTAAACAATTGGAGAAGGAAATTCATTCTCAGGTGAACGCTAACCTTATGTTTAATAATCAGTTTATGTTGAATGAGCCTTTGCTTTTGAGTTCTTGTTCCAATGTCCTTAGGAATGATGGAGTGTATGAACCAGCATGGGATGAAGATGGATTCAAGCCTCTGGACATCTGAACCAAGAAGCCTATGGTGTGCATGAATAAAATGGTGGTTCATCACTTTTGCATGAGAATGCAACCAGAAGCTAGATGACTGACACATGGTACGAATTCCAAGCATAACCACGGACAGAATACAAGGAGTTAGACGGTGCTCTATAAGTGGATGGAAGCGTCTTCATGTCTACTTTCCAGCCCATCAAACGGCTCATTATTTGGACTACCCAATAAAGAGTTATGCTCATTTTAGTAACTGCTTCCAGAAGCTGAAAAGACACGCGAACCAGCCACGAAATCCACTAGTGCATGCGCATGCTGCCATTTACTCAAAGCTGAACGCCCCTATCTCTATATATATCTTGTACTAGACAATGAAAAGACAGATCTTGTTTGGCTAAATTCAGAATACACAAACTCGTGGAGTTTTGTTTATGCGTGAGTCTTGAGAGGCTTGCAACATTTGTTCTTTTGATTCCTGAGGGAGTTGTAGAACGCCGAACTGCGGTTCACCCAGTTTGTGCCTTCACGTCTATAGGGCGTGATTGCGTGGGCTGTTTCGTCGGTACGTGAAAGGGTGATTGTCTCGGTAGTTCGTCGCGTGGACAGCCTCGCGGTGCACTGCCTCTTCACCAGGTCACGCATTGACAAGTTATCAAGTTCGCAGATCCTACGAGAAGATCGGGCCACACAACTTGCTACATGCGTTGCATAGGCGTGTGCACATCATCTGGTATCAAAGCCTCTGTTTCCTCAGTAGGATTGTTCTTGTTTTTGGTAGGATACCTATTGTCCACTGATAGCCAAAAAAAACCTACAGCCCAAATTCATACGTGCTACTGATTTTGTAGTTTGCTTTATCGAGTTTTAATCCTTTAAGATTTGTCTAGTTGCTGAATTTTCTTTTCCACATCGTTCTAGTTGTTATCTTTGTTCTAATCATCAAATCGTTTGCTGCATGTATCAACCATCCCACCCTTGATCTGATCGTCTTTGCTTGCTGCATATATATATATATATAACCCACCTGTCCCACCCTTGTTTTCTTTCCGCCACATATTCCCCAACCGAGTTTCTTGTTTTTGTTCTGCGCCATCCGTCTTAGTGATCCTTATGAGCCCCTTTAGTTGAAAGTTGTGCTGCATTTGTCACAAAGGTTAAAAGAAAAGTTGTCTATGAGTCAAAAGAAGAACTGAAAACACCGAGTTCTTGTTCCAAAAAAAACAAAAAAAAAAGGAAAGAAAAGAAACAAAAGAGAATTGTGTTCAGCACACAAAAGGGGTTTGGGCAGCAACAAGTTACGGTTGGTGCAAATTGGTGTTCATCTATCCACTTCCTACATCTTGTTCCTTTCTTTTTACATCTTTTCCTTTATATTCAGCAACTTAGACTTGTGTTCTTGGATTATTATTTGGTTTTGCATCACTACATTTCAGTGCATTCCACTTACATATTACCCCACCAAGCTCCACTTAAAAGCACCGTGAGTTGTTGCACCGTCGTCGCTGTTACAATCACTCTTCCACTACAGATTACAGCCACGGTTCTTGCTCTTTTCAGGGAGAGAAAGAACTTGTTTTGTAAGTGGTGAGGCAGTGATTCCACATATATTCCACATATATATTGTCCTATTTTTTTCCCCTTTACTAATGTGGCAGGACGTGGAGATGGTGCCGCTGTTTGAGTGGAGGAATTTCAGGAGTTGCGTACACAAATGCATGATTTGGTGCAGCAGCTCCAAACTCTCCAACTCGACATGCCACGTAGAGAACCGCCACCAAATGAGGATGATGACATTGAGGAGGATGATGAGCCAGTGCGTCGTCCCGCTGGCCGTGGACGTGGCGGGCGTGGTCTTGGTTTTCCTAATTTTGGTCGTGCTCGGCGCATTCCTATTCAAGGTGGAGGAGATTATGATGGTGATGCTGATATGTTGTCCGATATGGATGATCACCGGCATGGTGGCCATCATGGTTATCGTGCCCGCCGTCGTCGCCGTGATGATGATGGGTTAAGCAAAGTGAAAGTGTCTATTCCAAAATTTAATGGAAAAGAAAGTGCTGATGATTATTTTGAGTGGGAGACAAAGGTTGATCAGATCTTTGATTTATATACTTATCCTCCTGTCAAGAAAGCAAAGCTTGCTGCCATTGAGTTCACAGGTTATGCAATCACTTGGTGGAATCAAGTGTGTGCTGATTTCTGCCGCGTTGGACATGATCGTATTACTTGGGATGACATGAAACGAGAAATGAGGCGGCGATTTGTTCCTGCACATTATTCTCGTGAGCTACATTTGAGGCTGAAATGTCTTGTCCAAGGCCATCGTAGTGTGGATGAATATTTTCAGGAAATGGAAATGTGTCTACTTCGTACCGGTATCACTGAAGATGAGGAATCAACTATGGCTCGATTTCTAGTTGGTCTTAACAAACCAATCGCAGACAAGGTGGACATGACTAATTACAACACCATGAATGAATTGCTACATTTTGCAAAAAGGGCAGAAAGACAGCTTGCTGAATCCTATAAGAACCATGCTTCATTTTCAGCTCCTAATAATTCTACTCCATGGCGCCATTCACAGCAGCACGGGTTAGGGGTGCACACACCTTCATCTCATGCAACTTCTCGTTCAATTTCAACTTCTGCCAAACATTTTGATTCAAGAGGCAAAGCTGTAAGTTCTAATCAGTCCAGCTCCTCTGCTACTGCAGCTCCAAGGTGATATGAACCCGCTAGGGTGAATCCTGATCTTTCGATGAGAGAAGGTGGATAACTCGATTTGGGGATGGAGATGACGTTCACGGCCCGACTACAACCATCCAAGGATGCTGTGCCTTAGCAACCGATACACCACCTCCAACGGCCGTCGCGATCTTGTGGAACACGATCAACCAAACCACTAGGGTAATTCCTGCAAGCAATCGAGGAACAAGCAAGAACAAGTAGAACAAGCAACTCAATTGCAAATATGGAGATGAAAACCAATCTGAAATCACAAAGTTGGGGTTCTGAATCGAGTAGAATGGATGGTCTAGTCGACACACGCGTCTACAAGGAAGTAGCAATGGCTAAACTTTCAACAAAACAAAACCCAATCTGTTTGTGGCGGTTCTAATCCTTATTAATACCTAGGGGAATGACCAGGGGGTGTTGGGGTCGTTCTCCAACCCTAGGACATGTCCCTAATGAACCCAACTTGATACATGGGCCATCAGCCCAAAATAGGGTGACACAGCACCAAAGGCAGAAAAGGCCCCGGCGTTGAAACGACGATTGCAGAAGCATCGGATAAGATATAGCCATCATCCTAGATCCGTTGGAAAATAGACTTGATAAGCTTTCCGAAAAGTGCTAGAACGTCCCAATCTGAGTCTGTATGCGACCGTGGTGAACATCACAAGTTGGAGCTGTCCTGGAGTCCGAATCCAGCCCCAAAACGTGTTGGATTTGATCTCTTTCTTTCCTTGGACCAAAAGTGACGTGGTGTCCAGGTGGAGGACGTTGGGAATACTTGGATTTGGTCCCCAATCAACTTCATTAACCTTCCATGTTTTCCATATGCAATCAAACCTTTCCTTGATCCATGTAAGTAATTCTGAAAATGAAAATATACACATTTTATGGTGGAGCACCAATTCATCAAATGCATCAATGATAAGCCTCATATAGAATGGTTGCACCTTTGGTATAGAAGTGGTTGACATGGTCATATTTGAGCCAATGATGTCCTCATCATTCTCCCCTTCTTGACAGCAAACCGTCCTCGGTTTGACCTTTGTTGGAGGATGTGTTGTAGGTAAAAGTGAACCATGCTCCCCTTCTTGATATTTATCCTGTTGCATTTGGGAAAAACTAGAAAAACTTTGCAAGGCATCATTAGTGTTAGTGCAGCCCTCAATTTGATCATGGTATTGTGGCCCAAAAGGATATTTCAGATTAGAGCAAATATAAACTTTATGCACCAAATATTCTCCTTTGTTGTCATATTTGCCAATTGCATGAAGCGAACAATGATTAAAACTTGGCAAAATAGAATCAAATTTAAGTTTCTCTTTTAGACAATTTAGATTACACAGAATATCAAATTCAATATAACCCAAAGTATTTAAAGAGGACAACAAATTCAGTTCATCTTGTGCACATGTAATAGGATGAAAAAGCTTATCTTCAGCACATTTGTATGGTTCCAAACCAAAAGTATCACACTTATTTGCTACTTGTGGCATAGGAGTAAAAGAATCATCAACACACAACTCCTCTTTATCACAAGGAACCGCGAGTAATTCATTTTGTGACAAAGGAAAATCAGTAGTGGGTTCCACTATTTGTTGCTCTTCATTAGCATGCAGAGTGGACAAATTTTGGACATTATGGGTCACATCATTCTGGCAAGTATTCACAGATAATAGAATCTCTTTCTCAGCATTAATAGCCAGACAAAACAATTGACCAATATGGCAATATGATTTGCTAATTAATAAGGTTCGAATTTCAGAATTGAGCCCTTTCATGAATCTACTCATAACATCTTCCATGCATTCATCCAATCCACCAAACATGATACAAATCTTAAAATTATGGTAGTATTGTTTCACAGTCTTGCTACCCTGCTTCAAGTTGTCTAATTTTGCAAGCAAATAATCAACATAATATGCAGGAACGAATGCATCTCTAAAAAGAAATTTGAAGTCTTTCCAAGATTCTGGAACTTTGATGTGCCTACAAATGTGTTTCCATTCGAGCAAAGCATATTCAATCAAAATATTAGAGGCAATACAAATCTTTTGTTTCTCGGATAGGTCATGCTCATCAAATTCATTGTCTACTTTTAACTCCCAATCAATGTAAGCTTGAGGATCAAACTTACCATCATATAATGGCAAGTGTTGAATGACATCCTGAATATGAGGGTCTAGTTTCAACAGCTCAAAAATCTCCATATCACCTGCCATGATTAGTAGAAAACAAGAAACACAAAAATAATATGTATCCTCCTATCAACTACTAGGATGTGTCAGATGTAATTCTCTCAAACTCAACTTGTTAAAACAAGCCCTTACAAGTTCTTACCAAGCAAACAGGAGGTGACGGCAACCAACAAGTCTACAACCGTGGAGTGAAGTGTATCGGTGCCGCAACAACAACACGTGTCAAGCTGTAGTCGAAATATGTGGAGCTATAGGTGGGCTAAAGCAAGGAAGTACTAGAACCATGTTAGTTGCAAGCAAATTGAACAAACGCTCAACGACGTTATTATGCTGGTCCTAGGCTAGTACATGCTAGAGACGTGAGCCTGGACACAAACGAAGTCACTGAGCAGCAACAAAGAAGGATCACAAGGACAGGAATAACAACAAAAGAAAAACTCTTCTCTTCTTCTTTCTCTTTCTTTTCTTTCTTTCTTTCTGTCTTTCTTTTCTTTCTTTCTTTTCTTTCTTTCTGTCTTTTTTTTTCTTTTGTTTTTTTTTCTTTCAACTAGCACAAAACTGAAATTTTGCAACAAGAAATAACAAGCTACTTACAGCAATTAAATGTTTCCTTGGGAAGGGTGATTCAGTAGCAAAGTGAAACAAGTGGTTGTTTTGCAAAACCAGCAGACGCACAAATCTCCAAGGCAATTGCGAAGCGCTCAGAATGAATTTGGGACCAAGCTCTGATCCGTTGGAAAGAGGACAAGTTAACCTTTCCAGATTATATTTAAACTCCCTATTCAGACTCCTGACAAAGGAAATATGGTACTTTTGTTTTCAAGATAAAACAGGACTCCGAATCGAATTCTATCTTGATCTTGTTGGATTTCCTTTTTGTAGATGGAAATATGGACGTGGATGAAACCTCCAAGGACGTGGCTAGGATAATGGTGGTAAACAAAACAAAGGAATTTGAAAATCCACTCGGATTCCTAGAGAGAAACAAATAAACTCAAATCTGCGATGGTGACAGAAACGTGACTAGAACTCGAAACTCTAAATGACTAGACGCTAAGACCAGCAACTTGCACGATGATGCAACCGTTAATTCAATAAGTCCTAACTAAACAGTAATAGTATTAAGCTCAAAGGGGTTTTGGGATTATGAAGAACTAATCTACTAATTTTGTTTTGGCTTTTTCTGGACCATAGGAGATTAAAAACAGCAAAGAACTAGAAGTCTCTCACCGATCAACCTTGCTCTGATTACCAACTGATATGAACCGCTAGGGTGAATCCTGATCTTTCGATGAGAGAAGGTGGATAACTCGATTTGGGGATGGAGATGACGTTCACGGCCCGACTACAACCATCCAAGGATGCTGCGCCTTAGCAACCGATACACCACCTCCAACAGCCGTCGCGATCTTGTGGAACACGATCAACCAAA